>OY720448.1:61180607-61635607 GCA_963082715.1 Harpalus rubripes | reverse complement strand
ACATACATACATACATACATACATACATACATACATACATACATACATACATACATACATACATACATACATACATACATACATACATACATACATACATACATACATACATACATACATACATACATACATACATACATACATACATACATACATACATACATACATACATACATACATACATACATACATACATACATACATACATACATACATACATACATACATACATACATACATACATACATACATACATACATACATACATACATACATACATACATACATACATACATACATACATACATACATACATACATACATACATACATACATACATACATACATACATACATACATACATACATACATACATACATACATACATACATACATACATACATACATACATACATACATACATACATACATACATACATACATACATACATACATACATACATACATACATACATACATACATACATACATACATACATACATACATACATACATACATACATACATACATACATACATACATACATACATACATACATACATACATACATACATACATACATACATACATACATACATACATACATACATACATACATACATACATACATACATACATACATACATACATACATACATACATACATACATACATACATACATACATACATACATACATACATACATACATACATACATACATACATACATACATACATACATACATACATACATACATACATACATACATACATACATACATACATACATACATACATACATACATACATACATACATACATACATACATACATACATACATACATACATACATACATACATACATACATACATACATACATACATACATACATACATACATACATACATACATACATACATACATACATACATACATACATACATACATACATACATACATACATACATACATACATACATACATACATACATACATACATACATACATACATACATACATACATACATACATACATACATACATACATACATACATACATACATACATACATACATACATACATACATACATACATACATACATACATACATACATACATACATACATACATACATACATACATACATACATACATACATACATACATACATACATACATACATACATACATACATACATACATACATACATACATACATACATACATACATACATACATACATACATACATACATACATACATACATACATACATACATACATACATACATACATACATACATACATACATACATACATACATACATACATACATACATACATACATACATACATACATACATACATACATACATACATACATACATACATACATACATACATACATACATACATACATACATACATACATACATACATACATACATACATACATACATACATACATACATACATACATACATACATACATACATACATACATACATACATACATACATACATACATACATACATACATACATACATACATACATACATACATACATACATACATACATACATACATACATACATACATACATACATACATACATACATACATACATACATACATACATACATACATACATACATACATACATACATACATACATACATACATACATACATACATACATACATACATACATACATACATACATACATACATACATACATACATACATACATACATACATACATACATACATACATACATACATACATACATACATACATACATACATACATACATACATACATACATACATACATACATACATACATACATACATACATACATACATACATACATACATACATACATACATACATACATACATACATACATACATACATACATACATACATACATACATACATACATACATACATACATACATACATACATACATACATACATACATACATACATACATACATACATACATACATACATACATACATACATACATACATACATACATACATACATACATACATACATACATACATACATACATACATACATACATACATACATACATACATACATACATACATACATACATACATACATACATACATACATACATACATACATACATACATACATACATACATACATACATACATACATACATACATACATACATACATACATACATACATACATACATACATACATACATACATACATACATACATACATACATACATACATACATACATACATACATATACAGACATCGTAAAAATAGTAAAATCATATTCTAGAGACTTTAAAATGTGCTTATTCATTAACAACTCACCACCGAATTTTTTGACCAAAGACAATACCTTCCTTACCCAAAGGTGACGGAAGGTAAAAATTTCAAATGTGTGTCTTATAATAGAAATAATGTCAATTTTATGAGATATAAACAATATAAGCTTCTGTTGAACTATTTTATACAACAAAAAAGCAAGAAAGATATACAAAAATATTTAATAAGAGTATAAAGGTAACAAGCTCTTAATATTTTTGAATCAAATTTACTATTTTACTAACATAAATAGTTATTCGTAATTCGTAGTCAGTAATCTCTGATATTATGAACCCTGTTTACCAATCTTTAACTACTAATTATAATCAGTAACCGTAACTACTAACACTATCTTCTAATTTCGTATTGTGAATGGGGCTCTATAGATCTGTAAATCTGTGAAATTGAACAAAATCGCAACGAAAACTACCCAAAATACATGTGTTTTTGTCAGTTTTTTTTTTACAAATTTACAGATCTCTAAAATTTATAGATTTACATACTTTTAATATTTCAAAACATGGTCTTGATATTCAATCTATTTCATTTAATCTCGTGAATCTCTTAATCATATTTGGTCACATAACTACAGCCAACAAAAACCAGATAAATAAAACGTTATGCAGTTTGATTAGTGTGGTGCTTTAGCTTGGTACATATTAATACTTGGCTCTGTACACGCATTCTTCACATTGCATGTCGCGCTCACAAGAGCATGAGGGTGAAACAATTGCACGTCTTTTACACTCGCGTTCTTTGTGCTGTTGAGTGCGGGTGGGGCGGGAGGGGCGGGGGCGTCGGGACGGCTCGCTTGCTGTCCGATGCACGCCGACGTCACAGATAACAATTAACATGCACTGCGCTCCTTATTCTATCCCGCCGTACAGCGCAGAAAAAGAGGGATGTATTACCTGGCTTCAAAATAAAATTAATGAACAAACAGATTAAATTGGACATTCCTACATGGATAGTGAAATCAAATATTCTTTATATATTGGTTCCTTCAATCCCTTTTGTTGAGCATGGGATACGAATTCCGTTAGTTTTATTGGCAATTTTATTGTATTTTCATGCTAGTTTTCAATTGACGCTTCAAACGATGTACAGTTTTTGGTGGTTACCGTACCACTCAGAGAAAGTTATATTACTTAGGAAATGGTTTATTGACACTTGACAGAAAGAAACGTAAAATAGTTATTTATGTAACAAGTGTGTAAAGTAGTACTTTTTTGGTCGAGTGCGACGTTTGTGCGAGTGCGGAAATACTATTTTACACACGTGTTGCATACAACATTTTTCCTACAACCGAAATTGTATTGATGTTTCTCATAATACTGAGTGTACAGGCATCCAGCAGTTTAAAATACTGTAAGTACTCTTTCTCACAACACTGTACAAAATGTAACTTAAACACTTGGAAGAATCTCAGACAGACGATGATTAGTCTTTTATAATGTACAAATTGTACATTTAATATTAATATTAAAAATTAGGTTAGGTTAGAATACATGTCAAAAAAATGTTAATGTTCATAAAAATTAGATTAGTACTCAATCTGTTAAAAAAAATATTAGATTTGTTTCATTTACAGTGTATATTCATATTTCTTAATAAATTTTATTACTTTCATTATTATTTACTACCTAATAATATACTTAACAGGTAAATTAACCGAATTTTAATGTTGCCTAGCAACGCTTATTTACTTTTCACTTTTCACGCACTAGTGCTTGAAAAGTAACATTTACACACTGTAATGAGTGCGTGAAAAGTGCTTTTCACGCACGGTTGTAGGAAAAATAATTTTATTTTATTTTGGAATCATAAACTTGTTTATTCGTCTTCAAAAACGGGCGCAATTTGGCTTTTATCACCCAAGGGTCTATAAAGTTGCCAAGCAACAGCTATTTAAACGTCAAAATCGTGGTTTATATATAAATGTCAGACAACACAATAAATTTGATAAATCATATTTTTTGAACACCGCTACTCGTAAAACTATTCGTATCCTTTATCGTATACCTCTTTTGACTTCTGTAAAACCAACTTCTCTGTGGAGTATTAAATTCATCCGATATTTCTTTGGAATAATCGATATCTTTCATTTTCATTTGACACTAAATTAAAATTAGTTAAAACAAATAACATAGCTAGAAACCACAACATACTTAAAATTCACATCAGCACAACGATACCGAATATATACTTATTGAATTCTTGAATTTCGAGAACCAAAATAAAACGTTGTATGTACCACGGACATAATCAAAATTTAGCACTCGTCGCGTTTTAAGGCTGGCGTCCAATTGGGCTTGACAAACTATTCCCCCGTGCTACAATCTTTTGATTATGCCTTTAATACGTAAATGACTATTATTCAAAATCGGTTAGTAATATGTGCGGTTCCAACCTTCAGAACGTATTGGTTTCGTTGTTTTTGTTTGAAATTAAATATAGCATCCTGCAACAGAAGCGCCATCACAATATTCTCAGACTGTTTCACAAAGTTGATCGAAATATTACATATTTTACATATTTTTCTTTATTTATGTATTCATTGCTAATTTATCCGATAATGGAGAGAATCAGTAAACAATAGTTATTTGTATCACTAGGGTAGAAACTGAACATTTGCGAGACCGAGTTTATTTTGACAGGCCGAGCTGAAAGCGAGCTATAATGAATCATTTCCCGGGTCGGTATGTAATATATTATATCTTACTAGCCTTTAGAAAAGCCCTTTATTTCAATATTCATATGAGTTAGAAAAAGTTTTTTTTATATTTTGCGTTCATAATGAAGTCATTACGATACGCAATTGCGTATCGTAATGACCTTCATTTCGATACGCAATTTTTTATTTTAGTCGGTTGGTACTAGATGATGTTTCTTTAACCCATTTTTACCTAATTTATTTTTAGTTAATTGACAATTCATTTTAATAATATAATGAAATTATTATAATTTTTTTTTGTTTAGGGAAGATTATTTACATGAAAATGTACAAATGGTTACAAATATAATCACAAATTGAGTAAGTAAATGTTATTGTAGAAGACGCAAAATATAAAAAATAGTATAAACAACTTTCACTTGTCAATTAGAAAACTCGCTAATGCTCGTTTTCTAAATTTTGACGCGTGCGAAAAAACATGTCTTATGAAACACGTTCTTTAATATACTATTTTCGCACTCAGTGTGAAAAAGTATTTTAGTGACTCTTATTCAATGGAGTAACTAGGCATTAGTCATTGCAGGGAACTGAAGGAACACATTTAAAGTTTATAATAGAGTAATACCTAGCATTGACAAATGATAATCTCATTGTGTGGTGTGGTGTCCAATACGATTCTTATACTTTTCTTATTTATTGCAGCCAGGGGCGGATTGGAATTTTTATTTTTACCGGTCAACCTAATGATCTGCCCAACTCTTAACCGGCCACATATATTAGTATCACTATATCCAAATTAAAGCAAATAGTTTTACCTTATCAGTTCGTAACTAATTGAAATTGGTGTCAATATATATATATATATATATATATATATATATATATATATATATATACAGGGTGTCCCATTTAAGGTACGAATGCATTGGGATCTCGAGAACCGTAAGAGCTACGAGGTTGATTAAATTAGACAAAAGTTGCCCCATTAGGAGACCATTTAATGGTATTTTGTTATTTGCGAAAAAATGCATAGGTCACTAGATATAAGAGAAAGGGTAAATTTTGCAGTTTTTTATTTTTGCAAATAACTTTGAATTGTGAAATTATACTGGATTTTGGTTTGCACATCTTTAGGGCATTTTTTATGTTCTTTCGACTGGCGATGCTCAATTTTTTTATCAATGTTGGTTTTCGAGGATTAATGTCAAAGTTTTAATTTTTATATGGAAGCTATATTGGAAAGTTAGGCCATTGAAAAGATAATTTTTTTAGCTTTACAATGATATAAAATAGTAATAATTTATTTTTATAATTAACAGAGAAATTAACAAAAAATATTATTCATACTAAAATTTAATTGAAAAAAGTAAATCGAAGGCTGATGTTTAAGAAAATAACTATTTAATAAACAAATAATGTTAAAAATACAAAAATAATTTACAAAAACTTTACAATAAATATTCTATTAACCCCCCCATTTCGTTCTACGCACTTCTGCGCCCTTCGTTCTGTTCCTTCTATAACTTTTCTCAGCATTCTTGGCCTAATTTGATTTAGAATTCTTACTGTGGCATTTCTTAATTTATTTTCATTCTGATATTCCCGAATAAAAAGCTTATTTTTTAAGTATCCCCATAAAAAAATCTAAAGGTGTTAAATCTGGAGATCTAGCAGGCCACTTGATTTCGCTGTTGGTCCCTATCCATTGTCCTCGAAATCTAATATTTAAATATTGTACTGTAGCCCATGAATTGTGAGCAGGAGCTCCGTCCTGCTGAAACCACATATTTTGTATTTGACGAAGTGGCAATGTATCTAAAATATCTTCAATATCATTTTGTAACATATTTAAATATCTTTGGCCATTTAAATTTTCGTTAAATATGATTGGGCCAATTAGTCGAGTTCCTAGTATACCACACCATACATTGAAACCAAATCTAACTTGATGGCGTGATTCTTTTATTAAATGTAAATTTTTTGTAGACCAGTTATGGTGGTTGTGTCTATTAAATATGCCATTATATGAAACGTTGCATTCATCATAAAATAAAATATTGAATTTAAATTGTGGATTATTTGCACATTGATTTATAAACCACTCACAATAACCTAATCGTCTCATATTATCACCTGGCCTAAGTCCTTGACAAATTTTGAATTTATAGGGGTGGCACTTGTGTTTGTTTAAAATTCTATGAGCAGTAGATTTAGGAATATTAAAATTATTTTCAATTTTTCTTATTGATGTTTCCGGTTTTTCTACTACAGCTTGAATCACAGTGTTTTCTTTATCGTCATCCGTTGACCTTGCATCTCTTTTAGGCTTTGTAAAAGATCCATATTCAAGTAAGTTATGACGTAATCTTGGAAATATTTATATATTTGGTTGCTGTCTTTCAGGATACAAGTTAAAATACATTTCTGCAGAATTAAGTGCTAAGTGCGTTACTTTGACAGCGAATGTAACAACTCAACATATCATACCCTTCCCAACGAGTAAAATTCATTTTTATTACACGTAATAACAAACTATTGTCAAGTAAAATTAATATACTCAATTGTTACACTTTTTTGTTGTTTATTTCCACAGCAGCCTTCGATTTACTTTTTTCAATGAAATTTTAGTATTACTAACATTTTTTGTTAATTTCTCTGTTAATTATAAAAATAAATTATTACTATTGTATATCATTTTAACGCTAAAAAAATCTCTTTTCAATGGCGTAACTTTCCAATATGGCGTCCATATAAAAATTAAAACTTTGACATCAATTCTCGAAAAGCAACATTGACAAAAAAATTGAGCATCGCCACTCGAAAGAACTTAAAAAAGTGCCCTAAAGATGTGCAAACCAAAATCCAGTATAATTTCACACTTCGAAGTTATTTGTAAAAATAAAAAACTGCAAAATTTACATTTTCGCTTATATCTAGTGACCTATGCATTTTTTCGCAAATAACAAAATGCCATTAAAATGGCCTCCTAATGGGGCAACTTTTGCCTAACCTCATAGCTCTTACGGTTCTTGAGATCCCAATGCATTCGTACCTTAAATGGGACACTCTGTATATACAGGATGGTGGCGGTTAGGGGTGAACATAGGGATTTAACATGGGATTTTATTTTTTTGCAATTTCCTGCTCTCCTGTTCTTTTTACGGCAAAAACTGTAGAGTACAAAATTGGTCAGAATTAAAAATTGCATACAAAAATGTATTTACGTTTATTATTATGTTTTTGGTTTCTTCACAATTTTAAAAAGAAATTTAAAAATTTCTGTTTTTTTGTTGCAATAGCCATGGAATTTACTTTTTTCTGGTTGTCAAAAATTATTTATAAACGTCAACCATGCGTTAATCTAACTTAAAAATAAAATAAAAACAAACTTTTAATTTTAATACGCATTTTTTATTAGGTATACCATTTAATAATAAACCAATTCCAAATGTATCAACTAGGTAGAATTTTGATTTATCATAGCCAATACCATTTCTTCATTCACTTCGTTATAACGTCTTCTATTATTATCATTATTTCCTTCATTACCTTCGTTCACAGCTACACTAGCTGTGTTCTCAACGTTTTTAACAAGTTTAGAAATTGTTGCTATAATAGGAATTGGTGTATTTTCGTACTTTATGGAAAACAAATCACGTATTCTTCCAAAACTATTTCCACCATAATAATTTTTTATAATGAAAACTCGTTCCTTATTCGAATAAACATTCATTATTAAATTAACTTTTTATTAGAGAAAATTTCGAAAATTTGACAGAAATTGAATGACATTATTATGTTTAAACATTTGAGTTATAAGTCATGGCTATTGCTACAAATTAACAGAAATTTTGAAATTTCTTTTTAAAATTGTGAAGAAACCAAAAACATAATAATAAATTGTATAAATGCGAGAGAAAAATCAGCTGACGCCGGGGTTCGAACCCGGGACCTCCAAATCTCTAGTCTGGAGCTCTACCAACTGAGCTACGCCAACCCTAGCGTCAACTGAAACATAATCTCTCTTGTATAGTAAAGTCTAATGTGGCATCGTATCAAAGACTTCTCTTTAAGAGCTATTGACAATGATTTTCGTCCACGAGCGACTTTGATAATTTAAGGAGAATTATACCGAAGGTTAAATTGAAAAGTAATGCTTTAGAAGCGTGTAATTAAGGAATTACTACCAAGATAAATTGTATAAATGCGAGAGAAAAATCAGCTGACGCCGGGGTTCGAACCCGGGACCTCCAAATCTCTAGTCTGGAGCTCTACCAACTGAGCTACGCCAACCCTAGCGTCAACTGAAACATAATCTCTCTTGTATAGTAAAGTCTAATGTGGCATCGTATCAAAGACTTCTCTTTAAGAGCTATTGACAATGATTTTCGTCCACGAGCGACTTTGATAATTTAAGGAGAATTATACCGAAGGTTAAATTGAAAAGTAATGCTTTAGAAGCGTGTAATTAAGGAATTACTACCAAGATAAATTGTATAAATGCGAGAGAAAAATCAGCTGACGCCGGGGTTCGAACCCGGGACCTCCAAATCTCTAGTCTGGAGCTCTACCAACTGAGCTACGCCAACCCTAGCGTCAACTGAAACATAATCTCTCTTGTATAGTAAAGTCTAATGTGGCATCGTATCAAAGACTTCTCTTTAAGAGCTATTGACAATGATTTTCGTCCACGAGCGACTTTGATAATTTAAGGAGAATTATACCGAAGGTTAAATTGAAAAGTAATGCTTTAGAAGCGTGTAATTAAGGAATTACTACCAAGATAAATTGTATAAATGCGAGAGAAAAATCAGCTGACGCCGGGGTTCGAACCCGGGACCTCCAAATCTCTAGTCTGGAGCTCTACCAACTGAGCTACGCCAACCCTAGCGTCAACTGAAACATAATCTCTCTTGTATAGTAAAGTCTAATGTGGCATCGTATCAAAGACTTCTCTTTAAGAGCTATTGACAATGATTTTCGTCCACGAGCGACTTTGATAATTTAAGGAGAATTATACCGAAGGTTAAATTGAAAAGTAATGCTTTAGAAGCGTGTAATTAAGGAATTACTACCAAGATAAATTGTATAAATGCGAGAGAAAAATCAGCTGACGCCGGGGTTCGAACCCGGGACCTCCAAATCTCTAGTCTGGAGCTCTACCAACTGAGCTACGCCAACCCTAGCGTCAACTGAAACATAATCTCTCTTGTATAGTAAAGTCTAATGTGGCATCGTATCAAAGACTTCTCTTTAAGAGCTATTGACAATGATTTTCGTCCACGAGCGACTTTGATAATTTAAGGAGAATTATACCGAAGGTTAAATTTCAAATCATTGTCAATAGCTCTTAAAGAGAAGTCTTTGATACGATGCCACATTAGACTTTACTATACAAGAGAGATTATGTTTCAGTTGACGCTAGGGTTGGCGTAGCTCAGTTGGTAGAGCTCCAGACTAGAGATTTGGAGGTCCCGGGTTCGAACCCCGGCGTCAGCTGATTTTTCTCTCGCATTTATACAATTTATCTTGGTAGTAATTCCTTAATTACACGCTTCTAAAGCATTACTTTTCAATTTAACCTTCGGTATAATTCTCCTTAAATTATCAAAGTCGCTCGTGGACGAAAATCATTGTCAATAGCTCTTAAAGAGAAGTCTTTGATACGATGCCACATTAGACTTTACTATACAAGAGAGATTATGTTTCAGTTGACGCTAGGGTTGGCGTAGCTCAGTTGGTAGAGCTCCAGACTAGAGATTTGGAGGTCCCGGGTTCGAACCCCGGCGTCAGCTGATTTTTCTCTCGCATTTATACAATTTATCTTGGTAGTAATTCCTTAATTACACGCTTCTAAAGCATTACTTTTCAATTTAACCTTCGGTATAATTCTCCTTAAATTATCAAAGTCGCTCGTGGACGAAAATCATTGTCAATAGCTCTTAAAGAGAAGTCTTTGATACGATGCCACATTAGACTTTACTATACAAGAGAGATTATGTTTCAGTTGACGCTAGGGTTGGCGTAGCTCAGTTGGTAGAGCTCCAGACTAGAGATTTGGAGGTCCCGGGTTCGAACCCCGGCGTCAGCTGATTTTTCTCTCGCATTTATACAATTTATCTTGGTAGTAATTCCTTAATTACACGCTTCTAAAGCATTACTTTTCAATTTAACCTTCGGTATAATTCTCCTTAAATTATCAAAGTCGCTCGTGGACGAAAATCATTGTCAATAGCTCTTAAAGAGAAGTCTTTGATACGATGCCACATTAGACTTTACTATACAAGAGAGATTATGTTTCAGTTGACGCTAGGGTTGGCGTAGCTCAGTTGGTAGAGCTCCAGACTAGAGATTTGGAGGTCCCGGGTTCGAACCCCGGCGTCAGCTGATTTTTCTCTCGCATTTATACAATTTATCTTGGTAGTAATTCCTTAATTACACGCTTCTAAAGCATTACTTTTCAATTTAACCTTCGGTATAATTCTCCTTAAATTATCAAAGTCGCTCGTGGACGAAAATCATTGTCAATAGCTCTTAAAGAGAAGTCTTTGATACGATGCCACATTAGACTTTACTATACAAGAGAGATTATGTTTCAGTTGACGCTAGGGTTGGCGTAGCTCAGTTGGTAGAGCTCCAGACTAGAGATTTGGAGGTCCCGGGTTCGAACCCCGGCGTCAGCTGATTTTTCTCTCGCATTTATACAATTTATCTTGGTAGTAATTCCTTAATTACACGCTTCTAAAGCATTACTTTTCAATAATAATAAATGTAAATACATTTGTATGCAATTTTTAATTCTGAACAATTTTGTACTCTACAGTTTTTGCCGTAAAATGAACAGGAGAGCAGGAAATTGTAAAAAACTAAAATCCCATGTTAAATCCCTATGTTCACCCCTAACCGCCACCACCCTATATATTTAATACAAAAATCTGGAGAATATGTCCCCTTTTATATTTTTATTTATTTTTACTTCCTTGTACGATGTAAAGAAAGTATTGTAATCGCGAAAAATTTCGGTTTTCAGATTTCAATGGAAATATCCATTTTGACCATCCCTGAATCCCTTTTGACTAATTTCGTCGTGACGTCTGTACGTACGTACGTATCTCACATAACTTACAAACGGTAAGCCGTAGAAAGTTGAAATTGTGTATTTAGGACTGCTATAACATCTAGTTGTGCAGCTCCCTTTTTGGTCATTACATAATTTCCAGAAATGGTACTTTATTTGAAGCCTACAATAAATTTTAACGAAAAACTATTTTAAAATATAATCCAAAACTTTTCAAATTTGGTATATAAGACTTTCATGTAAATTGGAATAACATAGTAGATTTTGGTTAAAACAGGCTAACCGGAAGTGATATATTACTTGAAGTTATTAACAGTTTTTCTTGAATAAAATGGTTTCATTTTAATTTTAGAAATAAATTCTTCAAATAAGAGTTTCAGAGAATTAAATTCTGCGTCTAGCATATCAAGTATTATTAAATTAGCGAGATATGTAAATTTAAAACTTTTTTTTTTTGTTTTTGTAATGAAGCTTGCTATGGATTAGGATAAAAAAAAATAGATGTTAATGTCAAATTACGTCAAATACGTGCAGTTTTATAATTGGTTCCATACTTCATATTGGTCTTGCGTACAAGGAAGTCGTATGGTGTCCACATCAGATTTTTATTTCCTTTATTGAGGCAAACATCAGCTTATAGCTGCTGCTTCCTCACAAATTTATACAAACATATACAATAACAGTATGAAATCTCAACATTAATTATCTATTACATACGAGTTTTTAAAGATCTTTCATTACAATAAAGATAATTTGATTACAATAATGAAAATGACTACACAAAAATCGACGCAGGCTGTAGTAGGTATATATTTTATTTTCCATTTACAGCCGCCATTCCAAACTTGTCGGCCCTAGACAATGCCATAGTTGCCTGATAAGTTTTGACAGCCCTGGTCATTTACCTATTATTAAATATTTGTTTTTGTTTATTACTTACACAAATTATTGATCGGCTTTATGTAGTAGGTACCGGTGTACCGGTTATTCAAATTTCCATTTTATTTAAAATGTGAATCTGGTTTATTCTTTCTCGTTATTGAATTTAGGTGAAAGATGTGACCGTTGAAATGAAATAAACACACACAAAAACTTACCCAGGCAACCATTTTAATTTTTAATGAAGAGTCCGTTGTGTCCATTCTTGTCGACTTGTATCCCATAAACTACCTTATTTATCTCGTTGTAAAAAAGAAATTTTCTCAGGATAAAAAAAACGATGACAGTCACCAGCAGATGGTATATGTCTATCACGAAGTTTTGAATAAAATACTTCTGTGAAACAATACAAAAAAAAATGGAATACATGCATATGAGGTAGCGTCAAAATATTCCCGGAATGGGTCGATACATTTTTTAAATAAATTGTAAAAAATTGTTAGCCATCGGGATTCCAACCCAAGACCCCTATCTTACCGGGATTGAGCCCTTACCAACTAAGCTATTAATAAAATTTCATTGAATAAGTTACATTTTTACATTAATTTCCCTTAAAGTACACCCCTCCCGCTCTTGCATTCACACACTTTCTCCATCTTTTGTACAACAGTTCAAAACACTCCTGGAAAACATTATCTGAAAGTGCCTTCAGCTTCTTCGACGCATTTTCCATCACCTCTGCTGAATTAACAAAACGTTGTCCTTTAATTTCTGTTTTAGCTTTTTAGGAGCAGGTAAAAATCGGCTGGTGAATAGTTGGGAGAATTGAAGTGTTCCAGACTGGTGACATTGTTCTTAGGAAGGTAATTTTTTACCATCGGGAGCGATGTATTGAAACATTGTTATACAGCAAAACTCAATCGTTTCGTAGGTGTTGATGGATTTTCACTAAAGTTCCTTATTTACAGTTTGGCTTTGAGGAATGAATTCGTGGTGAATCACGCCCCGGTAATCAAAAAAACATCTCCTAATCACTATCTTCTTGCTTTTGCTCAAGCGAAATTTTGGCCGTGCCCCTCGTAGACAGTTGATTTCTCCATCGCCTAACTTTTTTCGGAGTCTGAAAGGACTCAGATCTCAGATGGTGATTTTTCCAGCAGATTGCAGAATTTGATGTTTGCAGGCTCTTCTGAAGACGACATTTCAAAATCCGACATTTCAAAATCCAACATAAAAAAGGCATTGTAAGAAATAACCTGCAGCTTTCGCAAACAGTAAGAGAGATGCCGGGCGGTTCGACGCTTTCCCTATTTCCTCCCGCGATTATCTGTTTGGCTGTAAACAATGATTCCGGGTACTTTTTGACGCTACCTCGTATATTTATTTTCACTATCAATAGGGCTACAGCCCGTAGCAAGAATTTTATTTGACTTTTAAGTACTAACTTTTAAAATATATTGTTCTTTAAATATTTTACAATTAATTATTGAAATTTGTTTAATATTTTGAAAACGTTACTTGATTTATATAAATTACATAAACTATTGGCTATGAATGACGTACTGTATGTGCTTCGACGTCACAGGAGTGGGGGGGGGGTTGTTTTTCATGACTATTTCTGGCTCCAATCTTTTTATTTAATTATTTACAAAAATAACAATAAATTATTATTATTTTTTGTATTAACTATGAAAAATATTGCAAAAACATTCATTAAAAATACTTTTAAAAAAATGTGAAACCGGCACAAGAGTTATTTAAACTTATATAAAAATGTCCGGTTACAGTTTTAATTTCAACATCATATTCCTCCTAAGGAAATAATGGAACTTCTAGTGAAAACTAGTCTGCTAAAGAAATATGAGGTTATGGACCATTATACAAAAATATATTAAAAGAAAAAGATTTTTATTTTTTTGTCGATATATCAACAAAAGTAATATTTATTCGTTGAAGGTAATCCACTTTGAAGCAGCCATCTCTTGGTATCACTCTAAAACTAGATTAAGCCGTCTATATTCTTCATAACCACGACAAAATATATCTGTTAGCTAAACTTGAGCGAGGCTGTGTGCATGTGCACTTACGCCAGTGTAATGAATATGCAGCTGCAGCGGTGGGGATGACACGGCCGCCAAAGCACTCTGCGATCTCCATTACCCTTGTGCACGACGAAACAGGGGCGTACCAAACTGAGCTTTATTCTATAGGTATAGGTCACTACTATACACATTCAGTCGATTTTCGTGAGTTCTTGCATGAAAGAGACTAATCGTACTCGGGGCCAATTGTCTATTCACTTGTATAGTTTCTATTACTGACGTCAAACTTGTAACCGAGCAAGTAACCATAGTGACGATTATAGAAATTTAATTTTCTAATTAATTAATTTCGTTGTTTGCTAATTTGTTGTGAAAATTATTAAAGATAAGATATATGTATATCCAATGTACCTATATAAATTATTAAAAAATTAATGTTTTTAAGATGCATGTGCTTATATTATAGCATTGTATTTTCAAACACGCTGTGTCCAGCGTCCTGACAAAAGGACCGCAGTCTAGTCCCGACTTCAGTTATGACGTTTCATATGTGTCGACTGAAATGGTGTATTTCTCTAAATATACCAACAGTAACAACCAAATGCACAAAACTCAGCTCGAATTTTTTAGCGTGACTTTTATGTGTTGGGTTATACAGAGTGATCAAGATAACTGATTCAGTTGGTAATATAAAAATTTCCTTGAAATTGGCAAGACATATATAAATTTATTTCCTGTCGTTGATACTGTTGACAGACATTTAAAATTTTTAAATTTAACCAAATTTACATTTTTACAATGGTCGTTGTTTCCCTTGCCCACATCCTTTTACTTCTTACATTAGCCACAGAGCAATAATCTAAAGTATTTCAATGGTTTGATATCCTTGTAGTTGTACTTATTGTAAAAATGGCATGTCAAATAGTATTTCCGCTGTTACCTGGTGTTGTGTAAACTGTGGAATAAAAAGATCCCCAGAATGGTATTGCCAACTGAATCAGTTACTTTTGATCACTCTGTAGTTGTAATACAAGGTGGGGCCGAGAAACCTCCCGAACTTGCCGCCGCTACTGCTCATGCGCTGGTGAGTGTAGCGGGGGTCTAGTTGTGCCGTTATGTACAGCCTGCCTTGCCATTTCATACGTTATTATTCGCGATTCAAGAAAAATGCGCGCCAACTAGCGGCCAACTCATCAAACTCTTAAAAATTATGTCACAATGCGTATAGTATGGCTGATAACATTTAAACGACAATTTGAGTAATTCTGCTCTAAAAGTTGATAAAAAGTGTTTACAAAGCAAAAACATTTTTTTTTTTAATTTTCATCTCTAATTAGGTATCCGGAATCAATAATTTCTCCACCCTCACTGTACTTTCGGGACTCAGCCGTTACTTTTAAATAATACAAAACTTCCTTTAATTTCACTTTCATTGTATATAACCCATTATATGGGGTCTCATGGCCGCGTGCCTGAGTGTCAGGTCGCGAATCTGGGGAACCGGGTTCGATCCCGACCGACGCCAAATATTTACAATTTTAAATGGCACAAAATTGACCCCTGTGGTGCACTCTCCACGCCAGCAATGAGTGCCCGTGAGGTGACGCCTGGTAAACGCCCACACGGTACAAATATGTTATCATCATTACCGAAATCTGCGTACAAAGCAGACTGGCACACCCAGCAATGGGTAATATGCCGTGATGATATATTTATTTATTTATTTATTTATTTATTGTATATAACAAAATAATAAACTCTTAAACATAGCTGTTCACACGCACAGCTAGGTTAGTTTAGTTCATCTGTCACTTGACTAGACCGCATTATACAGCTACCAGATAATATATAGCTGACTCGTCCGCCATACTGGAGCCAAAATGAACGTAGTAAATTATGAAATAAAAGTATATTGTTTATAAGTTTATGTAGTAACCATTTTTCATTATTAAGTATAACTTCCATATTTGCCAAATTATATTTATTTAAAATAATAAAGCAAGAAAATTTACGGTTTGTTCAAATTTTTGTGGTTAGAGAAAAATATATGTATTGCGCATAAGTAAATAATACTGTAACACTGATATTGAATGATTGAAGTGGTTTCATAATGGCGGACGAGTCAGCTGTAACTTATCTAGTAGCTATAGACCGCATTGTGGCGTCACAAAACAGGGCGGCAAAACTAACTTGAATTGCGAATAGTGTGGAGTAGTGAGAACCGTGCGTTCAATATTGAGATGTATTTCAAAAATGTTCATATACCGCAAACCGCACTAACTCGCTCCTTTCGATGGTCAGGCTAAAGTATGTAATGTTTCCTTAACAAGATCACCTATACAATTAATTGTGTTAACGAGCGCACAATTATTACCACTAATACTTACAAGAAATATCACTGGCATTGGTAAATATAATATCAAGTCTTCAAATTAAATAGAATCGTGATCCTGCAGTAAAATAATTATATTTCGTGCATTACACGAGTGTTCATTTCAGGACCAAGTTTTTTACAGACCTGTCAAAAACTTTCAAAAATAATAGCCAGTTAACAATGTTTACTAATCGTTTGTTCCCGATGTAACTGATGAAGCAAACTAATAGAGCCAACTGTTTAATCGAGAAAAACTGCGGTTGTTCAATATTCCCATTCAGCCACAAGTATTCATTATTCCCATACCCCATATAGACACAAGTAACTGGTGAATCGGCTAAATATACTAAAAATTCTTCGTAAGCCCGGCTGTTAAAACGAAACGTGTAGCATAAATTGTAAAAATTACACATATAACTGAGAAGTAATTTATCAAACAGTTTAACCAGAGGTGGTAATATCGGGACTCAACTCAACAAATTCATATCTTCGTTAAAATTTTATTAATACAAGAACCAGTAATATATATGCTTACCCGAGTAATCATAGCCGGTTATTCACAATAATCGGCTATTGTGAATAACTTGTGACGTAACTTTTCCCTAAAGGGTTTATTGAGTCACGGATACTCCACAGGGATGTTCTGTTGGGAGGCCGCCAGCTTTTAAACAGTGGATACGGGCAGGGTTGAAAACAACCAGAATGGTTGTAAAAAAGGATAAGGGCGCCACGTAATTTTTAACCTCAAAATTACAAAAAGGACGGTACTAAAAAAAATTGTATATGCACAACAATAAAAAAAATGAATATAAATTGAAAAAAAGGTAAAGTGATCATAAACACATTAATTGTTGAACCCCAAACCCATAACCCAGTTTCGGGCGCTGCGTAGTTACATCTACAACATTTGAAATGATATTAGTTCAAAAGTGGGCAAATCATGCCAGTTGATACGCGCAACCTAGCTGAATCACAAGTTGCAACAATGGGCAACAATGTAATCACATATAACAATATCAAAAAAATACTACTATACAAAATAAATAATTCTGCAATAATATAATAACAATGAGCTGATGGCTCCAATTACGTATCCTAATACACAACAATCATTTTAATAAAAATACAAATACTAAAGCGTCAAAATAAAAACTTACAGTGAAGACACTGTAGCAACAGTCCTCCACGACAACACACAACTTTAAAACGAAACTTCAGTTCTTC
The DNA here is from genome assembly GCA_963082715.1 of Harpalus rubripes. Classification (NCBI taxonomy): domain Eukaryota; kingdom Metazoa; phylum Arthropoda; class Insecta; order Coleoptera; family Carabidae; genus Harpalus; species Harpalus rubripes. The sequence continues at coordinate 61,616,966 of OY720448.1, read as the reverse complement.
CACGCAAAAATATCACAAAACGGAAGAACGATCTTGAATGAAGGTAATGTACTTAGCTCATGTGACGTGTGCAGGGCGGAAAGGGCTACGTAGGTAGACGATGTTGGCGGATGGAATCAAGCTGGCTGATGTCCCAACAACGAAAATGAGATCGTAGACCGGCCAAAGCCGTTTAACTGCTAGAAAGAAAATGCAATGCCCATGAATCCACAATGGCGCATCCGCAAAAAAAAACAATACTGGACAGTCCAAAGGCACGACAACGGACGAAACACTCCACTTTTGCATTGACAGAAAAACTACACAAAAAAATCTACGCCGAACAATGGCCATGTGCCGAAATACGATGGTAAAAAAAGACGTCTTTACTGCATCACATCAGAAACTAAAGTCCCTGAGATCGGAAACTTTTACACGGAAAATCAAAATGGTTGCCGAAAACATGCAACGCCACGGCAATACAAAAAAATAACATTAAGAACAAATACAATAAAACGAACGCGCACTCCACTGTAGTATTAGACCGTATTAAACCTGCCAAAAATGTCAACAAAACTTCAGAAGGTCACTACAGAATGAATGTTTGGAAGAAGTTCTAAATAAAATATAAATAGGCCAAAAATAATAATAAGAAATATACCTACGTTAAGGAAGATCTGATGATGCTAATGTTGTAGCGAAACTGGTAATCAAAATAAAATAATTGTGAAACTAAAAACCGAGTATTTTCAATAATTAAAATAATAAAGATAAAATATAGATAAGTTACTAAATAGAAGTGAAACATATTTTACATAAGAGATACACAATGTAGGAACAGATGAAACACTACAAACAACGAATAAAAAGGAGACATGAAGTTGCAAAGAAGATTTATTGGACAGAACACTAACTAAAGAAGTTATAACAATTGGAGAATACACAGAGATATAAAGGATTGACAGAATAACACTAAAGATTCGACGAGGGAAATCCAGATTTAGAATGAAAGAAAGGTACGTAAAAGTTAGGAATAGGAATCTAGAGCAAAAAAATGTTATAGGGCAAAATTAGACCGTGACAAACTGCTAATTTGATTATCAAAATTTATTTATCCTATTACCCGTTGAACCAATTTTCTATTGTAATCGGTTAACCGAATGTTTTTGAAAGTATTAGTTTTTGTTGCAAAACGCCATTCGGAAAAACGTATAAACTGTAAAACTAAGTACCTAACAAACAATAGAAACCTGTTCGTTTAATAATCCATTTTTACAACAGATTTAATTGGCGGACAATCAGCACCAAATAACGCATGAAAAATAATAAGTTACGCATTCGTCAGTATGTTATGTCGACGGTGATGTTATTTAATCAGCTCATAGAGCAACTGTAATTTTTTTCACTGCCTCAGGCTAGCAATAGCAATACAATTTAGTGACTTTATTTCATTTCTACTGTCCGTGAAACGAACGTACTTTTTTGACGCTGCCATGAATTGTTGACGCAAATGAACGAAACAAAAAAAACCTATTGAAACTACTCTAGTCATGATACAGGGTTGTTTAGCAATGTAAAAAATTCAATAATCATTAAGTTAAATTCTTGAAAATTCTTAGGTATGTATAGTCTGTTCCACCTTTTCAATTCAGTAGATGGCGCTAACTTCAGCGCCAATTTCATACAGTCAACATTAAAAAAAATGGCGGGATTCAACTGCTTTCATACAAATTATAATATTGTAATGTGCAGCGCCCGCCGTCGCCGCCACTGTCACCGCCGCTGTCGCAGCGACGAGCGAGTGTTTATTTTTAACGATGACGCAACAGACTTGTCCAAACGTGCTTAATTACGCGGTTGATGAAATCTATTGTGTTTGAGTTTTTATCTAGAATAGTGCTCTAGAAATTTCTCGAATACAAATGCCGGAGTATATAAGCACTGTTAGCGAAGGCATTGGACGGTCTGATATGAATAAGCGTCGCGTGTTAAACAGTTGGTGATATAAACAGATAGTCGACAAGTGGTGAACATAAATAAATATGAGAGAAGACTGTTTTGGTGTAATGCAACAGTGAAATTTCTGTAACTTAAAGTTACCAACAAATATATTAAATATATAAACGAAGACGGATTTGTGAAAAATTCACGGACCCCAGCGGGATTCGAACCCACGGCCTCCCAAGCAACGTGCTTGTGACATGTGAAAAATTCACGAACTTCAGTGGGATCCTGTAGCTCAGTTGGCAGAGCGCCCGACTAGAAATTGGGAGGCCGTGGGTTCGAATCCCGCTGGGGTCCGTGAATTTTTCACAAATCCGTCTTCGTTTATATAAACAAATATAGTTGTATAAATAAAAAAGTGAGTTATATATTGTTTAAATAAATAAGCATAGTGTTTAAGTGTTTTATCATATTCTTAGTCTTAATTAGTGTTTAATATTTGTTTAATCGTAGAGTTCGTTATATTTATCATCTTTTAATTATATTTATTATCTATTTATCGTTATAACATTTTATTTCAATTAATAATAATTGTCTAATATTTACACTTCACCCAAATAAATAAAAACGTTACAATATTAATATTAAAAATGTTTCATAATGCTACCGAAACTTTGTATAGTCAGTAGGTATGAAATATAAAGTATTGCGTACTTACCTGCTTTCTAAATCAGACAAAGATGATACTTGAAACTTGGCAGTGCACAAAAAAAACAAGATGTAGTATGTCATGTACACTGACACTACTCCGAAGTCACAGTGTATAAACTTAACTCCAATTTCAGCCATCCGAGTTCAAAACTATGTCCTAAGCCATATTTTCCACAATATTGAATTCGTGTGGAGGAAACAAACTATAGGTATTTAAACTAATGCAACACAACAAATTTAGAACAATATAAGAGCGGCAGGCATTATAACGTCTAACATTTATATCTGCAAGCAAGCAACCAGACATATATTGTGTTTAAAAGAAATCCTAACTCGGAGTAGGCTATGAACAGAGAAACATATGTCTGATCATTAATCATTCTATTGCTGAAAATAGTAAGTAATATGGCGCCAACAACTGCCAGTTGGGTTGTCAAACATCAAACGTCAAAATTATTGCAATAATTAAAATACCTGTATTCTCGGTGAAAATTTGCATCGTTAGACATTCTAGCTTCAATAAAAAGATTTTGTAGCATCTTTCGACAAGTTTTATAAAATTTTCTGAGACTTTTCTAATATTTAACGTCTAATTTTTTTAGAAACAAACGCCTTGGCTATCATGACTCCCGCCAATTGTTCGTACTATGCGCAGGTCTCCATTGCGCATAATATATTCTATATCTTTAAATTGAAAAGGTCTATTGAAAAGTCAAGTTGTCAAAATTGATCTTGAAATGTAATTTTAAGGAAAAAAGATAATAAAGAAGGATACAGTGTATTGCCAATCGCCGTTTCCAAATTAGTTTCCATTTCTAAAACAAGATTCAATGAGAAAAGCTTTGATTTCTTTAAATAACATTTTTGACAATATCTCGTGTCAAATTGCCATTTATTTAAAAAAATTTAAATTGACATACGTTTTTTTGTTCATAAGTTTCCTCCGAGTTTGGAATTTTTTGAACACATGTTCGGTTTCATAAAGATATAATTCGATTGCTAAATTTAATATGTTAAATTTTGACGTAGGTATACACAAATTTAATTGAAAATGTATTAATTTGATTCATTTATACACCCTAATAAAATTTATAAATTTACCAGATATCAAAATTTAACACATTGTTAAATTTAACTCAATAAAATCCCGATTGACGCCAAATATTTCAAATTTTAAATGGTGACGCCTGGTAAACGCCCGCACGGTAGAAATATGTCATCATCATTACCGAATTCTATGTACAAAGCAGATTGGCACACCCAGCAATGGGTAATATGTCGTGATGATATATCTATTTATTTTTATTCAAAATTAAATAAAGCTTTCTTAAAACAGGGTAATATATGGACGAAAATCAATTTATGACCTCACTTGCAATACTAGTTTGCCGTCACAACTTCAAGATATTTAATTTTGTTTTAAATTTATTTTACCATTTTGTATAAAAACTAAAATTGAAAACTGCCTTATTCTGCGAATCAAATACCAGCGAATACATTATTTTCCACAAGAAATGTAAAGGGATGAAAAATAAGTTATATTATCCACACATCATCTTGACTATGTACACAGGAAATAATTTAATGAGATGACAAAACGATGGCTATTTCATTTGCATAACTTCAAAACGTTACAATTTTTGTCATTATGTTACAATGCCATTCAAGTAAATTATTTATTCAATATCAACATTTATTTACAAATAAAATTTTGTGGAATATCAACATTCAATTTGGTAATTGAAAAACACCAAGTAGATACAGGTATTATAACGTGCTGATCACAATAATGTCCATAATGGCATTGTCATTAGCTTACATTACTAATTTTTTAAATAGTGCTTCTACCATATTTACAAATCTAATTTATCCAAAATTTTGATATAATTAAAGATTAACAATATTACGTATTTTATACGTGTGCAAGTGGTTGATGAAAAATATAGAAATGAGCCGATTTTCAAATGTTTAAAATTTGAGAGGAATTTCGTAAAGTTAGACAGTTCATCCTAGGTAAAAAGTGTAAGAATTCTTTTTCGTATAAAAATGTTGAGCTTTAATTTTGCATTTTTCTAAAATTTTAATTCGGGAAATTGTTTTCAAGGTATTTGCGAAAACCGTTTTATGGTCTTTGAACTTAAATAATTTCTTTAGCAGAAGTAGAATCGATAAGAACTTTTGAAATTTCATTTATATTGGTGTATTTAAAGTTAGTAAAAATTTTCTGCTCTATACGAATTATTCGGAAGTTGAATGTAATTTTGACAGAGAATTCGTCTAACATGATTCTAAAGTTCAGAGTAAAAAATTCACATGTATATATTATTACACCCAAAGGGTTTTATTATAGCATATAACAATAGGGGTTTCCACTATCTTTTTATTTTTTTATATGTTATTCCTCATGAAAACTTATATCTATTAGAATAAATAAAACATTTTTATTATAACAGGTTTTCTGTAAAAAAATTATTGAAAACAGTATTTTTTGCAACTCGTTTGAACGGCCATTTTTACCGCCCCGGCAGCGCGTAAATGCCCGGCTAATGTAGCCAATGCTTAACAGATGGTGTATGATGGTCTGTGCTCTAGAGTCAGTAGTGGCGTCATCTGTCAATTGATGGTGTACTAACACTCTCCTATTACAGTTTTCTTGAACAACGAATAGAGGTGGGGATGGGAGTTTTCACCAAACAATGTTTTATTTCAAACATTCAAACTGTTTGTTTGTGATCTGTGACAATAAGACTTACAAATTATTTGGAAAGGTAAATTATATCATACAAAAGAAAGTTGTATACTTTGAACCTCAAAATAATAAAAATAACGAAATTTGCTTAATCTAATTAAAAAATTGACAATATCATCACATAAAACAAATAGATCTGTCTGTTTCTCCGTGTTAAATAGGATTACTGAGGATTACTCTAGTAAAAATTATGCCATTTGGCATGGCATGTGTTTGTTCTTTAAGGCTAAACATATGACCAGTATTATTTACTAAAAATTTTAAACTAATTATCATATATTGGTATGATTAAAATGCAAGGGAATTTGTTAGTTTATTCATAGTTTAAACAAATCGCTCCTGTAAATACTACCAATCATAGATAATTTTATATTAATAATAATAAATTACATGACAAAGAAAAATATTTTTACACACAAAATAGATATTTTTCAAAGGAATAAGTTTCAAGTATACTAGCATACATAATTTATAATTTAGTTTGTTACGAACCTTAGTCAAAAATTCCAAATCCCTCGTCTACTGAACATCTGGGTATAATATTAAGGCTTTCTTTCGTGGAATATTTGTATCCTGGTTTTTCCACAAATATTGTTTTACGGCCGTTTCAAGTTGTAAATAACTATAGGCAAAGGCATAACTTCTGGTAATCCCTTGAATACGCTGTTGGAGATTTACTAAATACCTTACAAATATTTAATCCACGAAATACAATAATCTATTAAATACGTATACCTTAGAAAATACTTTATCAATATAACATACGGCAAACAATAATAATTGTATTGTATTCACAATTTTAACTAGTTTAGAATATCTACTAACCTTCAATATTTTTTAAATATAATGTTATATATAATTTGAATGTGCTGCCATCTATTATCACATAGGAAGATATTGAATGTATTTGATGTATGTAGGTAAAATCGAATATTGTAAACTACTCCCATCACACACACATATATTGCCGGATAACATAGAAACTAAAATCGATCCGGACCGTGACGTCACTGGCTGGCAGCGTTTCAAGCGTAGTAAATTGTTTTCATTCATTTTTAAAAAATTGGAAACATATTTAACCATTTAATTAGTATTTTCAGAAATGTTTTATGATATATTTTAGTGTAATAGTGTTATTTTTCACTATTTTGATTACGGTGGAAACCCCCATTATGCTGAATAAGCAGAGACTATTATTGTGTTCTTAGTGTTTAGTAACACATTATGGAAATTAATCACTGTTGTAATTATAGTTTTATGTCCCCTTTCTCTCATGTTAATTCTAGCAACCAACTCCAGTCCTGGAGTTGCCCCGAGCTCTAAAATAGCCCTTAAAGACGTTACGAAGGCGAGAAGGCAAAAACTGTGCCGCATGTAATTTTATTTCAGTCAATAAATGATTAACTACGACACTTTCAAGTATGATTTTTTTTTCTGTTTGCTGAGTTGCTTAATGCACTTAATGGATGTTAAGTATTGATTTTTATTTTTGCCGTCAAAAATGTTAAGCTGTGTTTATATGACATTTTTCAGAGAAAAAACTAAATAATGACATATCTAACGATAAAAACGACTGAAGATAATGGATTATAATAGCTAAAATGATTATTTTTACATATGTGTCTATATCAGTATAAAGTCAGTAAAATTGGTCGCGGATTTAAATATAAAATATTTTCACCTATATAACCTATGCAATTTTCTCTTTGTGCATGAATACTATAGACCCGTGACACGTACTAGAGTCATTTGTTTTTGGTTTGATATGAATCACTAAAGGTTCGAGGAAAGGAGATTGTATTGCTAGTTGCAATAATAGAACATGTTGCAGAAGGCAACCTGTTCAAGTGCGCGAACGAACTAGTACTTGAAATTAAAAGCCTTTAGTGTTACGAGTGTTCTATACTATATTCTCCATTTTGGCTTTCATTTACATTATTTCTTTATAAAACTAATTGACAATTTCCATTAAGGGAAGTTTTTGAAAGAATATTTAAGTTGGTAACAGTGATTTGTGTTTTTATTAGGTCCCTTGGCAAAAAAAGTGAAAAACACAAATTCACAAGTAAAAATAAAATACAGAAAACTATCCACCTCAAATGAGGTAAACAAAATGTTTGAGTACATTATACACCGTAACGTAAACAATTACGTGTCTATTGTATCAATACTCGAAGATTTCTTTTATAAACTGTACACCACTGGCCTCCTAATACTAATGGATTGACTTGTCTAAAATAATCGACTTTGTATTTGTTGCACCTAGTTCTCAAGATCACTAAGTCCAATGTATTACATTGGACAACTGTATTTTTAATTAATAGATTATTAGCAATATTATACTTTTGAATAGAGTGCCAAATGAATATAAATAATTGTATTTATTACAAAAATTACATATATCTCGTGGTTTGTAACTAGTGCAGCAAATAAACAAAAAAAATTAAATGGGTTATAAAATAAAAAGAGGGTACCTGTCATATATCATAGAAGTTGAAACTTTTTCTTGATGTATTTCTTGAAGACATTACTCAAGCAGAGGTCTCTAACTTTTTTAAGAAGCGGGCCTCACACGAAATTTTAAAATATACGGCGGGTCTGATATTAATTCTTATTGGGAATCCTATTGGATTATACAAATTGTCCGGATTTCGAAAGCCACCATTAGGATCTCGGAAACTATAAGAGATACGACTTCGGTTAAATAGATACTAGAAAATGGCGGGAAACTGAACTTGGTCGTTATTTTCATTTTGAAATAACATCTAAACTATCACTTATCGAGAAAAATGTTTCAAATAAAAGAGTTATATATTTTTATTGTCTATTCACTCGCATACGAAAATAAATTTTCTATCGGTAAGTTTTCGAGATATAATACAAACTTACATTTTAAAAATGGAACCCATATTTGATTTTAAGTCAAAAAAATACTTATTTTTTCTCTTTCGATTAATATTATGTTAAAAATTTAATTTACCCTTAAAATCTTATCTTAAATCAAAGACGCACCACATGTTCCATATAACCGAAGTCGTATCTCTTATTGTTTCCGAGATCTCAATGGCGGCCTTCTAAATCCGGACAGCCTGTATATGTAAATAAACTTGGATTATACTTCTTTTTTGCATAATATGCGTATTATCAAAAATTTATACATTTTTTTATATAATATTTATGATTCAAATTCTTTTATTTGCACAAAATTGAATACATAGTAACTTTACCCTTGAAGATCAATGAGTTCTAATTGAAAATTCTCGTCAACGTCGTTGATAACAACCTCAAAAGAATTTTGAAAAAGCTGAATTTTTTTTTAAATCATTAATTTAAAGCGCATAATCTTCCAATAATAATATAATATTTTAAATATGGTCTTCAATATAGCTATTTGTGTATTAAGAGCGCAAAATGGGACATTGTCGATTGAGAGGTTGTTGACGCGAGACGCAGGAGCGCGGCATTCTCTCGAAATCGACAATGTCCATTTGCGCTCGAAACACACAAGATTTTTTCTACAGTCCTCCACCATAAAAAAAATGAAATGTACACTTTGTACTTACAGTACCACTCACCAGTTTTGCGGTGAAAATAGGAACGTATTCAAATATGACTTCAAGATATTGTTTTGGCTTTCGTTTTTACAAAGAATTAATGCCAATTTTGTATTGAATATTATAAGTTTTGTATAATTTATTTGTTTCAAGTACATTAAATAATGCAGTGGAAAAGTGGATGTCCACTGGGAGCGTTCACGTCAAACTTTTGCAGGTAGCAGCACAACTGTTCACACAATTTATTTTATATTTAATTTTAGTTATCGTTACTTTCCATTCTTCTTGAGCTATAGCTTCAATCTATAATCTCAGCAATCTATACTTTCGTTTTTGTAAATAAATGCCATATTTTCACAGCAATGCGGCATTTTGTTTGATTATGTAATATATCGACAGAGCATAGTTATATGTCAGATCGACTTGTGAAGGTGGTAATTGTATAACTACAGTGTCATTAGTTCCTGACTAAACGTTTCTATTAAGAATGTAGACGTGACATTTCTGAACATTATATAGTTAGAAATTTAGACATAGAGCGTTTTTTCTACTTTGTCGCGCATGAGCGTCAAAGTGACATTTTGCGTTGACAAAAGAGGGCGCAAATGGCTACTTTGTATATAGACTGTAGAAAAAAGAAATTATTGTAACTCGACAAAGTTTTCCACAAAATGCAAAATAAGGTAAATTCTTTTTAAATCACTAGTCAATACGATTTTTGCAACAGGGAGGTCAAGATGCGGATCTTATATGATTTTTCACGCTGAATTCTGCAAAGATTTTGTGCTGCACTAAAAAGTTATTGCTACGATTTTAACATATTGCACTACGCAATAGAGGCCACAACAATGATGACTGGACTAGATCACTTTTTTCTGTCACCTTTCAGTTTTTCAGAAATCGCATTACTAATTTTTTCTTGTTCAAAAATTATCGCGGGCCGTAGGTTGTGAACCTATGCGCTAAAGGGATACAGGGATGTGCACAAACACATCAACATAATAATATCATACCTGATGAAAATACGAATATTTATATAGAGCCCAATAAAAATTATGTCGTTACACGAGCCACGTTTATAGGATACATCCAATTTTTTTTTTTAATAGAAGCAAATCATCTAATGAATGTTGTTATAGAACAAGGCATGTAATAATAATAATAATAATAATAATAATAATAATAATAATAATAATAATAATAATAATAATAATAATAATAATAATAATAATAATAATAATAATAATAATAATAATAATAATAATAATAATAATAATAATAATAATAATAATAATAATAATAATAATAATAATAATAATAATAATAATAATAATAATAATAATAATAATAATAATAATAATAATAATAATAATAATAATAATAATAATAATAATAATAATAATAATAATAATAATAATAATAATAATAATAATAATAATAATAATAATAATAATAATAATAATAATAATAATAATAATAATAATAATAATAATAATAATAATAATAATAATAATAATAATAATAATAATAATAATAATAATAATAATAATAATAATAATAATAATAATAATAATAATAATAATAATAATAATAATAATAATAATAATAATAATAATAATAATAATAATAATAATAATAATAATAATAATAATAATAATAATAATAATAATAATAATAATAATAATAATAATAATAATAATAATAATAATAATAATAATAATAATAATAATAATAATAATAATAATAATAATAATAATAATAATAATAATAATAATAATAATAATAATAATAATAATAATAATAATAATAATAATAATAATAATAATAATAATAATAATAATAATAATAATAATAATAATAATAATAATAATAATAATAATAATAATAATAATAATAATAATAATAATAATAATAATAATAATAATAATAATAATAATAATAATAATAATAATAATAATAATAATAATAATAATAATAATAATAATAATAATAATAATAATAATAATAATAATAATAATAATAATAATAATAATAATAATAATAATAATAATAATAATAATAATAATAATAATAATAATAATAATAATAATAATAATAATAATAATAATAATAATAATAATAATAATAATAATAATAATAATAATAATAATAATAATAATAATAATAATAATAATAATAATAATAATAATAATAATAATAATAATAATAATAATAATAATAATAATAATAATAATAATAATAATAATAATAATAATAATAATAATAATAATAATAATAATAATAATAATAATAATAATAATAATAATAATAATAATAATAATAATAATAATAATAATAATAATAATAATAATAATAATAATAATAATAATAATAATAATAATAATAATAATAATAATAATAATAATAATAATAATAATAATAATAATAATAATAATAATAATAATAATAATAATAATAATAATAATAATAATAATAATAATAATAATAATAATAATAATAATAATAATAATAATAATAATAATAATAATAATAATAATAATAATAATAATAATAATAATAATAATAATAATAATAATAATAATAATAATAATAATAATAATAATAATAATAATAATAATAATAATAATAATAATAATAATAATAATAATAATAATAATAATAATAATAATAATAATAATAATAATAATAATAATAATAATAATAATAATAATAATAATAATAATAATAATAATAATAATAATAATAATAATAATAATAATAATAATAATAATAATAATAATAATAATAATAATAATAATAATAATAATAATAATAATAATAATAATAATAATAATAATAATAATAATAATAATAATAATAATAATAATAATAATAATAATAATAATAATAATAATAATAATAATAATAATAATAATAATAATAATAATAATAATAATAATAATAATAATAATAATAATAATAATAATAATAATAATAATAATAATAATAATAATAATAATAATAATAATAATAATAATAATAATAATAATAATAATAATAATAATAATAATAATAATAATAATAATAATAATAATAATAATAATAATAATAATAATAATAATAATAATAATAATAATAATAATAATAATAATAATAATAATAATAATAATAATAATAATAATAATAATAATAATAATAATAATAATAATAATAATAATAATAATAATAATAATAATAATAATAATAATAATAATAATAATAATAATAATAATAATAATAATAATCTTGACTAGAGGGGGATGATGTGGAAATAAATTTTCTGGATAGCAGTCAAATAAATTTATTTTATTCTTCGGCCTCTACAAGTTTCGGCGCCGCATGTGCCTTCTTCAGGAGCTACAAACGTTTTGTACAATTACAGCAATTTTTTCAATCAACTCATGTGGAAAAACTTACGTGAAATTTTTTTTAATTAGTTGAAAAACATTAAGAACAAGCAACACGAAAATAAATAAAGTACACATCTGTGGTCGCCGAAAAAATAACAATAAATAAATAAACACATTAAAATACTCTAAAAGTCGTCAAAAAATGTATGAAAAAATATTTTTTATATTTTGCGTTCATAATGAAGTCATTACGATACGCAATTGCGTATCGTAATGACCTTCATTTCGATACGCAATTTTTTGTTTTAGACGGTTGGTACTAGATGACGTTTCTTTAACCCATTTCTACCTAATTTATTTTTAGTTAATTGACAATTCATTTTAATAATATAATGTCGTTATTATTATTATTTTTTATTTAGGGAAGATTATTTACATGAAAATGTACAAATGGTTACAAATATAATCACAAATTGAGTAAGTAAATGTTAATATAATGTTCGAATTAGTCCACATAGATGGACCTAGTAGTACTAAAAATTTGTAGATTGAACCTTTGAACGATAGAAAATTATTTTTAATTAATTTTAAAGCAAGTTTTAATTCAAATATAAGAAAAAATAAAAATTTCCTGTACACTGAGGCTGAAAGGGTTAAATTGTCAAACGTCAAAGCTGGAAGATAAGAAATTTCAATATAACCTCAAAATTTCTTTTACTTAATTAATCACTTTATTTTATGAATATAATAATAATAATAATAATACATATTTTCGTCTTACTTTGTATTTCAAAATAAGCAATCAAAACATTCTCTGTTACGCCTTTGACATTATTTTCTTTACACCATGTGTCAAAATTTGCAAATTCTTTCTCATAAATCTCGCGCGGTTTTTTAGGAAGTAGATTATTTCCTGTAGTCTGAGCTATATTACGTAGCTCAGGCGGAGTGCAACTGATTTCATCTTCCATGATTATACTAAATTCACTTAAATTTGTTCGTAAATATTGAAATGACATGAACTTTCAAATAATAATTGAATGTGGTCAATTCAATGTTACCAACTACAACATTTCACTTACAAATTTCCCTAAATCAACTCGGTTTAATATTAACAGTTTTTTTAAAATATTTTAGTTTGTAGAAGGTGCAAAATATAAAAAATAGTATAAAGAACTCATTTTATAAGACTTTTTTTCGCACTTGTCAATTAGAAAACTCGCTGACGCTCGTTTTCTAAATTTTGACGCGTGCGAAAAAAACATGTCTTATAAAACACGTTCTTTAATATACTATTATGAAAAAACGTGCGCACCCAGTGAAAAAATAATATTATGTTTAAACAAGTTTCGAAAATCACATGTATTATAATGGCGCTAATATTTTTTTAAAAAACCGTCTCGTCTTTTTGTTTTTAGTTTTGGTTTTATTTTAATGTTTAAATATTTATTTTTATTGTATTTTAATAACTTACTGTAAAAACTTATTTTGAGTGAGCGGCGTATGTTTTTTAAATTTAGGTTATTTTATTTTTATTGTTTTTTACCTTCCGTCACCTTTAGGTAAGGAAGGTATTGTCTTTGGTCAAAAAATTCGGTGGTGAGTTTTTGATGAATAAGCACGTTTTAGGGTCCCTAGAATACGATTTTATTATTTTTACGATGATGTCTGTATGTGTGTGTGTGTGTGCGTGTGTGTGTGTGGATGTGTGTGTGTAACAAAATTTTCGTCTACGATAACTCTAAAACTACAATTTAAAAAATTATAATTCTTTCGTATTCTTCTTCGTTACATCCATGTGAAGAGCTGATTAGATTTTGGTTACAATTGGTCAACCGGAAGTACACCCATTTGAAGATTTTAACAGTTTTTCTTGAAAAAACGATGTTAAATATCATTTTTTTACATTTAATGTTATTATAAATATTAAAGAATATTTTATTCTCTATACGATTTGAATGCATTTTATATTTCATATTAAATGGATATAGACTTAAAAAATTATAAAGAAATTAAATATGACATATATTAGCACGCTATGCTATAACTGTGGAAACAGCTGCTATATTAAGAAAATTCTGATTGAAAGGTGTCAGTGTCAAGTGCAGGTGACAGTATGTATGTGTTATAATTTTACTGGAAATATAGGATCCTTTGCTTTCTGTATGGAATTTGTATAAGATACATACAACTGCCTTAAGGTAATGTACAAGAAATATAATATTTTGCAAGGAACTTTCTGTATGACATTTAATTATACAAAATACATAGAACTGACGCGTGAACTGACGGAAGGTAATGTGCTGGCCACATCAGATTTTTTTTTAATATATTACTGTAAATTTTACTGATGCCAGTGGTGTCTGTCTGTTTTTAAATTTATGTTATTTTTATCAATATTTATATGGAGCATTTCCAAAATTAGTCTTTTAAATAAATAAAATAAATATATCATCACGGCATATAACCCATTGCTGGGTGCCAATCTGCTTTATTCGCAGTTATCGGTAATGATGATGACATATTTGTACCGTGCGGGCGTTTACCGGGCGTCACCTCACGGGCACTCATTTCTGGCGTGGAGAGTGTATCACAGGGGTCAATTTTGTGCCATTTAAAATTCGAAATATTTGGTGTCGGTTGGAATCGAACCCGGTTCCCCAGATTCGCGACCAGACACTCAGGCATGCGGCCACGAAACCCCATTTGTATTTTATGTAAATTATATTCAGTATCTAAGATTTTAACTTTGTCAAAAATAAAAGTACTAGGTACCTTAACTATAAATCTAAACATCCCAAATTTCAATTAATAAACAATGCTACTAACCTAATATCTAGAGCGCGGAAACTTACATCAAAGGAATATGAAAATGAGGTTTTAGAACATGTCAAGCATCTTCTACATCTCAATAACTATCCTAGAGGTATCGTCAACGGTTTAATCAATAAGGCTAAAAATAAAACTACTATTAACAATCACGAACAGCGGATAAATAATAACAAAGATATAAAAATGTGAAATGAAAACATGTATTTCTCAATAAATTACATAGATGGAATTGCAATGAAATTAAAAAAAAAACTTTTCTGCAACCATTTAAACGTGAATATTGGTTTTAAACAAACTTATAAAATAGGTAATATATTCAGCAAACTAAAGGCAGATTATGATAAAAATTATAGGACCCATGTTGTGTACAAATTACCACGCAAAGATTGCCAAGCACAATACACCGGGCAGACAAAACGGTATTTGGGTACAAGGATGGAAGAACACAAGAGAAACTGTCTTAATAATAAAAACAACGGAAAATGTGTCTTGGTAGAACATGCTATAGAACAGAAGCATAATTTTATTTTTGGCGAAGTTAAAATCTTAGATACAGAATACAATTTACATAAAAGACTAATTTTGGAAATTCTCCATATAAATAATGATAAAAATAACATAAATTTAAAAATAGACACCACTAACATCAGTAAAATTTACAGTAATATATTAAAATACAATAAAAATAAAATAACCTAAACTTAAAAAACAGACGCCACTCACTCAAAATAAGTTTTCACAGTAAGTTATTAAAATACAATAAAAATAAATATTTAAACATTAAAATAAAACCAAAACTAAAAACAAAAAGAAGAGACGGTTTTTAAAAAAATATTAGCGCCATTATAATACATGTGATTTTCGAAACTTGTTTAAACATAATATTATTTTTTCACTGGGTGCGCACGTTTTTTCATAATAGTATATTATGATATAAGTGTATAAGCCGGCCATTAAAGCACGCGTGACAAGTTTAAAAGCGCGACGCGAAGCGGAGCGCTTTTAAAGGCACGAGTGCTTTAATGGCTCTTATACACATGTATCATACGCTATTTTTTATTATACCTGCACAATATGTTGGAAAAAAGAATCTAAAATTTTGATTTTGACGTTTTATAATTGTTTATGATATATGACATAACATCGTTTACACGGAGATTGTTTAGCATTTGTTGTTTACGTTACTATGCGGATTTGCCATTTCGCAATTTGTTGTTTATTTATTATAAACAAGATTATAAACATCAAAACTATGAAGATCCTTCTTAATTTAGACGGAAAACAAGGATAAAATGGAGAAGCATTCATCTAGTATACAAGAATTGGCTGAACAAGCTGAATTAAATACCATAAATAAAAAACTTACAAACATATTTCTATGCTGTCTATAACTCCATATGTAAAATGATGTACTGTTAGCGAAATACCAAAGAACTTTCTGCTAGTGGCTTCCTATTCTTCATCGTATACTTTCCCCATTAATAAATCCCAAAATTGTTCATTTGGGCGATGGAATATTTCTTGTATTGTCTTGTTCTCATTCTCATATATCCCGTAGCCATTGTTGAGTGATTCTGGCAAAGAGGCACGATGCTAAATCAGGCCAAAATAGAACGTGGTTATTCCTATGTTACCAATAAATGAATAATTATTCCAATTTATGAAGACAATTTCCTTTGTAGGTGTTATACATGATTAATTATATTCTAACCTACAAACAGTGGCTTCACGCCTGGTGAATTTTGTTCAAAAATACTGCGCATGTGCCATGCATATGATGTGAAATGTGTTACATTTTAATAGTGTACAAATGGTGGAATTGGCGAAATAACTGAACTATAGGTGGCAGACCGGACGGTAGCAAGATGGCGGAGGAATAAGGAGAGTTCTCTCATTCCTTATTGCTGGAAATATGCATTTCAAAGTGCAAAATATTTAATATGGAAAAATTAACATAAAATTAAGTGATATTTTTTAATACATTGCTTCTGCACGTCCTATAAAAGAAGGCGAAGTAATTTTTAAGGCAGGACATGTATTGCTTTGTGGAATAATAGTTGATGGATCAGGTACAATACTGAAATCTTGTTTAAAAAATAGTCATTTGTGTGGAGATCCTCATATAATTGAAATTGTATTAAATGAGAATATAAATTACTGGAAAGTAAAATTTAGTTGTAGAGCATGCTTGGGAGGCAAATGCAAACAAATTGTTGTAGTTTTGTTGCATATAAACAGGTTAGTAAAAATAAAACTATATTTATTGTTTTACAACAAAAGTTATCATTATTATGCTATTAATTTATTTGTTTATGGATTTGATTATTACAGAGCAGAAGAAATAGAAAAATTAAGTTGTACCGATTTGGAACAAGTAGGCAAGTAGGGGGAAAACTTGTTAAAAAGAATGATAAACAGTGTACAGTTTGGCTATAAAACTAGAAGAATTTTACCATCCTGTTTAAAAAAAGAAATAAATTAAACCGATTGGAGACGTCAAAACTATATGGGAAGAAAATTTCAAGATCATATTTTGTCACTTGGGATATAATGTATACTTACACTTTTTGACTTGTAATTACTGCATTGTGGCACTGAGCAGTGTCTATGACATTTACTGATCATTATTTAAATTTGAAAATGTAATAGACACTATATATCTCACTTTCTTTTACAACAAATATAAATTAAACCTGTTTAAAATTACATACGTTTCAATGTATACTATCAACGTTTCCTTATTCCTCTAGTTCACAAATCTGCCGCCAGACGTCACCCACTTTGAATTTTTTCGCCAATAGAAAATATATTATTTAAAATTCATCACACATTTATATGAATAATTGAAGTAAATCAGTAGGTATTGCTTATTTTCATTGACAATTATAAATAAACAAATTGTTAACGTTTGTTGTTGCTTAGCGACTTTAAAGCACGGCGTGTTTTAATCTTGAGATTAAGCACGCTTTTTAGTACGATGATCAGTGATTATGATGCAGGTATAATAAAAAATATTTTTTCATACATTTTTTGACGACTTTTAGAGTATTTTAATGTGTTTATTTATTTATTGTTATTGTTTTGACGACCACAGATGTGTACTTTATTTATTTTCGTGTTGCTTGTTCTTAATGTTTTTCAACTAATTAAAAAAAATTCACGTAAGCTTTTCCACATGATTTGTTTTAAAAAATTGCTGTAATTGTACAAAACGTTTCTAGCTCCTGAAGAAGGCATATGCGGTGCCGAAACTTGTAGAGGCCAAAGAATAAAATAAAATTTATTTGACTGCTATCCAGAATAGTATATTAAAGAACGTGTTTTATAAGACATGTTTTTTACGCACGCGTCAAAATTTAGAAAACGAGCGTCAGCGAGTTTTCTAATTGACAAGTGCGAAAGAAAGTCTTATTAAATGAGTTCTTTATACTATTTTTTATATTTTGCCCCTTCTACAATAACATTTACTTACTTAATTTGTGATTATATTTGTAACCATTTGTACATTTTCATGTAAATAATCTTCCCTAAATAAAAAAAAAATAATAATTTCGATATTATATTATTAAAATGAATTGTCAATTAACTAAAAATAATTTAGGTAAAAATGGGTTAAAAAACGTCATCTAGTACCAACCGTCTAAAACAAAAAATTGCGTATCGAAATAAAGGTCATTACGATACGCAATTGCGTATCGTAATGACTTCATTATGAACGCAAGTGTCACAGATATTATTTTGCGTAAGATTATTTTTATTAAATTTATTATGTTTTGTCTCTAATTAGTTATTTAGGTACGTAACCGATGCTGTTGGATAAGAGCTACATTTAATGATACTGGTATTCACGTATTTTATTTCAGTTTATTTCTAGATTTCAGTGTGAGAACATCGATATTATAGTGGTTCAGGTGAGAGAGTTAATCTAGCGTGTGTATGATTGTGGGTGTGCGTGTGAGCAGTACTGGGTACTGTAGTGGCCGCATCGTGTGAACCCGAGGGTCGCCAACGGTAGCAGCAGGGAAGGCTGTAGTGACCCACATTCTGGTGTCGCCAACGGCAGCAGCAGTTAGGGCTGTAGTGATCTGATCCAGTTGGTTAAGAGGAATGTCTCCGGATCACCACCGAAGCGGCAGTGGTTCCGTAGTGGCCGCTCGTGTGAACCCGAGGGTCGCCAGCGTAGCAGCAGGGAAGGCTGTAGTGACCCACATTCTGTGGTCGCCAGCGTAGCAGCAGTTAGGGCTGTAGTGATCTGATCCAGCTGGTTAAGAGGATTGTCTCCGGATCACCACCGAAGCGGCAGTGGTTCCGTAGTGGCCGCTCGTGTGAACCCGAGGGTCGCCAGCGTAGCAGCAGGGTAGGCTGTAGTGGCCCACATCTGGTGTCGCCAACGGCAGCAGCAGTTAGGGCTGTAGTGATCTGATCCAGTTGGTTAAGAGGATTGTCTCCGGATCACCACCGAAGCGGCAGAGGGTCCGTAGTAACTAGCGGTACTGCCCGTAGTTGCCAACATGTGTGTACGGTGTGTGAATGCCTGAACCTTTTGTAAATGATTGCCTCCTCACTGAGTATTTCTCATATGTTAATTCTTTTACAGAAATAATCACGGCGTGAAGGAGGATTCTGCGTGACCGGGTTCGGCCAGGCGACGGTCATCTAGATTTGTTATTATTTTTGTATTAATACTGTATATACCGGTTTGGGTGATAAATGTGTTTTAATATTACAATTTTCAGCGCTAACATTTAATCTTCATTTATAACACAAGATATAAAAAAATTTTCCACATCATCCAAATAATAAAAATACTATCTATTTCTATAGAAAATGGTATAACCACATAAAAGAAAATGTCAATAAAAGTTACAATTATTGTTGAACAGTGGGTAGTTAGTTGTGATTATGATTATAAAACTCTTCTAGTTTCTAGATTATATAAACCATTGTATTTTAAGAAATTTATTATACCAGCAGGAAGGGGTTTCATAGAAATTGAATTTTGGTATCAACTGGAAGATGATTATATAATCGTACACCTTGCACTAGAGGAGCAAAATTGGTATTTTTATATTTTGCTAGTGGTACTCGAAATTCATTCTTGCCGCGAGTATTAAAATCATGGAAAGAAGAATTTAATTGAAATTTTTGTTTATTTATATAAACGTTTTTGCATATTTTAAGAATATACAGGGTGTAATTGAAATAAGTGAATTAAATTTAACCAGTAATATACCTTGTCGAGAGCAACAATATTTCTTAATAACTTTTTCTCTTAATCGCAAATATTTTTGTAATAATTGAATGCAGTAGCAATACCTATGAAAAATTTTGTTTTAGTAATTGACAGTCCTAACATTAGTAATAAACTTGTTTATAAAGTAAAATTCTGGCAAAATGTTTATGTTTATGATTAGCGGATACACAGACATTGTAATTACCTATGGCGAAGTTCTCAAGGTCAACGAAGTTACACGAAAATCATCCTCTTCGTAATATTCGTAAATTTATGTTGTACCACATACAATATCTTCCAGATTATTACAGTTTGATGTGTCACATATGACAATTTGGAATATTTTAAAAGAGCAACAATTACTTCTATACCATGTGCAAAAATTTCATTGTTTCTAGCATTTCAATTTTGCGAATGAGTTGTATTGTTGACTGATAAGGCTGGATATATTAGAGAAAGTGTCTTTAATAATGCACAATACACTTATCTGGTCACAAAAATGTTCAACAAAAAATATCATTAATTGTTTGATCGGGAATAAATTGACGAGTCATTGGTCCTCATATAATCCCACCTCGTTTAAATGGACAAAAGTATGTACCTACATTTTTTGAATAACGTATTTAAACTATTATGATTTGCCGTGTTGATACACGAAGATTCATTTCATAACCTCCATAACTAGTATGCTCTTCCCGTCTTCCCACGCTCTTACTCTATTCACCTAAGTTCAGAAACACAATTTTATAATTTTGTTATCGAAATTTTAAATTCCTTTATTTTAAAAATTGTACTATTACGAATTTATTAATAATAAATAAGTTTTCCGTTGATCGTTTATTAATTACTGTACTTACAAATATGCAACCACCACCCGACAATTTTTGTGCTGTGTACATGCAACTTTGATTCAGATAGCTGAGGGCAGCAGAGATCTTGCCAGTGGCGGGTAACGAAATTTTAAACAAATCTTTAAAGAATTTTGACTCAAAAACTAGAAGAATTAGAAAAAAAAATATGAAGAAAAATTGTTGCTCTCGAAGAGTTACATTACTGGTTAAATTTAATGCACTTATTTCATTTACATCCTGTATATGCAAGGTACTGTTAATATATTAAATTTAGTAAATAAATATCTGCATGATGTGTTTCCCCAAACACATCATGCAGATATTTCTTCAGAACTTCTGCTATACATCTTTTGACAGACTAAAACTTTTTCTAGATTCCTCGGTCAATTCCAAAAATTGATACCGTAACGGATTATCAAAGCTATTTTTGCATGATAGAAACTAATTAGCTGAATGGTTGTGAGTATATTTGGTTACGAACCGAACTGAGTTTGGGAATTATATTTTCGGCATGCAGCATCCAATTTAAGTTTTCATCTATTGACATTCCCAAATATTTGGCGTTGTTTACTCTTGCAATCGACTTACTTCCGATTGTAACATTTATGTTCAGATTTTTTTGGTAATATATCTTATGGAATCGTAGGTAGTTTGTCTTAGATATATTAAAATATAAATTGTTTTCCAAAAACCAGTCCGACAATTTTTTTAGACCAATTTGATACTTCTGCAAAAGTATATCCTCATTACGATCAGAGATCATTATTGATGTATCATCTGCAAATATAGTTAAATGACAAACGTTTTGGAGATGTTTAATAAATCATTTATGTAGAGAATAAATAATATCGGAGAAATCCTTGTGGTACCCCTAACTGCATTTCCACCAAATTTCAATTAAAATTTTTAATACAAAAATTATCAAAATGTTTTATTGAAAAATATTGTTTTCTATTTCTAAGGAAATTTTCAATCCATTTTAACGCAACCCCACGCATTCCAAAATTACTTAATTTTTGCATTAAAATTTTGTGATCTACACAATCAAATGCCTTTGTTAAATCACACAAGATACCTTCAGGATTTTCATTTATTTCCAGTGCCAGAGTTATTTCTTCTACGAAATTACTTACAGCGTGTATGGTGGACTTATTTTGCTTATTCCCTTATTGAAAAAAAATCAACTAGTATATATCTCAAACCTTAACTGAAAGTTATATTTTTTAAAATGACAATCTATAAATGAATTTAACTAATTCGATGAGATTTTTTTAGGGATTAAAAAACGGGATTGCATTGTTAACTAAAAATAACTATTAGTTAGTAACGTGTCCTAAAGTTTAATATTTCAAAATAGCATTTGCTAAGGAAACTAATGCATTTAAATAATAAACGTAGAAATAAATGTAGATAAAATTTGATATTTATAGGTTTAATTTTTGTTGATATGTTATCTTTATAATATAAATATGAATGTTCTTTCCACTCAAGTTAACACAATTCTATACATGAATATGTGCATGAATAGATGTGTGATTTTATCATTACACTGTGTAGTTTTATTTAATGCTTGGTTGAATGTGCCAGAATTGCTGCGCATTTCTAAAAGAATACAGCAGATGAACAACGAATTTTAATTGAATTAACTAGTATTTTAATACGGTTCGTGGAAAAAAAATACACAGGCATTCTGCGACAAGAGTTACGAGACTTTTATGAGACTTTTTGTTTACCTTTGAGAGATAATCTTAGATGTTCTTTTTTCAAAAAACATCAAATAATTGTTGTTAAGTTAAATGTTGTGGCGACCTTGGCCAGTATTTAATTTATAAATAATTTTGTAACTACTAGAAATTGAGAAAAATGTTTGATATAAAATTTTATTGTTTTTCCAGTCTTATCTGTAGGCAGACAAAATTTTGTTTGATAACTACCTTTATCAGTCTTTTTTCGATTATAATAAAAAATGGCTTCATTCTCAGAAACAGTTGAAGATTAAGGTTTTTTTAACTCATTTTAGTCAGTACTATATGCCCTTAAGCTACAGCCATCGAGTTGTGGGTCACCTGTACAATATGCATTATTGATTATAAATATAAATATGTAATACCTACTTATTATTATCATGAAATTAGCTTTAATTCAAAGCAAATATAGAATATTAATTATATTATTATAGCAATATTATACATAAATACAATTCGAGGAATAATATCATAGTAATACATTTATATTTAATATTTTAAATATGTACACATATTTGTTCCGGCTTCTAAATGAATTTGAAATAATTTCAAAATGAACAATTATAGGTTGAGCATGGGCTGAGCATGAGTTGACCATTAGCCGAACAGTATCATACATTGTATTAGTTAACTTTTGAATTTCGGGCTTCGTTTTATCTATTTAACTTTAAAGAGATAGTAAAACGACGTCAGTGAACTTGATCCAACACACAAGCAAACAAACAATATTTCATACATAAATTAGTTTATTTGGATGCGTTTTCAAATGTTTGCTATATCTAATTGACTGTTCTACTTTCTTTCCCTTTATTAAAAAAAAAATATGTGGTGGGGCTATTTTCACATTAACCCACCAATTAAACAATAATGTTTGTTTAAATAGGTTAATGTAGTCATTCTTGTTTGTTTGTTAATGTTTTAAAACAATTTTATTTGTTTAAACTTTCTGTGTCCTTTTTTATTTCCTTTAAATTATGGTGCGGCTAAATTCTCATTTTCCACACCCAATTGATTTACTGTTTGTTTAACTGTAAAAATTTGTTTTGAAGTATTAGTTTAGTATTTTTTAACCTTTTCATCGACTGTTTGCGTATTTTAATTAATTATTTTTAAAATAATACATATGGGTGCGGTTAAGTTCTCATTTTCCGCATCCAATTTGTCCACAATTTATTTAACTTTTATAATCTGTTTTAGAATATTAGTTTAGCTATGATGAATCAATTTTATTTTTTGTTAGAATAGTTAAGTAAAGTTTTAATAAAATCATGTAATTATAATGTATATGTTTTATAGTAAGTATAGTCAATATTTTTTCTGATCATTTAAATAAAACTTATGTCTCAGATGAGGATGAATTAAGCAGCCGAATCGCATCAGCCGATTCACGATTTAAGTAATTATGAAGCCGCCTCACGCTGAACGTATGGATGCGCAATATTAAATGTATAATCTATGCATTAAGGTAATTCAGGGACACAATAACAATATGTAGATGGAGTAAGTGTAAATGACAATAATATTATAATAATAATAATAATAATAATAATAATAATAATAATAATAATAATAATAATAATAATAATAATAATAATAATAATAATAATAATAATAATAAATAAATAAATAAATAAATATATAAATATATAAATATATAAATATATAAATATATAAATATATAAATATATAAATATATAAATATATAAATATATAAATATATAAATATATAAATATATAAATATATAAATATATAAATATATAAATATATAAATATATAAATATATAAATATATAAATATATAAATATATAAATATATAAATATATAAATATATAAATATATAAATATATAAATATATAAATATATAAATATATAAATATATAAATATATAAATATATAAATATATAAATATATAAATATATAAATATATAAATATATAAATATATAAATATATAAATATATAAATATATAAATATATAAATATATAAATATATAAATATATAAATATATAAATATATAAATATATAAATATATAAATATATAAATATATAAATATATAAATATATAAATATATAAATATATAAATATATAAATATATAAATATATAAATATATAAATATATAAATATATAAATATATAAATATATAAATATATAAATATATAAATATATAAATATATAAATATATAAATATATAAATATATAAATATATAAATATATAAATATATAAATATATAAATATATAAATATATAAATATATAAATATATAAATATATAAATATATAAATATATAAATATATAAATATATAAATATATAAATATATAAATATATAAATATATAAATATATAAATATATAAATATATAAATATATAAATATATAAATATATAAATATATAAATATATAAATATATAAATATATAAATATATAAATATATAAATATATAAATATATAAATATATAAATATATAAATATATAAATATATAAATATATAAATATATAAATATATAAATATATAAATATATAAATATATAAATATATAAATATATAAATATATAAATATATAAATATATAAATATATAAATATATAAATATATAAATATATAAATATATAAATATATAAATATATAAATATATAAATATATAAATATATAAATATATAAATATATAAATATATAAATATATAAATATATAAATATATAAATATATAAATATATAAATATATAAATATATAAATATATAAATATATAAATATATAAATATATAAATATATAAATATATAAATATATAAATATATAAATATATAAATATATAAATATATAAATATATAAATATATAAATAAATAAATATATAAATAAATAAATAAATAAATAATAAAGACTTGTTTCTAATCTTGCTAATCTTATCCCTATATTGTTACTGACAAATTACAATGTATATATTGTTCTGAAGACATATCACCCGTGACAAATATTTTTTTAAATTATTATTATTGAAAGTCTTTGTTTCTAATTTAACTAATATAATCCTTATCCTTACATTGTTCTACGGGTCTTCAGTGTAATATAGTTATTGCATTTTGTTAGTAACAATATAGGAAGTATATTAAAAAGTTATATAATAATAATTCATATAATTTTATTTTGAATTCATCGCGCATTTCGACAAAGTCATAAATATCAAGTTGTAAAAACTACCGTAAATTTAACATTACTATATTATTGAGATTTACACTTTTACTCCATCTACATATTGTTGTTGTATCTCAGCATTAAGCGTTTTCACAATTACTTAAATCGCGAATCGGCTGATGCGATTCGGCTGCTTATTTCATCCTCGTCTAAGAGATAAGTTTTATTTAAATGATTAGAGGAAATATTGACTATACTTACTATAAAACATATACATTATAATTACCTGATTTTATTAAAACTTTACTTAACTATTCTAGGAAATATTCTAACAAACAATAAAATTGATTCAACATAACTAAACTAATACTCTAAAACGGATTATAAAAGTTAAATAAACTGTGGGCAAATTGGGTGCGGAAAATTAAAACTTAACCGCACCCTTATGTATTTTTAAAAATAGTTAATTAAAACAGGCAAACAATCGATGAAAAGGTTTCAACTATACGAAACTAATACTTTAAAACATAATTCTACATTTAAACAAATAGTTGGTCAATTAGATATAATGCACTTATACCAACGTTGTTTCCATTTTTCAAATCACATTTCAACTGCTACTCTTTATTTTCGGGAAGAGGAAAAAATCAATTTCTGTGGCTGCGGCATTACGATGGTGTGTTGTTTTGGCAAAAAAATAATTTGTTTGAGTAGTGAACTGTGAACAACACAATTTTTTTCGCATGCGTAGTATGAATTACTAACTCAGCATTCAGCAACCTCCTTTAATGTAATTTGGCGATTATAAAACACTAAACACCATTTTCAATTATATTTTCCATACTTCCATCGGTTGTTTTTTTAATGGCCGAGCTTTCAAAATATCTTAATTCATCAATATGCATCCAATATGAATGAAGGCTGATATACACATTCAAAATTTCTCGTTAATTTGTGAACATTTCTCGAATTCACATTACTATCTTGGTGTTGAAGATGCCTAAATATACAAAATATGAATTTCCAATTTCTATAATCTAATATACACAACAAAAACGTCAAATCCAGATATTTTTAATTATAAATCCAATTAGAATTTACTTGAAAAACAATAAAATAAATCCGTTCATAAATAAAAAAGTAAAATTTATCCCTTGGAAGTATTTCGTCAACAGTAAGAAAAGTTATGAATTCATCGGTACGTGTGAATAAGTCTAAAGGGAAATTGAATTCTGTCAGTGTAGACTTAGCATAGGGATCTATAAGTAACTTTTCCCATCTTCTGTTCGCTTGGCTTGGAGTTGAATCGCAGTCAACTTGATCCTCGGAAGTGAATCGAACCCGTAAATATATGTTGCGCATGTATGAGTGTCCCATGAAAGATGCAGGGAACGGAATAATGAATGAGCGGGAACGAGAGGAAAGGGGAAAGCTTTCACGCCTACGTCCACAGCAACGACATTTTCAATTTGGTCACTCCAAATAGAGAACTCAAAAATGTACTCGTAAATTACAATTGGGGTTTTCGTGATTTTTTTAAATGTTAATTCCGAAAAAAAATATTAGACCCGTATTTTTATTTCGTAACAAATATTAATAGAAGGTAAGACACAAAATAGATAAGTTTTTAAAAATTTCTGGTGATGTCATTTATCTCTAAAATAAAAATGTAGGTTTTTTTGTGAGTTTCATGTATTACATCCATGTTTGATTCATCTGTCCTGAAGAAAAACAAATACGTATACCTATTATTATTAATCTGCTAAAAATATGATTGTTTATCAAATTTTTTGATGTCTTTGAAGTTTAAACTACTAAAAACCCACATATAATTTCTATGATATTGTAAAGAACAACGGCTGCCGCTAAATGAGTATAAGTTTAGCGATGACGTAATCGCCGCGGAAACGGGCTGCTTAAACCTGTTTAATTTTTGGCGGTGGCGTAATCCTTTGTATTCGATGTTTTTATCGCTTAGAATGTCGAAGAAGATTCTAGAACAACGACGCCGGAGTATATAAACTCCGTAAGGGTCAACAGCCAGGCATTCTGTATTCTGATACAGACACGCGTCGTGAAATGAATAGTTAGTGATATAAATAAATGGTCTACAGTTACTTGACTGTGAAGATAAATATAGTTATATAAATATATAAGTGGAACAAACATTGTTTAAATAAATATTCTTGGGTTCAGTTGCATAAGCATGGTTACAATGTGCAATTGAACACATGATCAGCCAACAACGTATTATGCAACTGGCTCTTTTAGTGTTTAAGTGTTTAATAATATTTTTAGTCTTAAATTAGTGTTTAATATTTGTTTAGCATAGTGTTGGTTATAATTATTTTTTTTTTTATTATTTAAGAAGAAAATAGTACATCAGCAACTACTGCCATTAGTACTCGGAACAGTGGTTATATTTTACAATGTTTACTTGTATACGAGGGCTGTTTGACGGAAGTGTGACAGCTAAATAAAAGACAAGTTTAGCGAAATTTTTTTTATTATTTTTTTTTTCAACATATTTCCCTTCGAGTGCTACACACTGAGTCCAACGGCTTTCCAATTTCTTTAAGCCCTCTGAAAAATATTCTTTTGGCAACTCATCAAAATAGGCTTCCGTTGCAGCAATAACCTCTTTATTTGACA
Source organism: Harpalus rubripes (assembly GCA_963082715.1). Taxonomy (NCBI): domain Eukaryota; kingdom Metazoa; phylum Arthropoda; class Insecta; order Coleoptera; family Carabidae; genus Harpalus; species Harpalus rubripes. The sequence goes on along the minus strand of OY720448.1, from coordinate 61,588,221 downwards.
TGAATTTTTTGCCTGCGAGTGATTTTTTCAAATTGGAAACAAAAAGAAGTCGCATGGGGCCAGATCTGGTGAGTATGGTGGATGAGGAAGCAATTGATAGCGTAATTGTAACAATTTGTCGGTCGTGATGAAAGAGTACTTTTATACGGGCTAAATGTGGCCGTTTTTTCTTTAAAGTGGCATCAAAACGGGTCAGTAAATTGGAATAATATTGACCTGTTATTGTCTTACCCCTTTCCAAATAGTCATTATGGATTATACCTTTAGAATCTTAAAAAAATAGTCGCCATAACTTTATTAGCTGAGTGACCAACTTTTGCCTTCTTTGGTGCACTTTCGCCTGGTAAAATCCATTGCTTTGACTGTTCCTTTGTTTCTGGAGTATGGTGGTAGATCCAGGTTTCGTCAACAGTTACATATCGGCGAAAAAACTCGACCGGATTACGATGCAACATGGCCAAACATTTACATGAAAGTTGAACACGAATTTTCATTTGGTCTACTGTCAGTAATCGCGGCACCCATCTTGCCGAAACCTTTTTCATATCCAAATGGCCGTGTAAAATATTATGTACGCGTTCGATTGAGATGCCTACAGCTGGAGGTATCTCGCGCACCTTCAATCGTCGATCGGCCATTACCACATCACGAATTTTTTTAACGTTATCCTGCTTAGTAGTGACCGTTTGCGAGGGTCCCGGGCGTTCACCATGATCAGTGATCGCATATGACCAGTTTTAAAGGAATTATACCACTTGAAAACCATTCCATGCGATGGAGCAGATTCGCCGTAATATTTTTTGTAACTTCTCCTCAGTTTCTTTCACCGATTTACCATGTAAAAAATTATGTTTAATTAAAACACGAAATTCTCGTTTTTCCACACAAAATTTATTTATTTTGATGTCTGTTAAATATGTACTATTACACTGACTGACATGAAATTTAGGGGTTAAGCTTGTAAAAGGTTTTATTATATGCAAATATTTTCGTTTTTCCGATATCAATGTCTACTAGCGAAAAGTCACGCTTCCGACAAACAGCCCCCGTATTATATAATAGGTATGTATATGAGGTGCAATAAATTAGTATCTTTGAAGAAATTTGTTATATTAGTCAAATGGTTAATGTTGTTCCCCAGGGCATCTTCTAGTGATGCAGGAATGTTGTGCTTCGTCCTTTCTGCTGTGTATTTAGGGCAGTGCATTAAAATGTGCTCTGCTGTTACTGGGGTATTATACAATGTTACATTTCTCGATTTCTGTTTTGTACATTACATGTTTTTTACCTCCCGCTACCCTTGGTAAGGGAGGTATACGGATCGTGCTAGAAATCGCATATCGAGATTTTGGTAAATGACCACGTTTTAAGGTCCCTAGAATCCAATTTTAACATTTTCACGATGATGTCTGTATGTATGTGTGTATGTGTTGATGCTCCACTCTAACTCAAATACTATCATTCAGAAAATTTTGAAACCTTGTATTTCGAACTTTTTCTAAAATGGAAAGAGCCCATTAGATCTTCATTTTATTATAGCTCCGGTGGATCATTAGTTAGAGCGACGCCTGTCATGAGTGCGCTCGGGGCTCTGGGTTCGAATCCCACTAAGGCATGGATGTGTGTGAATGTGAACCCACTCTGTAATTGGGTTTTAATCCTGTTGAGGGGTTTAAAAAGGTAGTTACTTGGATTAGATTAGACTATATTTTAAGAAATAAACTGTCAAAATTAGAGTAAGATTCGCTAATCCAAAAATAAGGCTTGACTTAATCTTTTTTGTGACTTGGGCTGTAAATGGCGGGAGTTATTGTGATAGCCACACCAGATTTTTTTGTATGAAACAGTGCACAAACCGGTTTACACTTTACTTAACTGGTTTTTAAAACGCTTAGATTAACCGGTTAATATAATCATTCAAGATGACACATCATTTTTTTTTCTCTACAGTCGTTAAAAAGTTCCTAGCTGTGGTGTATGAATAGAGCGGCGCAAATAGTGGCCCATTGACATCCAATATTATAACGCAAAAGCCGTTTTGTCATAATTACGATATTTCTAGTTTTATTGTTGGACCTGACAAAGTTATTTTTTGACTATATCTTGTCTACTACTATACATAGAACGAGGTTCTTGCTAATACCATAATACATAGCATTTCTATCTTCTATTTATATCAAAACAAACATAAAATAGTGCCAAGTGTATCACATTTTCCTCAATATTTTTATATTTATTCTAGTTGATCCCACGCATTTTAAATTCCAAGAAACAGTCTTTCAGGTTTCTTGGATTTAAAAAATGAATACAATGAAATGTGTAACATATATGCAAGTAGAATTCTAGGAAAATCCTTTATGCAACATTATTATTATTTTTTTTTTGTTATATTAAAATACATATTTACATGAATTACACTGACATATTATGTTCAGAATATTCATTAAATTTAATGTATTCATTTTTTTCCCCAGTAGTAACCTTTGTAATATTTTGTTAGTATAAATCCTATGTTGTTATAGATACATTTTTTGACAATTTACGTATTTGAATAAATACAATCAATTAATTTAACAGACTACGTTATTTTATTAAAAAGTGTAAGATCAATATTTTAAAATCCTGCACAAGAGAAGATCCTGTACATCGTAATATGTGCAGTTTCTAGTCGTTTGAAAATATATAGAAGTGTGTCAACTAAATAATTAGCTAACTATTAAATGAAATACTTAAATTTATATGAATATTACACCTAATAGATTTTAATTACTTATTTAAGAATAATAAATATATTCATTAATGAATTCTAGATTTTTATTTTAAATTAATGATAAATAAATTTATTATCAGTGAATAATAAATTTAATACACAACTGTCAAATAATATACACATAATTCAACCTATTTTTATAAGTTAATAACCTTGGTTACTATTACTAATCGAATAATATTGACAGTTCGATGGAATAATACACATATTATTCAATTGTTATTCAAATTCGAATCTTACCTTTCAAAGAGTACAAACTAAATTACTTTTATTTAAAATCGCCATTAAAGTGCACAAAAATTGTCATTCAAAGTTCAGATATCGGCACTAAACTGATCTATTATACTCTTCCTACCTGTAAGTGTACACTCATAAAATTTGCACCGGCTAGCTGAAAAAGTAAAGCGGCGGCTGAGTCTAGGGTATGTAATTTATTTCGAGATACAGGTATTCGCGACAATGAAAATTTAATAAAAAGTTACAACTTAATTTTGAAAAACAAAACGAGCTGGTCTCGAAAAAATTAGTGGGCGCCAGAGTCTAGAAAAAGGAAAAGGAGTTAGAGTAGAGTCCTCTCAAATAAAGTTAAGTAAAGTTTAGTAAAAATATTTAATAAAAAAATAAAATTACTCACGCTGGAGCTAATAACAATACAAACCAAGGAAGAACCGCCTTTCCAGAGCCCGAATCTGGAAGGACGGGGGTCGGCGCTCTGGCTATCGGCCACCGGCAACGTCGGAAAGCCGTTCGAGCCACTCCACCTAGGCCTTAAGGCTGGCTAGGGTGCAGCCCCGAATAAACTGGGTTTCCACAGGGGGTGTCGTCCAAATATTCCACTGCGCAGGTCTCGGGTGGTCCAACGGCGTAACTGCAGCCAGAGCTAACCTCGCCCAGCCACTTTCAAATTCAGGGCCCCGAAAAAAAACCATACGAATCCTGCTGCCCTGAAAAAATACTCGCCAGTACCAAATCTCTACGGAGATTTTCAAATGGCCTGAAGGGCGATACACAGTACAATGATATGAAAATAACTGGCGGTCCCTAAAAGTGCTCCAGACGCGAATATTCAACAAAAAAATGTTTATAAAAAAATTTACAAAAACTAGGAGCACCAAAAAGTTATACAAAACAAAAAAAATTAGAACAAAACGAAGAACGGCCGTATGAAAAAGAAGAAACATACAAAGTAGAGAGAGAAAGTGACTAAACAGTAATCTAAGGTGCGCAGCAAATAACACCGAAAAAAAAGAAAGCCAAATGGGCTTAAAAAAAATTGCAGCGCTCAAAGATTAATCACCGGGCAAATACTTCTTCGAGTCGAGAGTAGCGCACAACGGTAAAATACAATGAAAGTCCAAAAAAATTGTGGCTACTAAAAAAATATCACAAAAAAAATTAATGACTCTACGAAGTCGACTTTGAATACGGAATTAAATACCGAGCCGAAAATTTGTCTAGTCTAAAAAATGTTTAGTCAAGTCAAAGCATCACCCTCTACATTTACACTACATTCAGACTAGGGAAGGGATGACTATTAGTCGGTAGTAAAAATTTTATAAAGTTGAAATCCCAAAAAATTTATAAAAAAACACCCCTTAATAATTTAGCCCCAAAAATAAATATTAGTGATAAAAATTTTAAAATTCGAAACAGAATTTTTCACGCCTCGTGGCATATAAATCCAAACTCAAAATTTAGACAAACAAAAATCTTAGCAGGGCTCATGAAACGAAACAATCGCCTTTTTAAATAGAAATATGTTGCAGGAACCAAAGTAAGAGCTTCACTAATCCCACGGACAAAACCGCGTGGGACGGAACATGACTACTTTTAACTTGAGAAGAGGCTAATAAAAAGTCGCACAAACGATAAATAATAACAAAAAAAAAAAAAAAACAGTGCAAAGCTCTTACCTAAATTCCAGTCGCTAGTATCGAATACCAAATCTCTACTACTACTTTAAACAATAACTCTCAAAAATAGAAAAAGACGACTGGATTCTTTCACAAGTCATTACCAAGAGAGCGAGATAATTCTACGTGTCTCCGGTAAACGAAAAAAAGCAGTGATCCCATCAAAAGATAATAAAAAATCCCTTAATAATTTCGTAGTAATAAGAGAAATTTCCAAAACTATTTATAATAAATTTGGTAAAGTGTAGCAAATGAGAAATTTAAACATAGGAAAGCTATTAAAATAAGTTTCCAAATTTAATCAAATTTAAAAATAAATTTAGTATTGAACAATTACATTTCTAGTTACTTTCTTGAAATAATTCGCCAGAAGACAACACTGGCTGTCACAAATAAACAATTTCCTAACCACAAAATAAAAGGAATCCAACTGAATGGAAAAATAAAAAAAGTGATTAGGGAATATGAATAGAGAAATAGATCGCACACGGTAGGCTGTAACTAGATCAGTACTGTGAATTGATGCTCAAATTTTAGGGGTAGTTATGGAAATTTGCCGACAGGATGGGAACAAGAAAATTTATAAAAAAATAAGCGTAACAAACTACGTTTTTGTTACAATGTAATGTTACCAACCTTATTAGAATTATGGTAGATATATTACATAATTTGAGTAGGTGTACGATGTACAATAATAGTAATTTTATACATAAAATGACAAAAAATATGTGCAAGAAGAACGACTTAAGTAATTCCTATGAAGAAATTCGAGATAACACATCTAATTTTTAGTAGGTATTGCGATAACTTCAATGTCCGGATTGGGATTTTTAGCCAACATGATTCATACTTATTTTAAATTCACGTATTTTCTGTGACATGTATTGTTGGTTGCGTTTTCACTCTATCAGGCTGCATTTTTATACATATAATTATATGAATCAATCTTACAGATATAGTGAAACCCTGTTTATATCACAAAAATGTTTAATTACAATAAAGAAAATTTAATTATCATAAAGAAAATGACTAATCACACAAAAAAAAATATTATAATGTACTCCATTCTAACTAATTTATATACCGTGTGTCTGTCTTAAAGGTGTACATAGGAGATTAATATGGGAAATCAGAATTACTTTTCGATACTTTGTAACGATAGAAATTAATAGTATACTCCTCGGTATACTCCGTAACTTAACCACGACCGTGGTTATGGTTTTCTTGTGGTTCACGTGGTCAAGTTATGGTTATTGAAAAGTGGTTGTGATTCGGAACATCTTGGTTAATTTGTGTCGATAAATCAGGGAACCACCGCATCATTAGAAATAAGTGACAACGTAACTCTATTTGTCTACTTTATACTAACGAAAATTTTATGTTTCAGTATATATTAATCATAATTATATGTTTATACAATTTTATTTATTACATTATAAGAAATAAGAAAATGACCACAACAACCACAAAAAAATTGTGGTCGTTATGGTCCCGAAAACGTAACCAAAATTTTCAGGAACCACATTCCGAAATGGAACCTCGATCCTGAAATTATGTTTTGGTTGCTTAACCAGAACCTTGGTCACCGCGGTTAAGTTACAGAATATAGTATAAATATGAAAATGTCGAAAATTACGTTGAAAATATCGACAGCCATGGAAATGAACAAAAAATAAATAAATGCGTAACGTTATATCTGTCAAACATATTTAATTTCTGTCGTTATAAAGCAGGTAAAGGTAATTCTGTATATTGACGTAGATGCAGAATTTTGTGCCCTAAAACTTTCATTTGACGTGTTTTTGCTTAAAATAATTAGGCGAGCAGTAAATTCCAAAATACCGATTCCCCATGTTAATCTCTTATGTGCACCTTTAAGATAGACACACGGTATATACATACATTTTAAATGGACTACCATTGCTATCTCGAAAACTGTAAAAGGTACAAAGTCGTTAAATGGGCAAACAATTTCTATTTCACAAGGCAAATTTAAAGAAAAGAAAAATTATTTTGTTCGGACCATTCAGTTTTATACTTTTTTTCTTTCTGTATCTCAACTAGAGGCGTCTTATATACACAAAAATGTACTCTTGCTACAGCTTGAAAAACATAGAAATTCAAATTTTTAGAAAAAATCATCTAAATAAATATGATCCTCAAACGAAGTTTCAAATTTTACTGCAACTAGTACCAGACTTATTAATAAAAATATGCTTGATGAGGTGCACTTTTAATGGGCTGTAACGAAAAGTTTCTGGACATACCTTCATACAACATTTCTTGCTCAAAATGATCTCAGGAATCCGCCAATAATTTCTTTACACTACTCCTGATACACCCTCCATAACGATTCTATATTATATATGTATCGGGTGTCTACTTTATTTCCCAAACATAGGAAATTCAATGTTGAAATTTTGATTTGGTGATATCTCTTTACCTATTATTTTACAAAAAATAGTGTAATAAAGAAAAATGTTAAGTATGAAAACGTGCATCGATGAGCGCCAAGTTTGTTGTTCATTTGTTTCTTATGTTAGGAGCAAAAGAAAATACTCGATTTAAGGCGATTATCAGAGTGCCAGGAAAAATAAGACAATAATTTTTGTTTGATGTTTCTGATATATCTGACAGATTTGACAATTTGTTTGATTTTTATTATTATTAGAATTTGTGATTAAATTTTTACTAACAGATTGTCTTGTGTTTGACTAAGGAGAATAAGATTGTTTTTTTGGTTAAGTTGAATATGTACCTACCAAAGAGAGTAATAATATAGAATATTTTTAGTTGAGTTGATTGCGTAACTACCAAAGAGAGCGAAAAATAAATTAAGTTACATATAACGCATCCATCTTCAACTCGCGAAATCGGCCAAGGCAGCCAAAATTTTCTCCAAAAAAACACAAAGTACTATGTTTAAGAATAATATAGATGCGTTATATGCAACCCAATTAATGCTTTAACTGCTTTATCGAAGACCTTATTACAATTAATATAAAAATAAAATTTGTTATGTAGATCCAATGGTTTGCACACCACTGCGATTTTAAGAAAACGGCACCAATGAGGTGTACAACCCGCAATAAGTCGTGCGTGCGGGGCATATCCAGGTGGCTACATCCCTGAATCGTTAGGGCATGGTCCTAGTAACATGTGAATCAAACGGCTTGCTTGCATGACAAAATGCAGGGTGAAGGCAAATTTTCGCCCATAACATGCATGCGAACTACATCAATATTTCTGCAATATGTGCGTGTATTGTCATTTCCCAAAATTTCTGATACTTTCTCTACACTGTAGTTCAATAAGTATAGCAAAATATGCAAAATAATCGTAAATACAAAAGTTGTAGCAAATTTTGTCTTCTACAATATTGTAATAACTTTTACTCTTCGATATATAGAAACACAGAAATTGATGAAAAACCGAAAAAAAACAAAAATTTCGATTTTTTTTTTCTCTATAACTTTGGTAGCACAGGGCTTTCGTTTTTGCAAAATTGGTTTCTTGGTCCTTTAACATATCCAAAAATTATAGATACCCGAACTTTGGCAAGAAAACCAGGTTCTATTGTATATATTGACTGGACTAATATGATTCAGTGTTTTTTTTTTTTTTTAGTAAATAATGAAAAAGTACGGACGATTTCAAAGTTCGGTTCTGACAACAGCCTAAAATTTCGGGCGTTTGGTAACCTTATATTGGGGACACACAGGTATATAATTCCATAAAACTTAAAATTTTACAGTGGGGACATATTAACATAATATGCAATTCAATTTATTCTAAAATATATTTCAAAACTGAAACTGAGAGGAGGCCAGCATCTAACAATACCTACCTATATGTATAGTAATCAAACATGACGGTTCTATTTGTGTACGTGGAAACTGGGAGGTTAATGGACTAATTACATTTACATATTTACGATATACATACATGTTTGCTATATTTATCATCTACAAATATATCCAGGTGCAAGCCGTGCTCACTTTGGCATGGTCCTTCATCTTATACGAATATAATGTATTTGCCTTAAAGACATAGCCACGACGGCGACGGTTTTTTGTTTTCTTCTAATTAATACTTGGATATATAAACAAAATGGAACAGAAAGTAGAAAGTGGCAGATCAGTTAAATTAAAATAACATGTGATGAACTGGTAACGAATAATTTACTAATTACATTTGCTGTCGATTATTATAAGTAACTTGTCATAAAACTCTGCAAAACTTCATTATTACGCATATTTTGGCGATATGTATATTAGGTATTAATATTTAATAATAATTATTATTTATATTTAATACAGTTTTACAATATATAAAATACCATTACGCCACAGTGGGACAGATGCGCAGAAGACTAGCTTCCATAGGTGGATCACGGGCAACGTGACTTATCACGGCTAAAAAGACTACACAATTCGGCTTGTAGAGATCTCCCAGCAAAGTAAGAATTTACAAGAATATGAATAACGTAAAAAGCGACTTCGGTTCATCTCAGTGCAAGCTTATAAAATACTTTTGTGAAGTTTTAAAAATTATAGAAATTAATTATAGGAAGTAATAACCAGATCTAAATCCGACTACTACCCTGACACATTGCAAGAGCTACATCGCCTCGAGGGTACTGATATCTAATTAACATATTAACCCATTTGTAAAAACACCAAGACATTTATATTACTTTATTCTCGTTCTTTTTATTTAATGTTGAATTTATTTTTTGGGTCACACGAAATATATTTATTTAATAATAATAATTCTATATTGTATATCAAAGTATTACAACCTTATAACAATTGATTGATGAGGGTGAGTCAGTTTTTTCTACAATTTATGTAACCTTTTACTTGTATTCGGGATTCAATTATTATAGGAATTTATTATTATTATTATTATTATTATTATTATTATTATTATTATTATTATAAGTACTGGTATTATTATTATTAATTATTATTATTATTATTGTTAGTATTATTATTATTATTATTATTATTATTATTATTATTATTATTATTATTATTATTATTATTATTATTATCAGCAGTAGTATAATTATTTGCATTATTATTATTAGTATTATTATAATCGATATTATTAACAAGGTCGTCCTTTTACACGAGAATATGGGGCCCCGAAAAAAATAGGTGCTGAAAATTGAATTTTAATTTAAAGAATAAGAAATTTACGGGTGTTTATTTTAAATTGGCCACCATTACTATTTCGAGAACTAAAAGAGCAAGATAAATTTACAGAAAAGAAAAATATTTTTTTCTATTAGTGGTTATATATATATATATATATATATATATATATATATATATATATATATATATATATATATATATATATATATATATATATATATATATTTCTTACGTTATTTATAGTTATATTTTGTAATTTGTGTAAGTTTGTAAGTTGGATACGAGTAATAATAATAAGAATCAGAGAGATCAGAGTATTTGCCAAGACCTTTTTTTCGTTTATTATTCTTTATATTCGTAAAGGTTATATTTTTATTATATTAACGGTAATTTCTACGCCCGGCGGACCTAAGTAGATAATTCAATAAGTGAAATTTATGTGTTATTATTACATCGTGTCCGTCATACAAAAACTCACAAACAGACTATAGCACATAGTCAACTTTGCAACTTCGCCTGTTGACCGACTTCGTTCGTTCTCAGTCTCAAATAATGTTACATACTATAGACGTCTTAAAACACATAATGTGATTTGAAAAAAAAAACACAACTAATTTGGTTACCGAGCGTTACATAGCGTTGACTTATGTTATAAGATATATAACACGCAATTACAATCGACATGTCTGGATCTATTTAAGTTTTTGTGTGTTCTGTAAAACATACATTTTTGACTTAGGTCTGCCGGGCTTAGATTTATGTTTTTCATTGATAAGATTACTTGTATTCATAAATTTGCCTTGAAGAATATTACACATTACAGAACATGTTGTCCATTTGCTGACAGCAACCGTTGATTGGATAAAAAAAGAGAAGATGAGGCCTTTAGGTTCCACAATGTTTATTTACAGATATTTCTTTCGTCATTACACGTACAATATGAACGTTTCGGGTGTCAAAATTACCCATCCTCAGCTAATAAAAGAAATATAATAGTTTATAAATGTGTGGTTACAATAAAAAAAAATAATATTCTTATGTACAACATAATCAGAGAGGGTTACATGTTGTCATAAGAATAAATTTTTGTAGTCAGTCTGATAATTTTACCAACCTTGCGATCAATTATTTTATCAGTCGATCATCGTTTTTAAGAAATTCATATAATATCTGTTTGACGCCAAAGCGGTACCGAGGCGTGTCAAGGTCGCTGTGATGAGAGCTGTGAAGAGAAGCGAGTTGATGCGTTTCGACCTGGGAATATTTACGTGAACTCGTCAGTAAGGTTGTAAGACATTTCCTGTCGTAGACGCTGGAACTTGCGGTGGCCGGGAATCGAACCCAGGGCCGTATAATAAGAGGCGGACGCGATCGCGACCACTGGACCGCTGGAGATCTGTGTAGGGTAAAGCAAGTCAAGCTGGCTTGAACGTAGTCAGGCTGAATTCCGACCGTCACATATGTATTTAATGATTGTCTCTAGCACTATACAAAAAACAAATAAAATAATAATTTAATACTTCAACAGGTATACAATCCAAAACAAGTAAAGGATACAAAACAAAACATACAAAATATTACATACAGATTATATCAATTTCAGAAGAAATATCATTGTAAAAATTACACATTACATAATTAGGTGATTTGTACAGCACGTCAGAATTATAAACAGGAAGGTAATAGCTATGCGAAATTTAAGTTTGGCTAACAAGCCCGGGCAGTCAATTTTATTATGAATACTGATTAAGTAATTTATAGAAATATCCATATGTCTAGTTCTAATGGAATTAATATTAAATGTCCGAAGTAATGTATTAGTACGTGTGTATTGGTCTGGGTAGACATGGAAATGGTCAAGTTTCAATATATGAATTTAAAAAGTAGGAAACCATATAATTGTTGAGTAATCTAACTTGGAATGTATAAACGCGAAGCATAACGATCTTAAAGCAACAATATTTGAAAAATGTTTACAGTATTTAACAATAAATCCGAACATTTTACTAGCTGATTTTGTCTAAGGTAAATAAAAAAGAGTATACCTGGCATTTACTGACATTGAGTGTCAATTATTTATGACACATCATTCAGTCAAAGAATTTAGATTATTCTGGAAATTTTTACAGTCACAAACATTCTGTGTTTCGGTAAAATTTACGTCATAAGCATAAAATAACACCTGGCAAGATAAATGATAACAATATACACCTGCTTTAGCGACATAATAAATAGAACGGTAGCCAATGTAAGTTAGATATTGTTAACGGTTACATATATATGACTCTTGATGATTGTCAACTTTTACAAATTAATATTAATACGTTGTGTAACTGGTGTCACAATAATAGTCTTCTTCTCAACATTGATAAGTGTTACATCGTGTCTTACGCCCGACGCATTACACCTGTACTTCATTCTTATCTTATAAATGCTAGAGTTATAACTCGCAAAAACATGATCAAAGACTTAGGCGTCACTTTTACATCAAATCTTAATTTTAGTGAACAAAACAGTAATGTTTTCTCTGCTGCCAGCAAAACCCTAGACTTCATAATGAGAATATCCAGAATGTTCAACGATATCACTATCCTTAACTCCTTATATTTTGCGCATGTTTTGAGCAAACTTGAATATGCAGGCCTAATCTGGTACCCATTCTATGAATATCAGTGTGCTGCTTTAGATGGTATACATCGGAGGTTTTTAAAATTTCTTTTTTCCAAAATAGATAAGGTTTATCCAGATAGAGGAATGGAGCAAAAATTCACTTCTTGAGAGACATTCCATGCCATCTGTAGCTGCCAGGCGAGAGCTTTCTAGTGCCAGGTTCCTCTGGATGTTACTGCACAACAAGATTGGCGTTCCTTACCTTCTGTCCCGAGTGTCGTTCCATGTGCTGAGATTGGCGTCCAGGCATTCAGGAACCTTCTACCTACCAACATCCAACACTGATGTTTTGCAGCGATTTCCCGTGTCAATGCGGAGAAAGTTTTCGCTAATATATTTATGTAAATTTTTTTATGCTATACTTATTACACTTTTTACATTCTGTCACTTTTAGGTAAGGAAGGTATTGTCAAAAAATTCGGTAGTGAGTTTTTAATGAATAAGCACGTTTTAAGGTCCCTAGAATACGATTTCACTATTTTTACGATGATGTATGTATGTGTGTGTGTGTGTGTGTGTGTGTGTGTGTGAGTGTGTGTGTGTGTGTGTGTGTGTGTGCGTATGTGTGTGTATCAGTGTGTGTGTGTGTGTGTGTGTGTGTGTGTGTGTGTGTGTGTGTGTGTGTGTGTGTATGTGTGTGCAACAAAATTTTCGTCTACGATAACTCTATTACTACAATTCCAAAAATTATAATTCTTTAGTATTCCTCTTTGTTGCATCCATATGAAGAGCTGATTAGATTTTGGTTATAACTGGTCAACCGGAAGTACCTTCATTTGAAGATTTTAACAGTTTTTCTTGAAAAAACGATGTTAAATATCATTTTTTCACATTTAATGTTATTAAAAATATTAAAGGACATTGTATTCTCTATACGATTTGACTGCATTTTGTACTTTATTTTAAATGGATAGAGAGTTATAAAATTATAAAGAAATTAAATTTTATAAATTAGCCAGCTATGGTAGAAACATCTACTATGTTAAGAAAATTATGATTGAAAGATATTCGTAGTATATTTGTATTATAATTTTACTCGAAATATAGAATCTTTTTGCTCGATACTTTCTGTATGGAATTTGTATAAAATACATACAACTGTCGAAAGGTAATGTACATACAAAAAATTTAAAATCTTCTGCAATGAACTTTCTGTATGGATTTTATAGAAAATACATACGCATTTACGAAAATCCTACCGGTAGATACCGCATCTACCGACTGTGTTCGAAAACACGACTGGTAAAAAGTTACCGTGTTCGAAAATTATTGTTCAATATCTACCAGATCTATCTACCGGATTCATGAAGAATCAAGTCTCAAAAAGGTAGTGATGTAAAGCGAAGCGCGCTCACTAAAAGTTTGTTAACTATATCAAATTTCTAACCTATTTCAAATTTTCAATTTTTTTTATAAATTATGTATCTACCCTGTTTACCACTTGCGTTCTTAAAATATCGATTCCGGTAGCTATAACCTGATAAACAGCTGTTTATCGGCAACAGTTCACCCGTAGAATTTTCGTAAAAGCCTCATATAGCTGACGGAAGGTAATGTGCTGGCCACATCAGATTTTTTATGTATTTATTCATTATTTGCATATGTACTCGTACGCCACTTATTTTATTCACATTCTTGTATTTTGCCCTGTAAATAGACCACTATTGGGTAATAAATTTATTATTATTATTATTATTATTATTATTATTATTATTATTATTATTATTATTATTATTATTATTATTATTATTATTATTATTATTATTATTATTATTATTATTATTATTATTATTATTATTATTATTATTATTACTATTATTCTTATTATATGACTCAAAAAAATTAATAATCATGGATACCAAAATTTTGGACTTTATTTAGTAGAATGGCAAGGTCTAATTTATCAAAGGCTTCTGTGAAGTCTGTATAGACCACTTCTACTTAGCTTACTTAATCCAGAATTTCAGAGATGTATTGAGTAAATAGTAAATATACATAAATTAGTCGTAGTTGATCTGTGAGGTATAGAACCATGTTAGTGTCGAGTAATGTCGTGTTTTAGCTGTGGAAAAATTTAACTGTATATTATAATTGCATATAGATGGCCCCTTAATGTGGCAAGTTTGGTCTCATTTAATATTTAACTGGTTTCTTTCGTATACTTACATATAATAGTTTTGATCCTTATGTAGATCACATTGTTTGTGGCAATATTTTATTATATAGTCGTAGATGCCGAATTATGACTGGAAGAAACAAGTGGTTGTCATTGAATTGCCGTCGGAGATTCGGAGTGATATCCAATTCCCGCAATCCGTCACGACCGTAAGACAACTGTGTGTCTTTATCCAGGATAGCAATAAAAATTGTTAAAATCATATTCAGAATTTTATATCCCATATTTTAGGGTGAGAATCATATAAGCTTATTTTGACATTGAAATCTAATACATCATTATTATTTATAGTTTTTTTGTAATTAATAAGTTCACTGCCCAGGCCTTATAACTCTCTCAGCAACGCAAGTCCGTTGAGAAATAGTAAACATTTTTATAAAATAAAATCGAAGTCCATGAATCATATTTGATTCAAAACTGCTCACAAAATCATTTATTATATTGTTCTCACACATCCAGCTAGTTCATAATATACAGATATAAGACGTTCAGTTATCATCCTACAGCTGTTGAGAAGTGTGTTTGAATCACACCATATGATACATAGACGTGCAAAATAAATCACATGGGATTCATGGAAAGTGAATTTGTTGAATAATTCTGATAAAAAAATATGTTATATATAAATTTGACAAATAAATTCCCTAGAATCCGATTATAACATTTTTACGATGATGTCCGTGTGTGTGTGTGTGTGTGTGTGTGTGTGTGTGTGTGTGTGTGTGTGTGTGTGTGTGTGTGTGTGTATGGATGTTGGATCCACGATTTCTCAAATTCTATAAGACTTAAGACATTTTAAACTACGGATTCCTCAATCTAACAATAATTGAAAGAGTTGAGCCAGTTTTGGTTACAAATGGACAACCGAAAGTAGTAGTTACAAGAAAAAAATCATCTAAATATTATTTATTGAAAATTTATGTAAATACTTATATTAAAGAAAGTTAAATTCTTTATTCGATAAATATAAATTCATTATTATATCTTCTATTGATTTAGAGATAAAGAAATGCATGTAAAATAATTTGATATAAAAATTCTTAGATCAAACTACTTCAAGGCAAGAAATTCAAATGT
Organism: Harpalus rubripes; assembly: GCA_963082715.1. Lineage (NCBI taxonomy): Eukaryota > Metazoa > Arthropoda > Insecta > Coleoptera > Carabidae > Harpalus > Harpalus rubripes. The sequence continues at coordinate 61,572,453 of OY720448.1, read as the reverse complement.
TTGTAATTCACACATAAATGTCACTGTCAAAAATATTTGTATGCCACTGTCAAAAATATTTGCACACCATTATGAAGATTATGAAAATAAATAAAAAGTCAACAACGCAAAAGAATATACCAAAAAAAGAATATAAAATAATATAATAAATTAAAAAATAATTATTTTGTAGTGAGACATGAATATATGTATTTGTATTTAAAAATATTTTTCGTGTTATGCGTACAACTAGGTAAAATATCGCTAATTAAATATTTTTTTCTACAGTCTATGTACAAAGTAGCCATTTGCGCTCTAGAGCGACAAAGTAGAAAAAACGCTCGCTCCTCAAATTTCTAACTATACAATGTTGACAAATGTTACTTGGCTACATTCTTAATGGAAACGTTTAGTCAGGAATTAATGACACTGTAGTTACACATTATCCACTTACATAACCAAACAAAATGCCGCACTGCTGTGAAAATAAAATAGGGCATTCATTTACAAAAACGAAAGTATAAAATGCTTAGATTAGATTAGATTGAAGCAATAGCTCAAGAAGAATGGAAAATACCGATAAGTAAAAATAAATAAAAAATAAATTTTTGTTATGGTGGAGGACCCCATTGTGGCGACTGTAGAAAAAATCTTGTGTGTGTTTCGAGCGCAAATGGACATTGTCGATTTCGAGAGAATGCCTCGCTCCTGCGTTGTGCGGCAACAACCTCTCAATCGACAATGTCCCATTTTGCGCACTTAATACACAAATAGCTATAGCATTGTATTTTCTATTTTCACAAAAAAATATACTCGGTACATGTAAACTACTACCTACTCCGTTAGTAACGTGGAATAAATAATAAACTCTTTGCACGTTATTTAATAACAGACTACATCTACATTTAATTCCCAACAAGCGTATTTTTTCTTTGCTTTTTCATAGAAAAGATATTTTATTTTAAAGTATTTATTCATATTGATTCCAGAAATGAAACGGATGGAATGATTTAATTTGTCGAAAGAAAAAGTCATTGTAGCGTTATCAGTCGTTCGTCATGTGAGAAACGTTCATTCTGCTTGGCGTATAGGTTATCATTTTCCGAATCGCATCAGTTACAGTCTGGAAATAGAACTTAAATCCGGTCGTGCTCTATTTCCACGTAGTATATGTCAAATGCTTTATGACGTCTGTCTGGTGTAGGCGCTCTATACATAGGCAGATTCATCAGTTATTCAAAAACTAAATTGCACACTATTCAAATGAATCAGACAATTGGAAGTATAGTTAACTTCGTCAGATCCGTATTCACCTTTTTAGATAAATCTATGTTAGAATAATGAGCTTTGTAAGACTTTCCACGAAATCGCCAATATATTTGAAATATCACAATCGGTATTAATATTATTCAAACTTTTAAGGAAAATTTATTTCCAGAACTATAAATAATTGGGATTAATAATAGTAATAATAATAATATCTTTATTACGCGATAAAAGTATTTACATATGTAATCGTCAGCTATATATGAAGGAATAACAATAAACATTAACAACACTGTAAATAATCGTTTACATCGTAGAAACATTTAGAGACTAGATATTGTCTTAACTTATTTTTAAAACCTGAGTTTTACAATATTTTATATCATCAGAAAGTTTATGGAAAACAGTTATACTTAGCCGATGATTTATGAAAATTATATTTGTCCCTTGTGTTAAAATTATAGACGTCTTCACGTCGTTTAAATTTATTTTGAATTATATATATATATATATATATATATATATATATATATATATATATATATATATATATATATATATATTGTGACGTTTTGCAACATCGCTATCACACGTTTTTATATAAAAAGTTTAAGTTTAAAAATTTGTTAGAATTTCAATTGTAAAAATTTTGAGAACCTCTGATTTTTTTGTAAGAATTCTTCGTTGAAGGACACATCGTAAATTTACTATTCTCGCCATCTATAGTTTGTTTAAAGAGAGTTTATTTAATATTCTATCGAAATATTATTGCCTTTTGTCAAAATTTAGTTTACTCCAGTTTATTTTCCACCTTATTAATAGTCCAAATGTTTTTTTTCCAAATTTATTCTGTATTTTTTTTATAAAATTTTATTCGTTATTTCCCTGCGCATACTTTGGAGGGGTTATCAATGTCGGGTTATAAATTGCTGGTCAAGGGAGACTGAAGGGGATTCGGGATTCGAGAGTCGAAGTTAGAGTTTGAGCTCGAGTTTGGTCGCCATGTTGAGTTGCGAGTTGGCAGCATGAAGTACTTTGTTCTGCGTTTAATTTCCTTTTTATTTGTCGAAATTTCCTAAGGAATCCAGCGAAGCAGTGTCTGGTAAGTGACTCGATCTTTTGGCTTATTATTTTTTTTATTCTATGGTTTGGTCCACTGGCGTGCCATGTGGTTTTGGCCGGTTAGTATAACCACAGTTGGACTATTTTCGAGTCACTTAGCAGCATTGTGGAGCTGGTTCTTTTTATTTCTTTGTTGATATTTCATTGTTGTATATTTTTTATATTTCTCTATATTTTATTGTTTACAAATTTTGTTAGTTCTTGTGGCTTCATGCTGTGAGCTCAGCGGTTCTAAACTTTTTTATTAATTTCTATTTAACTTAAAATTTCTTTTCATTACCTTGTTGCCTCTTTATCTAAATTTTTTCTCGTTTGTTTTATTCTAATTTACTAGAGGCATGCTAATTTAATTTTGAGTAATGGCGACTCTACGAGCTTTATATTAAATTTCTTTGTATTTGTTTGAGCCACGTGTAGCTTCCTTTGACTAGTCAAAATTTTGTAGGCCATGTAACTTTCTTATTTTTTTTATTTTTTTTTTTTTTTGTTTGTTTCATTTTATTTTACGAGCCGATAACCGGTCAGGGTCAGGTCCCCGTGTTCTTGAAACACTTCATTTTGTTTAAATTTACAATTTTTTATTTCGTAGTTCAGTTTAAAAACCCTTCTTTCGTACCCTATCCTATCCAATCCTGTATGAGTGTTTACCAACGGGTTGGAACGGGTAGTTCTTTTAATACTTAGAGTCACGGCTCGGACTTGTTTCCCTTTCTATAGCCGGATCCGTTTCCTACGCTATACCTTTTCGCCCTTGCGAGCCCCTTTTTGTTTTGATAATTTTAGATTATCCTTTGGTTCGTGGCGAAGCCCTAGCGGGGAAATTAGCTCTAACGAGTAGTGAACTTTTAGCTAGCGCGGTTTTATTTTATTTAGTCCTATTGTTAGCCAGGCGGCCAGTGCTTCTAGAATAGCCAGTCAATAGAGACTTACCGTTTCGTTTAAGTTTTATTTAAGCCCTTCCTTTAGTCTGGTGGACCGAGCGCAGAGTTCGCTTGTAGGAAGGGTCCTTTCTATTTTTCGTCGGTACCTTGCAACCCACAAGGTGCGGTTTTATTACGTGAGCGCGGTTATAAAAGTTTATTTTTCTACCTTCAACCCTTATCCTCTTTCCCTTGTAGTGCTGTATTTATTTGTTGGAATTGTTTTGTTTTTGTATTGTCTATTCATTCATTATTTTGTTTAAATTTCAATTGAAAACTTTTGTTTGTATAACAAAGTTCCGGAGAAGGTCGACTGGGTCCCCGCTCTACGTCTGGGCCAAGGGTTCGGTTCCCACCACCTGAGTGTTCCAGCAGTAATAGCTAGGAGACTCTCTGTGCTGCCGCCGTCTTTTTTGGTACAAATTTTTATTAAATTTATTGATAGTTTTGGATTATTTTATAATTTATTTTTTTGTATTAATTTTTAACTAAATTAAATTTTTCATTTTATTTGTTCTGTGTTCCTTCTCTCGAGGACACCTCTCGAGGTTACCCTTTTCAAGGTGTTGGCGCCCGCAGAATAAATTGGTGGTATTTCAAAAATTTTGCACAGGTATTGGCCTGAGTCATTTTTGTGTTTAGTTGGGCTATAGTATACCACCAAATTATTATTCGACCCACGACCTATGCTCCCGCCCTATACCCGTGAGTTACAGGCAATCAACTTATGTGCGGCACAGGTGAGTAGCCTTCAATTGTGTCACGAAATCCGTTACATAGGCATTTAACATGGGAAAACATTTTTGCTAGCGCGTTGCTCCCTAAATTATTTTAGAAAGAAAATCTTCAAATAAAAGTTGTAGAATATAAAATTCTGCATGTAAATCAGTAAACAAAATGCATTTCGTATGTTTAATAACTTCAGAAAATGAATATAAATTTTTTAAAAATTTAAGTTTAATAGTGCTAGCCATGGAATTAAAAGAAAGAAGATAAACAAATGTGTTGATTTAAATGTCAAATATTGTGATTTTTTTGTCCAGAAAAATGAGTATTTGAACAGTATAGAAGAATTAAATTATTATTCTGCTTCAGAATTTTACGTTATGATAATTTTATTAAAAAATTAAATTGTAAATAAATTTTTATGACAGATAAACACACGTTTGTTTGTTGAGCTTTTTGTTAATTCCATGGCTATCACTACTTTTGAGTAGATTTTTGACATTTTCATACCTAATTTCTGCTGCTACAAAGCTTGCAAAATTAATTTTGCTTATTGATTCAAATGCAGAATTTTATGTTCTACAACTTTTATTTGAAGAATTTTTTTCTAAAGTAATATGGGGAGCAACGCGCTAGGAAAAACTGTTTTCCCGTGTTAAATGCCTATGTAACGGATTTCGAGCGCCACACGGTATATATATATACAGGGTGAGTCTGGGAAGACGCCCCCCTCTTTAACTGTTTTGTTATAAGTAATAGAAAACATGGCTCATATAAAAGTTTTATTATTTTACATATACTATTTGATGGCAGATGTATATATTTTTTATAAAGTCAGGTTTACAAGATACTACTATCAACTTTTATTTTTCAAATGGCAACCTATAATTATTTTAATAAAATAGAAACCGCCATTTTTTTCTCCTTTCAACGATGTATTATTTTTTATTAATGTATTTGAAAAATGAGATAATTTAGAAATATTAGAAATAATTTTTAAACAAATATTATAGGTGGATATGTGAAAATAAACAAAACGTAACAGTGCTATACAACTTAGCAAACTAAAACAACATATGTAGTAACAAAAACAACTTAAAACTAATTTTCAAAATTACGTCCATGTTCTGTAATACAAAAATTCAAGCGGTGAATTATTGGAATCATATCAATTAATTCGTTCTTCGTAAACATTTCAAAATGTTTTTTTTTTTGTTTACAAAATAAGTTAAATTAGGTAACAAACAAATATATACTTTTTTGACATTAATTTAATTGTTTTACATTGTTACGTTTTGTTTATTTTCACATAGCCACCTATAATATTTGTTTAAAAATTATTTCTAATATTTCTAAATTATCTCATTTTTCTCGAAATTTTTCAAATACATTAATAAAAAATCTGATGTGAACACCACACGACTTCCTTGTACGCAAGACCAATATGAAGTATAGACCCAATTATAAAATTGCACGTGTTTGACGTAATTTGACATTAACATCTATTTTTTATTTTTTTGTTATTTTTTGTCCATAGCAAGCTTTATTACAAAAAACAAAAAGTATATAAGTTTTAAATTTACATATCTCGCTTATACAAAGTGCTAATTTAATAATACTTGATGTACTAGACGCAGAATTTAATTCTCAAAACTCTTATTTGAAGCATTTATTTCTAAAATCAAAATGAAACCATTTTATTCAAGAAAAACTGTTAACAAATTCAGGTAATATATCACTTCCGGTTAGTCAATTAGTTTTAATCAATTTCTGCTATGTTATTCCAATTGATATAAAAGTCTTATATACCAAATTTGAAACGTTTTGGATTATATTTTAATATAGTTTTTCATTAAAATCTATTATAGGCTTCAAATAAAGTACCATTTCTGGAAATTATGTAATGACCAAAAAGAAAGGTACACAACTAGATGTTATAGAAGTCCTAAATACAAAATTTCAACATTCTACGGCTTACCGTTTTTGAGTTATGCGAGATACATACGCACGTACGTACACACGTCACGACGAAATTAGTCAGAATGGATTCAGGGATGGTCAAAATGGATTTTTCCGTTCAAATCTCAAAACCGAAATTTTTCGCGATTACAATACTTCCTTTACTTCGTACAAGGAAGTAAAAATAATACATAGTTGAAAAGAGTTGGCGGTTTCTATTTTATTAAAATAATTATAGGTTGCCATTTGAAAAATAAAAGTTGATAGTCGTATCTTGTAAACCTGACTTTATAAAAAATATCTACATCTGCCATCAAATAGTATATGTAAAGTAATAAAACTTTTATATGAGCCATTTTTTTCTATTACTTACAATAAAAAAGTTAAAGGGGGGGGGGAGCGTCTTCCCAGACTCACCCTGTATACATAATTCGAATTAGCTTTCCCACATCTTTAAATTAAATGTATATAATACATTTAAGTCTTTAGTCTTTAAGAAAAGTTTACATCTAACTCCAGCCATACTTCTAATAATTTTTTTCTTTTAGATATAAAAACCTTATTGGCATGATTAGAACTGCCCCAAAAAGTATTGCGTAACGTAATTTAGCTTCAATTGTACATTATTATATAATGAACCTGTAGTATGTAGTATTGATTTATACCATTGGTGATACGCTTTATCCCGAAAATTTCGCTTAACCAATATGGCTTATGGAAACACGAATCTAAATTAGACAAAAGTTAATTATTTATTGCACAATGGACGCCCGTAGTGCACATTTCACAAATAATGTCAAAGCGCCCAGCAGGTGAAGTCTGTAAGATTCCTTCTTTGTGTATGTTTATTGTTTGTTAGAAAATTTTTACTAGAAATATTTTATATTGTTAATTATAACTATGAGGAATAATTTATTGAATGAAAATCTAATGCTAACCTTAATATTTTACTATCATAGGTATTTGTTAAACATATTTAGATTAAATGTTAGAAAAAAAAATGTAACCATTATGTGACTTCTCTCCAATTACATTTATGTTATGTAATTATATTTTTGGTGGTATTGACATTTATCAGTTACTTATAAATATTTAAGTATATGGCCAACTAGGGTAAAAATCCAACAAAAATAAAACTTTAATATCATTAAAAATTACGCGCGGAATGTAAGTATGATGAATTCAATTGAAGTTAATATGAAAATAGAGAAAAATCGAGTTCTAGATTTAAGATAAAAATGAAATACCACTGGGAAAATATGAAACACCTTTTTATTTTTATATGTACTTACTAGTGTAAGATAAACATCATGGTTAAAATGAAAAGTGCTGAACAATAATTTAAATCAGATTTGTATATTACAGTGGCGGTGCGTGAATTTAGAGTAAGGTAAGGCTAAATATTAGGGTTGCCAGATTTATAATATCACAACACGGGACTTATCGTCCGAAAAAAATGCGTCGCAGGCGATTTTTTAAAAAATTTCAAGGTCAAACATGTTTTAAGGAAAAGTAAGATAATATAGAGTTCTTTACAATAAAGCAAATTTAACAAATTCTTAAAAAATAAAATCGGTTAAAAGTCGAAAATTCATAATTTATTTGATTGTAAGAATACAGTTACTTAAATAATACATTAAAATAAAATATTAACATAAAATTAAGAAAAATTCTATAACAAAAGTAACATTGTCAGTCTTAAATATTAAAAAACATTTTTAAATTTATATTGCTTTTGCGATTTTGCAGCTACCAATAAATTTTTATTTGCATCTTTATTTTTTCTTACAAAATTTACGAATTCATTAGAAGACATTTAGTAAATGAATTATAATTATGATGCGAGATGTGAGCATATAAGCAATAACTACAGAAAATCTAAAAATACAATATTACATTAAATTAATATATTATATTACTGAGTAATAGTTAGCTGGCGAGCTGTGCGGCGTAAGCGTGTAGCGGATGGCGTAAAGCTCAAGCAGCAGCTAGTGGGTTCTCCCCACCACTCAACCGAGGCGAAGAAATTCTCAATCTCACCTATTATTCCGGTGCTTTCATCTTGCTATTTTGCTCTTGACAGATTATATTTTTTAAATTATATAATTCAAAAGAACTAATAATGAAAATATTAGATACAAAAGTAATCATTGTAATGATTTATTTATATATTTCTTTAACTCTTTTCTTAACAGTTCAATTAGATTATTCCCATTGTTGTAAGTAGTTCGTACTGTTGTTTTGTCTCTTGGTTGTTGGTATTTGTATATTTCTACAATACATGATTTATTATTAAATAACTGTGACAAGTAACAGTAGGTACAATTAAAATAGAAATAAAAAATAGTTTCAAATTTATGAAAACAAAAAAAGAACAACAGTAACAATAAATAGTAATTATTAAATCGTTTTTACAATAACTAATTGAAAATAATAGATATATTTGTTTGAAGCAAGCATTTTCTGTTGTAAGCGCTTACATGCGCTCTGCGCTGGGATGCTCGGATCTAGAGGGGCCAAGCCATCGCTTGGCTCATCTGCAGTAGTGTAGATGCAAAGCGTAGAGAGGGTAAAATTGTTCCGTCTCGCTCGCACTTATATGTTTCCCTATCATTGGCCATGAGGACAGTATAATTTGGCCTCTTTGTGTAAATTCGCGTGAAAATAACACTATTTGCATGGTTATTTGGCATATTATAGTAACAATAATTGTTTGTGTGTTCAAATATTATAAATTTGTATTACTTCAATACATTTTAAATGAAAAATAAAATTATAAAATTTTACAAATGTTTTGAATTTAAGAGAAGAGGCCTGGCCTCATCTGCCATTATACTTATACCGAGTATAACACAAAAAACGGGTCATAAGCGTTTAACATGAGAAAACAGTTTTTCACTTCGTTGTGCCAATGTAGGCCTATTAATTTTAGACGAAAATGATTCAAATAAATATTGTGGAGCATTAAATTCTGCATCCAATTTAATAATCATAATTCTTTTGAAACCGAGAATATCGAAAGTTATTAGTGTTAGCAATTGAATTGAAACAAAACCTCAAACAAAAATAACGTTTTACCTGTTAGGAATAATTCCAAATTTATATCAAAATAATTCTACCTAATAATTTGTAACTTTTCTTCGTTTTCAAATTTTTCAATAATGATAACAGGTAAAACGTTGATACATTTTTGTTTCTATTCCACGGCTACTAGGATAAAGAAATAAGATTTATAAACGTTTACATTCGATTTTCTCGGTTACAGAATTTAATTATCCAAAACATTTATTTGAATTATTACTATCTAAAGCTTTAATTACATTATAACTTTATCTCACATTCCAGTACTAGATTTTTCGTTTGATTTTCATCCGAGTTTACTTGAATTTTTATAATATTTAGTCGTGCAGTTCCGTACATTTTCGAGTACGTGTTCTGTGTCTCCGTAAATGACAGGTTGATGAAGTCATGTTGTTAAAGGTGTATTTACAAATGAAAATTAAGTTTATGGTTTTTGTTTACATTCAAATAAGTCATTGATAAATGCAAGTTTAATATAAAATTAATTTAGTTTTGCTTGTACTGAAGCATTTACATAGGTAAATGCTTCAAAGTTCAAAGCTTTTAGTTATATTTCAGCAATTAAGTTTCGTTTTTTGTCTCTCTGTTCTTCTCGTATTTGGTTTAAAGGCCGAATCCAAGATAATACTAAATAAAGATGGGTTTATATTTCTATATCGTTTTAGACTCGTCCTCAGTGGTGGAGTTTGTGACGTCAAACTAAATCATAAATCTATAGTTTGGACATTGCAATGTTTAGCATTATGATTTGGGTTTAGAGACAGTAAATTCTGAAGTATGAATTGAGTCATAACATAATATGAGGCTAAGGTCTTTAAATCTAAAGTATAAACCATAAATCTAAACCTAATTTTCATTTGTGCATGTACCTTAAGTGTTGGTAACATTATCTGTCATATTATACGCATGCGTACTTTGAAGCTAGTATGAAACGAAAAAATAAGACAGACCGTATATTTCTAAACTAGAATCTAGTATGAAAATCGAAAGGATCTCGGATAAAAATGTCTCATTTACTTTATACTAGAAATGACTAGGAATTCTCGAACGAGAATCAAATTAAAATGTAGATAAAAAAAGTACAATGTAATTAAAGTTTTAAATTAATAGGCTTTTGCGGTAGGTAAACTATTTATCCGTATTAAATGCTTATGGTATATTGTACACGGAGGCCAGAATATGTATGTTTCTATTTTCAGTTTCAAATAAACGAATACTAATTTTGAAAATATATACATAAAATAGTAATTTACGTAACAAGACCTAAAAGTGATAATTTACTGATGAGCAATCATATTCCAGAGGAGGTTGTGAGCCCAAGTAGGGTACGCAATTATACCAAAAAGACTAAATAAAAATCTATTAGTATGCATTATTTTATTTTTCATTGTGACAAATTAAGAAATAAATAAATATTTACGTAACAAGGCCTAAAAGTTATAATTTACTTATGAGCAAGCATATTCCAGAGGAGCTTGTGAGCCCAAGTAAAGGCACTTTCCGGTCATGTTGGGTACGCAATCACACAAAAAAAGATTAAATAAAAATCTATTGGTATGCATTATTTTATTTTTCTTTGTGAGAAATTAAGAAATAAATTAATATTTACGTAACAAGACCTGAAATTGATACTTTACTGGTGGGCAAGCATATTCTAGAGGAGCTTGTGAGCCCAAGTAAAGACACAAAAAAAGACTAAATAAAAATCTATTGATATGCATTATTTTATCTTTCATTGTTAGGAATTAAGAAATAAATAAACATCATGGAAAAATTCACGTAGAAAGTAACTTTCCGATCCCTTGTAAACAATTTTCCGAGCTAGCTCAGTAAAGAGGGATTTCCGGTCTAAATATGATCAGAAACATTTCATTTTCTGGACGACCGCGAAAAAAACTTATTTTGGAAAGTTATATAGGATTTAAATTATATGCAATTTTTTAAAAATCTTGTAGAGCCCTTGCAAATATTACATGTCAAGAAAACATTTATAATATTAACAGGAAAGTAAAAATAAAACCCAAGAATCATAAATTGAATCTATTACTTCTTTTTTATAAAGCTGTAAATGATTTACGATTTATGTCCACACTAAAATTTGATTTACATTATGAAAACACGTCGGTTGCATCCTAAAGTTAGCAGAAATTGGAAATTCCATACAGAAGCCCCGAACTATACAGGGTCAGCAATGTGTCCCTCGACTTTGCTCTTCTGCTGTTCGGTGTTGGCAACCTCAAGCGTACAATAAGTTAACTCATTAGCTTGCTAGTAATTTAGCAGTTGAACAATTAGTAGTCCAAGCTGTGCGCGAAGGACGGAATAATTTTACTGGGGTGGCGGCGGTAGCAGTAGTGAGGGTAGGGGATGAACCGGACAACAACATTCCAATACGCGCTAATCCGATTCGCCTGTTAAACGCTGTCATCTGGAATCAGCCAGTAGGATAAGCTGGTTTACGTTATCTTCCTTTCAAACAATAGGAGCTTTATCAAACTCCAAGTGCTGTGAATTTATCAGCTAATGGTTCAAAATATTCTATAACAAAAGAGAAAATCCATAATCAAAAATATGTCGGAGAAAAACCTTTTCATATTAATCCTATGTGCCCAGGCGGTCAATGAGAATTTTAATAAAATAAATAATATTCGACAAAAACATATTTTTTTCAACAAATCTACTATGATTATGACATCAGTGTTAAAAAGTTGTTTTGTTACTTTTAATCCTAGTGTTAGATGCGAATTAGTTACATTGGTAATGACGAAAGGAACAACAAATTGACGTCTTTGACATTTGTCAAAAAATTATTAGAAATACAAATGTAAATAAAAAAAAAACTAGTGTTCGTAGAAAAAATTGTGTATGATATACGTGTTTAAAGTGAAATTTAACACATTTATCATAAATAACTATTTTTTAAAAAACATTACGTATTAAAGAGAGATATATTAAATCAGTAATATCTATTTACGTCATTAGGCCGGTAGCTAAGCATTTACGGGTGATCTAGTTATCACGGGTCGAGTTCGGTAGGGCGAGACACGTGAACTAGCGAGGCCGTAAATGCTTAGCTTCCGGCCTAATGGTACTTTTTGTGCAACCGGTCGCAGCCGTAATACCGACCGCGAATTTGGATTTCGTGACCGTTGTTATGGTAGCAGCCTTGAAATTAGGTAAAGACCTTGAAAGCTAACTTTTTATTTAGAATGAAACTGTTTAAAATTAAAAAATTTGTAATTACATATTTTTTTCGGTTACACAAAAAATATTGTGTACACCTTGTCCGCGAATTCCTTTCGCGCCTTCTAGATTGTTTTTTTGATTTTTCTTTCGGTACACTAAAAAATGATTTCGCGGCCTTATATGTAAATAACTATAAAAGCAAATTATTTAGAATAATTATTATTTAATCAAAAACGTCGTGTTTGTTTTGAAGAAATTTTCTGTGATGCGTTGCTAAGGTAAAATATTTTGCAAATATTTCATCATTACCGGTATCTGTGTACAAAGCAGATTGACACACCCAGCAATGGGTAACAAGCCGTGATGATATATTTATTTATTTATAAATTATGTAATAGTCAATTTCAAAATTCCTACCGGACGTCGTCAAGGTCGTTGCTATGTACTACCGACCAAGGCTGTAAAATCGTACCTACAGGATACAGGACTCGTTACTAACAAGGTAGATAGGTAGTTGTTTACAGTTGAGTATACAGAAAAATATTTTTCAGATTTATTATTATATAAAAAAATAACCTTTTAAGGTAGTTAAATATAACAATATTGGGTAAAGTTCTATTTAAATTTTATCAGAAAATTGACGAAAAAAGAAAATTACAGATTGAGAAGGCTAATTAGAGAAGCAATCGAAATCAAGAAATCTCCAAATAATTTTCATTTATATATATATATATATATATATATATATATATATATATATATATATATATATATATATATATATATAGGCTCCAAATAATTTTCATTTATATATATATATATATATATATATATATATATATATATATATATATATATATATATATATATATATATATATATAGGCTTTGAGCTTAATAAGTCTGGGTTACTTGCTCGTTCATAATTTTTTGGGTTTTTTTAAAAAACCTTTGATTCATGTACCATAATTTTGTATATTTTTTTGTAGTATTGTATTTATTTACCTGATGAAAGCAAAACTATGCTGTCGAAAAGTCAGTTTTCTAATAAAATTTAAACAGAACTTTACCCAAATATTGTTTTATATAGAATTCGTAAAGCTTCTTTCAATATTTAACCTTTTAGTACTTTTTTTTTCTTGTGTTATATTTATTTTATAATCAACATTTAACTGCAGCTTCCTCAGGGTAAAATACGTGACGTAATCAGCAAACAAGTACACTGTAAAGTTTTGGCGTAGCTGGACCTACCTTTTTGGGTTGAAACTATATGCAACCCCAAGGTAGAACTATCCTTCCTTATTAAAAGGTCGATGCACCAATCTCTGCTTAGGGTAGGAAAATCTACCTCACACCCAGGTAGACACGATGCGACCCTTCATATAGTGGGATGGAAATACCTACAGAGGTTTATGCAAATGCTTGTAAGTGATTTATAAATATCATAGCACAAGGTACTTGCAAATATCTATATGGTCGTTGAAAATGCTTTATAGTGATTTGTAAATAACGTAACACAAGGTACTTGGAAATATCTGTATGGTTGTTAGAAATACTTTATAGTGATTTATATGATCCCCCACATAAGGAAGTTGCAAATTCCTTTAAAAATATTAGGATTTAGGAAAAATAATAAAATGTTTATAATAATAAAAATTATTATTAATAAAAAAACAAAAAACATAATAAACAAAAAACATATTAAAGCCACATATTATAAAAAACACAAATAAAATAAGTACACATTACAAAAAAACACATATTATAAATAAATAAAGTTGGTACATAGTATTAAAAAAAAACCCAAATATAGAACATGTAAAATCATACTTCCGTACTTCCTGCTTTCTTTTCCTTTAGGCAAAAGAGATTTAAATAAAAGTCTTCATCTGAATCAATAAGCAAAATTAATTTTGCATATTTTGTAAGAATGTCGAAAATCGCCCCAAAAATAACAAATATTAATGATTTATTGGTCAAGCTTTGTTTAATTTATTTATATTATTACTTGTAATTTCTGTTCGAGTGACTAAGTATATATGTAAATTTAAATCATTATTCACTTAAACAGAAATTAGATAAAAGACCTAATAAAAATAAATTAACCTAACTTGATAGATAATTTGTTAATTTATTTCTTTCATTTTCATGGCTAACGCTATTTTTGGGGTGATTTTCGACGTTTCAAATTTGTCATTAGATGGCATGCAAAATTAATTTTGCTTATTGATTCAGATGTAAGTATGATTTTACATGTTAAAGTCCTATGTTCGGGAGTTCTTGTCACTATATCATATAAAAAAAAAACACATAACTGAAAAATAACTTTACATAATAAGAAAATATATACATGGTATTCATAGTCTTAATCAGATAAGGTATTAAACAATCTCTGGATTGTGATATTTTTACAAGGGTTTATTAATTTTATGACAAAATCACTTAAAAACGTAAGTGTTTTTTTTTAAAGCGGGAGGATATTTTAAATTGAAAATATATATTGCGGCCATCAAATCGATGACCGCATCATTAATGGTTTTACTTTCGCAAATTTTCATTTTATCTACGCAAACGTAAAACAAATTGTTTAGAAAAAGATCATTGTTGCTGGGTACTGCTCCAACGATTGCAGGTCCTGGGGGAACATTATCAGTAACTAAAATGATCTTCTGCGTATCTTCTTGCAGCAGGCACGGTAAAATTATCATGGCCGTGTCTAACGAAAGATCTGTAAACAAAAAACATTATTAGATTTCTTTTCAAAAGTAGGTATACTTAATACAAGTTTTTCATATACATATATAAATATATAATAAAAATATATTGTTAAATGAAAAATAAACATTAAATAGTCACTGTGCGGAAAGATAAAATTCTATAATTTCGATATTATACAATTACGAATGGAATAAATGAAAATCTATAAATAAAAAGAAAATGAAATAATATGTAGAAATATAAAATAAAGAAAAATTACCTTGAAAGTTATTATTCTTATATGTAAAACGCAGTTTCTCAAAATGTCCACGTTTTTCGGATATAGATACCATCTTCTTTATACTTGGTTGTGAGAAATATTGTAGTAACAATTCTTTCATAATATGTAATATTATTACATTTGTAATACCTCTCTAAATCAAGATGGAGCTAAAAACAGTAGAATATTAGTTTTCATATACTTAATTTATAAAACATATTTTTACCTGATTCTCAAGTCTTAAGACAGGATACATTTCCAAAATTTCTTTCACTGTATTTTCACGAAACATCCCAAATCTGTGTCCTTTAGTACGCTCCATACGATCAGATATTATGAGTAAGTCGGGTGTCGGATTGTTTAATTCTAATTTCATATTGTTTATGTGTTTTAATTGTGTTGTTGTCTTCCCCAATTACGACTGGAATTTCAATATTGTTCCCTCTGTATTGTTTGGAACTGTCTTGTGTAGCGACGTCTTTTTTCCTTTGTGTTGCAAATTTTTTTCTCATTTCAAAAACTTCTTCGTCATCTTGCAGTTTGCCTCTTTCTGTCTTAAATTTGGTTTTTAAGCTTGCTAACCAAGTGTCCTATAACAATATTGGTACGTGTTATATTCTATAGTTAGTACATAAATATACTTACATAATAATTAGAATTTTTTATGTATAACTGCCTAGGAATTTATTTATCCGTCAATCCTGGATAGACATAAATTAATTTTGAGCACACCAAATTGTACTCAGCTGATGTCGGATATAATACTGCACTTAAAAACAGCCATATTGAATTTTCTAAAATATACGTTATATTATTGAAGTATTGAAAAATGAACAAATACTACGAAATCAAGCAAAATAACATTTGAAAACTTACCAGATAAATAATGCACAATTCCACTATAGAACAACTGATCAGTTTCACTGTCGACAATATGATAGAATTATACGTAAAACAACAAGTTCGCATCTCCTTGACACCCCCTACCCTTACCCAAGAAATATTCGGTTATTCCGAGCTAGCCGAAAAACCCATCGGGTGCTTTGACCTTGCAATGCACGTGCAATGCTATCACAATTTCTGAGAAATGCTAAACATCATTTATTTCAACCACTTTTCATTTCCAAAATGTTACAGATAACTAATATCATTTGCTATTTGTTTATATTATGTCTTACACACCGACATCCTCAAATTTGTTTCAAACAAATTTTAATCATTCATATAATTTGTTGAATACCTACGTGTGATTTATACTTAATTTCTATTGTAATTTGTTATATTCAAGTTTTCTATTTCACACATTTGTTAATGCTGTAACGTTCTATCTTGTGCAAGAGTTTATTACTAATTTTTTTTTTTAACATGGAAAACAATGTATGCATTCCGGAATTATAAAATATGCTAGTATTAATTGAGAAATTTAATTTATTTATATTAACAATATGCAGTATGTGTTGTGTTTTAATAAAAATAATAAAACATAAATCTTATTTGCCACTTTTCCCTTTACTTCATTTAAAATTTTACATAATCACAACACATTAGTTTACCGTCAGTACCCACTATTACAATTTTCTTCTCAAGATATATTACATTGTTGTGTTATTAATGTTAAGTTGAATTTATTCGTTATTCCAATATCAATTTTTTGATTAACAAAATATTTATTCTCATTATGGAATTATTGATAGTACGGAATCTATTACTAATTATAGAAACTAAATACCTAAATAAAATGGCACCAAGAAAAGAAATTTATCATAAAATATTATTTTCGGTACAAAGTCAATAGCTTGCGACAAATAGCAAAAAAAGCTATTGTTATTCGAAACGGTGGATTGCGTACCCATATTTTTGGTATGACTGTATTTCATATTTGCAGAATCAACTCTAAAGGTCTAAAGATGCAAAACGGGTGGAAGCGTCTACCTGACTTACTTACAGTGCAACTCAGATACCTGTAAGGGACCTTGATCTGCCTGGCCAAAATTTCCTACCCTTTTCTTCCCATTTTTCTACCTCTCTACCCTAAACCGACCCAAAAGAAGGTTCAGCGACTTGTTTGTAGATTCATCTTCCCTGTTTCTACCTCAAAACTTTACAGTGTAACTATGGATACAATTTATAAAAAAATTAATATAAGGAATCATTAGTTTTATGAAATAATAATAAATAATAAATACCATTATTTTTGTCACAAATTTCAAATGTTACAAAATCTATGTTATCTAATGTATTTGTTTTTATATTTAAAAAATTTAAAATTTGGGTAAATTGTAATTGAAATGTCAAACTTTCATTTATTCACATTATTGTTCCATATTTTTCATTTTAGCGAATATTGAATGTACCGAAAAAATTACCTTCTTAACACTAATGAGAACGACGTCATTAAGGGGAAGGAAAATTTTTAAGGATAAATCGTTTCTTAATTTTTCTCTCGTAGAGAGTTGTGCGCAATTTTCAACAAATTAAACTTTAAAAGAAATGGAAAAACTCCAGAGTTGTTACGTAATCAAAACTTTCAAGACTCCCTTCACTTTTTTTAACCATTTGTGGCGGTATTTTTTACTGTCCGCTGCGAAAGGGAGAAATATATTACCAACTGTCGGCTTCAATGCCTTCTAAATCGTACTTATTAAAAATTCTGAAAACCATTGCGTTTGCACAGTGATTCAATGTTAGCTTATTGAAAAAAAATACAGGGTAATTTTAAAAAAAAATTAAACAGATAGGAATGTCATAATAACACAAAAACTATGGTCTGATCGTGTTATCTAAAACGGCCCTTAGAATTTCAATAATTTTGCATAATGTGTGTTATTATGCAATATCATTGATCGCTTGCAGGGAATAATAAACGATTTATTAATTATAATCTCTGTGCACAATATTTGATGTATTAATTTGTCTGTAAGTATTGTTGGGAAATACTGTGATATTTAAGGTCCAAATTATGACTCCGGGTTTATGATAATAGGATATAAAATACAGAAAAACATGACATTACCATTGCACTTATTACTGACGTAAAGAGTCAAATTTAAAATTCTAAATAATTTTGACGTCATGATCGAATTTGGTTCCCAAATTCGTATATTCGCGATTAAACAATCAGGCACGCAGTGACACCTTTCTCGCTTATAAATAAATGTTTTTAATATTATTATTATTAGAAATGTTTAACGAGTTACGCTAGCAGAGATTTGCTAAACGAATAAAACAGCAGATGGTGATGAAATCAGCGCCAGTTTCAAGTAGCCAAAATTACATTGGGTAAACGAGGCTCTTGTCTTCAATTTCAGCCAGTCAGAGAGTTCAAGAATATGGCCTATTGCCTACAATACTAAATGGTAAAAGGTATTATAAAATTCTAAAAATATCAAAATACATTTGTCACAATGGTCAAATTTTAAATAAAACCATTTTTTTACAAACCTGTTAAAATAATCATACAGTAAACTTTGAATATATATATATATATATATATATATATATATATATATATATATATATATATATATATATATACAGGGTGGGGGCGGTTAGGGGTGAACATAGGGATTTAACATGGGATTTAATTTTTTGCAATTTCCGGCTCTCCTGTTCATTTTACGGCAAATACTGTAGAGTACAAAATTGTTCAGAATTAAAAATTGCATACAAAAATGTATTTACATTTATTATAATGTTTTTGGTTTCTTCACAATTTTAAAAAGAAATTTCAAAATTTCTGTTAATTTGTAGCAATAGCCATGACTTATAACTCAAATATTTAAACATAATATGGCATTCAATATCTGTCAAATTTTCTCTAATGAAAAGTTAATTTAATAATGAATGTTTATTCGAATGAGAAACGAGTTTTCATTATAAAAAATTATTATGGTGGAAATAGTTTTAGAAGAATACGTGATTTGTACGAAAATACACCAATTCCTAGTGTAGCAACAATTTCTAAACTTGTTAAAAAATTTGAGAGCACAGCTAGTGTAGCTGTGAACGAAGGTAATGAAGGAAATAATAATAATAGAAGACGTCATAACGAAGTGAATGAAGAAATGGTATTGGCTATGATAAATCAAAATTCTACGTATAGTATATTGGTTTATTATTAAATGGTATACCTAATAAAAAATGCGTATTAGAATTAAAAGTTGTTTTTATTTAATTTTTAAGTTAGATTAACGCATGGTTGACGTTTATAAAAAAAATTGACAACCAGAAAAAAATTAATTCCATGGCTATTGCTACAAAATAACAGAAATTTTGAAATTTCTTTTCCAAATTGTGAAGAAACCAAAAACATAATAATAAATGTAAATACATTTTTGTATGCAATTTTTAATTCTGAACAATTTTGTACTGTGCAGTTTTTTCGTAAAATGAACAGGAGAGCAGGAAATTGCAAAAAACTAAAATCCCATGTTAAATCCCTATGTTCACCCCTAACCGCCACCACCCTGCATATATATATATATATATATATATATATATATATATATATATATATATATATATATATATATATATATACATACAAAACTTAAATTATTCAATGCTAACTTAAATAATAATATAATAATACATTTCTTGTCAAAAAATCTGATGTGGCCAGCACATAACCTCTCGCCAGATATCTTACCTGGTTCCTGATTGTACGCATAAAATAAAAAAATATTTTTAAATACAAATACATATATTCATGTCTCACTACAAGATAATTCTCACGTATATTTGCAAAATCTATGGGATATTTTATTATAAATTATGTACAATATATACATTTTCTTTATATATCCTGAAATTTTCTTTTTCTACTTTCCTTTTCTTTTTCTTTATACTCGTCCTTTTTTCGAAAATGTCTTTTATATTCTTTTTTACGTATATTCTTTTGCGTTGTTGACTTTTTTTATTTTCATAATCTTCATAATGATGTAGAAATATTTTTGACAGTGGCATACAAATATTTTTGACAGTGACATTTATGTTTCAATGACAAACATTTGAATTTCTTGGCTTGAAGTAGTTTGATCTGAGAATTTTTACATCAAATCATTTTATATGCATTTCTTTATCTCTAAATCAAGATATAATAATGAATTTATATTTATCGAATAAAGAATTTAATGTTCTTTAATATAAGTATTTATATAAATTTTCGATAAATAATATTTAGATGATTTTTTTTTCTTGTAACTACTAGTTCCGGTTGTCCAATTGTTACTAAAACTTAATCAACTCTTCCCATTATTGTTAGATTGAGGAATCCGTAGTTAAAAATATCTTTAGTCTTATAGTATTTGAGAAATCGTAGATCCAACATCCACACACACACATACGGACATCATCGAAAAAATGATATAATCGGATTGTAGGGACCTTAAAACGTGCTTATTCACTAAAATCTGAATATGTGATTTTTAACATGAATCCAATACCACTCTTAGCGAGAGGTAAAAAACTGTCTCACCCTATAAATGGATAGGGAAGTTGGAGCGCTATGCAATTTCTTTGTTTTATTAATTTTAATTCATTTTGCTTTCCAAACAAGGTTATTGGGCCCAAACTTCCTTCAGCACAATGGCGGACTAAGAACAGCTAACAACCGGGGTGGAACTTTATGCGAACCCACCCTCCCTCTTCCCAATATTTTGTTTGAGGATTATTAACTATTTTTTAAAATTTACAAACATAAATTTGAATGAGGGATTCCAATTTTTTTTTGTATTTTCATCTCAAGAAATTCCTATTAATTGCCGAGTTATGGTCTCCGAAATTTGGAAAAAATATATGTAACGCCACGAAGTTTTTATATCAAACTGGTTTCTTTTTGGACCTAAATATTCTTGAAGTATATTTCGGAAGTATTCCAATTATTCATGATTAAGTAAATTTTTGGCTTATTTCTCTTAATTAGATTGAACTGGAATAACCTCTATTATTGTACTAAAATTTTTTCATATTTTTATAATTTTAATTATTAATTAACATCTAATCTATACTACAGTCGACAAATTTCTCAGATTTAATTAATAATATTTTAATTATATTAAATACTAAAATAAATTGTTAATAAATAAAAATTTGGCAAATCCACATCTAGTAGGCACATCATCTGTTCATGGCACCTCTAACTAACCTGGCACCCTTATAATTTTTGTCAAAACATTCAATAAATGCATGAAAATAGTTAAGGCATAGAAAAATAATTAAAATTAAAACACAAAACGCAATCACTACACATCCCTTACATGATACTTGTACTTATAGTTTAGAAATAATACACCTGCGCCATTTCACCCGACTTTAATCTATTTTTCCACTGTGTATTATTTTTTAAAAATCCATGGTTCTGGCTCATCGTAAATCTAGTAGCAAGATCTTATGAAAGCTGAAAAATAAGTCTAAGAAAACTCAGCTATGTCACAGATATTATTTTGCGTAAGATTATTTTTATTAAATTTATTATGTTTTGTCTCTAATTAGCTACTTAGGTACGTAACCGATGCTGTTGGATAAGAGCTACATTTAATGATACTGGTATTCACGTATTTAATTTCAGTTTATTTTTAGATTTCAGTATGAGAACATCGATATTATAGTAATTCAGGTGAGATAGTTAATCTAGCGTGTGTATGATTGTGAGTGTGCGTGTGAGCAGTACTGGGTACTTTAGTGGCCGCATCGTGTGAACCCGAGGGTCGCCAGCGTAGCAGCAGGGAAGGCTGTAGTGACCCACATCTGGTGTCGCCAACGGTAGCAGCAGTTAGGGCTGTAGTGATCTGATCCAGTTAGTTAAGAGGAATGTCTCCGGATCACCACCGAAGCGGCAGTAGTTCCGTAGTGGCCGCTCGTGTGAACCCGAGGGTCGCCAGCGTAGCAGCAGGGAAGGCTGTAGTGACCCGCATTTGTGGTCGCCAACGGCAGCAGCAGTTAGGGCTGTAGTGATCTGATCCAGTTGGTTAAGAGGAATGTCTCCGGATCACCACCGAAGCGGCAGTGGTTCCGTAGTGGCCGCTCGTGTGAACCCGAGGGTCGCCAACGGTAGCAGCAGGGAAGGCTGTAGTGACCCGATCCGTGGTCGCCAACGGTAGCAGCAGTTAGGGCTGTAGTGATCTGATCCAGTTGGTTAAGAGGATTGTCTCCGGATCACCACCGAAGCGGCAGAGGGTCCGTAATAACTAGCGGTACTGCCCGTAGTTGCCAACATGTGTGTACGGTGTGTGAATGCCTGAACCTTTTGTAAATGATTGCCTCCTCACTGAGTTTTTCTCATGTGTTAATTCTTTTGCAGAAATAATCACGGCGTGAAGGAGGATTCCGCGTGACCGGGTTCGGCCAGGCGACGGTCATCTAGATTTGTTATTATTTTTGTATTAATACTGTATATACCGGTTTGGATGATAAATGTGTTTTAATATTCTAATTTTCAGCGCTAACATTTAATCGTCATTTATAACAGCTATAATAATAAGGCTAACAATTTCACACTTCGTCACGTTATGAACCTACGTCACGACAGCTGCGCGAATTTAATAATGTGTACATGACGTAGGGTCTCAATTACAACTTATAGGTACACGTACGTGTAAAAAATCAACTGATTTACCATAGGGCGTACCTATAAGTTAACATTGAGACCCTACGTCATGTACACGTCATGAATTTTGCGCAACTGCCGTTACGTCACTGTCTCATTCTTAAAATAATTTTACTTTTACAATAAACTACCGACAAAATACTTTTATTTTGCATCACAATAGGGTTATGTAATCGTTCGTTCAAAATAAAATTAGTGATAATATGAATACAAATTTAACTAGTTTTCGTTTGATAATTTTGTGCAATATTTGTTTTTGTACAGATGATTGTATGGGGGATATTTTGTTGTCATTTGTGTACACATATACACTATTATGTCATACAAACTATGTATCTTTGCACAATATTAAAAGTATGCTATTAAATGAGTATAAATATTAAAACAATATTATTACACAATAATCATGAAACTCTAGGGTCGCTTCAAATGCACAATATTGTTATTGTACAATATTATGGATCATCATAATATATTTTGTCAATCAAAAATATGTTGCATTTATGATCAGCAATATTGATATATCTGCAGATATTAATTGAAAATATTATAAATTTTAACTCTGGGCGCTTAACGTAGCAAGAAAGAACTTTTTAATAATTATTACAGACACCGTAAGAATAAATATAATACCAGTATTTTTTAAATCAATTAATTATTTGTAATTTACGAAAAATAAATTATTAAATATTTGGATAAGAGTTAGATAATATGCTATAGCGAATGATTTAATTGCTGTATTTGTTAATGTTTAAATTTTATGAGCCATATATAGCAATTCCATTATTGTCACATCCCATTGAAAAAGGAACAATTTAAAAATAGTCGTGGAAATAGAAGATTTTTACCATATCCCTTCCCTATCACGTTTAGTATCGGAGTAGGACAATTTTAAATGAGTATCTGATGCTGTCAGCCCCGGCTGTTGTCGGAAGCCATTGATTCGCCGCCGCTCCGCCACTAGGGCTGAAATGCCACCGACGCGAATAACACTGAACTTTGCTGAGCTTTTTACCGTTACCGTAACAATCTACGATTTCGAACTTCGATTGAAGTGCAATGTTACTTATTCTGAACGACTTGCTCACCGATTGAATAAATTCGTATAGAGCCCAAGTTTTTTTGTTACTTTTATCTTTATTTCCGGCGTTCTGTTTGCTCTGGTGAAAATATAAACTAAGAAAATGTTTTCGGTTTCTTTTAGGTTTACGGAACATAAAAACGAGATTAATCGTATGTAATATTTTTAAAAAAATTATTTTTGAACTAATACATTTTCCAACAAGAATTTAGAAAAACCGACCCTCTTTAAATTCAAATTTTTTTCTTGCAATATCTTCTTTTAGCTGAAATATAACAAGGAAACACAACATTAGAGAGAGAATTTTGTAAGATTTTACCTATTGTAAAGTTATGTTTTAAAGGAGGGCTTGAATATAATGTTGCACAAAAATTTGTTCTCTTGGACCCTCCAAAAGAGCCACCTTGTCCTCACACAACTTGTAATGCAAAGCGACAACAAATTGACAACCACCATAGCGAATGAAAAAGAACAACTGATTTATATTAATGTGGGAATAATAACAATGTTGTATTCATGGTTTTGAATAAAACAAATCAATTTTTGTACCACTGTATGTAACTTCAATATCCACTATGTTCTAGTTAATTTACAAAATTTTACACATGAAATGGAACTAAAACATAATTTGGAAATATTCATTAATTGTAACAGTATTATTCGTATTTAAGTAAACTTAATTAAATATAGAAATATGTACTTCAACTAACCCAACTTTTTTAAATATAGCACTCCGCGAACTAATTTTTGTGAAATTTAGTATTTTTAATGTGTGAAAATTATAATTATTGAATTTCCCGGTATAACCAGAAATGACATCAATTTTACAAATTTAAATACAACCTATAGTATTTTTTATAAATTTGGATTGCATTTTTTGTTCTCTTTTCGACCATATCAAATTTGTTAGTATTAACCTTATTAATTTGTTAAAAATAATTACTTTCTTTCTCTTAATTTTTATCCATAAAAGATGTAATTTAATATGTCAGGGGGCTATGACAGTAATTGTTTTCATGATATTAGCTTTCTTCGCGGTAGAGATCCCGGACTAGTTTGAGTTTGAGCATCATGGGCTGATCAGTACGTGACCAACAGTGACCAATCATGTGTCAGTCGGAGACGTACCGCGAACAACTCAAATTAAACTGCGCATGCGTATGATGCTCAAACTAGTCCGGGATCGCTACCGCGAACAAACCTAATATGTATTATGTCATTGACGTATTATATAAAAGAACCCGGCGTAGAGAGAGAGGAATGGCGCTCACCTTAGAAAAGGAAAGCAAATGTAGTGGTGGGGTTAAGTTGGGCAACGTCAAATAAGAACATTAGGTCTTTGCGTCTACGGTTTACTGCCGCCTCCATACAAAATATATGGGCGCGGCAGTAAACCGTAGACGCAAGGGTGCGAAACGAACAAACCTGTTCTTGCGATATGTTGTCCAAACTAGCGCTGTTCTCTTCTAAGGAGTGCGTCAACGCTTGCTTATACAGTAAAGAAGTATAAACGTTCCGTCCATTTATATAGTATGTAAATGTATTATGTTAATAAGTTCATTTATTTTTAATTTAATGTTAGTATAAAATAAGAAATATTCAAGTAATAAAACATTAATTCAACATATCCCCCATTTACATGAATACAATTACTGTCATAGCCCTCTTATATATTACATTAACAATAAAAATCAAGCGAATGAAAATAATTAGTTTTAACAAATAAATGACGGTAGTACTAATAATTTGTATGGTTGAAAAGAGAACAAAAAATTTAATTCAAATTTATAAAAAATAGTATAGGTTGTTTTTAAATTTACAAACTTGATGTCATTGCCGGTTATACCGAAAATTTTACAATTACAACTTTCACACAATTCAATCGCAAATATTGCACTGATAAATTATGACCTATAAGCAATATATGTATCTTCAATAATAAGCGAGAAAAAAGGGCGTATCCATTTTTTCAAACATCCTATTTATGTATACAAAATATGTTTAAGAATAACGTGCTTCTCCAAAAATAAATATATAAATATTTCAAAATTACTGTGATATCGTATACCATCGAAATTATTATTATTTTAACTATTTTGCCTGATTCTATATATACAGGGTGTAAACGAAACTAGGAAACACGATTTTTCTCGGAAGTTATTAGAGATACAAAAAAAATATTATAAAATAAAGTTGTAGGAGACAAAGGCGGGTATGCCATTACAGAATAATATATATATATATATATATATATATATATATATATATATATATATATATATATATATATATATATATACATATATAAACTTTATTTTATAGTATTTTTTTGTATCTCTAGTAACTTTCGAGAAAAATCGCGTTTCCTA
Organism: Harpalus rubripes; assembly: GCA_963082715.1. Lineage (NCBI taxonomy): Eukaryota > Metazoa > Arthropoda > Insecta > Coleoptera > Carabidae > Harpalus > Harpalus rubripes. The sequence continues at coordinate 61,546,182 of OY720448.1, read as the reverse complement.
GTTTCGTTTACACCCTATATACAGAGTGTAATCATACTTCAGGTAAAGAATGAAAGGGCATATAGTACTGACCAAAACGAGTAAAAAGGCTTAATTAACATGAGTCCGATATTCAACTATTTCCGAGAAAGAGGCCATTTACTATTAGAATCGAAGAAATTTAACAAAGATAGTGATTGAACAAAATCTATATCAGTGAATAGACCATAAAAAATCAGTAAAATTCTATATGAAACATTTTTCTCAATTTATAATAGTAACGAAGTTATTTAGAAATCAAATATTGACCATGGTTGCCACAACATTTAACTTAAAAAAATGCACATCCAAGTTGACCTGTGAAAGGTAAGCAAAAAGTCTTATTTCGTAACTCTTATAGTTATCGAGATAGCAGAAGTAAATCCCGTAAAAACTCATTTCTCACTGCCTTATATCTCGGAAACTATTGAAGATCGGACCCATGCTGATTAAGCATTTTTTATTCATTTTGGTCAGTACTATATGCTCTTTAATTTTTTTCCTGAAGTATAATCACACCTGTATATTATATATATATATATATATATATACAGAGTCGTTCCAAATATTTTTGTAATAATTGAATGCAGTAGCAATAGATATGAAAAATTTTGTTTTAGCAATTGACATTCCTGTCAATTGTTGCAATTAAATTTTGACATTAGTAATAAACTTGTTTATAAAGTAAAATTCTGTCAAAATGCGAGTACACAGACATTGTAATTACTTACCTATGGTTTATTTATTTATTTTTTTACTTGTATCTGTACTACATTTTACTTGGCATCACGGTTGACATAAAGACAGTGTCATGGAGTTGCCAACGCATTTACACGGAGCGTTTCCAAATCATCACCAAATCATTTTGTTCTTAATATTCGCACATTTGTTAATCTTGTACATCTTTATCACATCACAATACGGAGTGTCACATACGACAATTTTTAAAAAAGCAACAGTTAAATCCATAACATGTGCAAAAAGTTCTGTTTTCAGCACATAATAGACTTCAATTTTGGGAATGGCTCATAATGTTCATTAATGAGACTGAATTTACTTGGGAAGGTGTATTTATTATGCACAATACACATCTCGACAGACGAAAATGCTGTAAAAATTTTCATTAAAAAATGTTTGGGAAACAATAAATGGACGACTAATTATTGGTACTCATGTACTTCTTTTAAATGGACAAAAGTTTGTACTTACATTTTTTGAATAACGTATTTAAACTATTATGATTTTTCGACGATAAATAATCATCTCAACCTAATAACTATGCTTTTGCTCTTCCTCTCGTTCCTCGCCCCTCCTTGTCTTCCACTATTCACAGGTGATTAAAATCCTGGTTTAATACACAACTTTATAATTTTGTTATCCAAAATTTAATTTTTTTTATTTTAAAAATTGTACTATTACGTATTAATTAATAATAATGTTATTTCCCTTGATTCGTTTATTAATTACTGTGACTGTAAGTGTAACCGATAACCGATAATTTTTGAGCTGTTTGTATCCCACTTAAATACGGCAGCAGCCATTTGTTCTCCATAGGCTGGTAACGAAATATGCAGCAATTTTTTAAAGAATTTTAACTCAAAATCTAAAAGACTTAGAAAAAAAAGTTATTAAGAAATATTGTTGCTCTCGTCGAGTTACATTACTGGTTAAATTTAATGCACTTATTTCATTTACACCCTGTATATATATATATATATATATATATATATATATATATATATATATATATATATATATATATATATATATACAGAGTGAGTCTTTGAAATCGATATCTTCCTTGTCGTTAGAAATACAGCATAAATTTATTAACGTCCGACTGGTATGTTATATACCAAATAACACCCTAGAGCGTGTTATGAATTGTTGCTATGGTAATGTTGTCATTAAATTGATATTCATATTGGAATAAAGCCTAAAATCAAGCAAAAGTATTCATAGCGTACCTACTCCGCAAATTTTATTAAAACTTTCTGATCCGTAATCCGTAGAATATTAAAAATTATAGTCGAACGTTATACGTTGAACGCACCACGGGAGTTAAATGGCCAATAATGTCTTCGGTCAACGTATACATCTCGTGCCAGATGCCCTCGAAAAGTACATTGTTGACCTCAGGCGTTGTTGTCCTTATAACACCCTTGATTACTCAAGGAGCGTAACGTAAAATTATTTTCATACATACTGGGTGTTGCATTACGGCTCGGCGGGAATTATTTGCCTTATAGGTGAATAAAATACAATTCAAAATATATGAAATATATAGTGTTCCATTTGAAAAAAGACAAACAATTCTCGCCAAAAATATTTCTACAAAATTGTTCATTGTTCTCCGTTTATGACAAAAACAGTTGTACAAAATACACTTAGTGTACGCGAAATAGGAAAAACGAGGGGTGAACCAAGCATGCTAAATGGATAAAATGCGTTTACTTTTAAATGACCCTTATTTTTACCAATACCTTTATAAGGTCTTCTTTGATTCGTATTAAATATGACATATTTATCAATGACATTTTACATTATATTTCATTTTTGTAGCTATATAGAATACGAGCCGATGGTGAGTATTACAGTGTAATATAGCCGTTATATGCAAGTCAAATACTATACTTTATCTACAACTAATAATTATTTCACAAATGACACATAATAAATTATGATAAATATATTTTGTTTGGTTATGGTACAGACATTGGAAAGCAAATGATTATAAATGTATTATTATTACAACTTGCACTAACAATTAAATGTCAATAAAAAAATAATTAAAAAAAAAACGTACAGTGGAGTATGAAGTATATTATGAGTAGCATAATGTATTAAGACTTGGATACCTAATGTATTTTTAATTCAATAGTTGTAGATAAATATATTTTAACTATCCTCGTCATTAAAGTGTTAGTGTTGCTGTAGTAAAGAGTTTTTAATAGATAAAGTGACATTTTAACTAGATAGCATATATAAATCATTCTTTATCTTTTCCTGCATTATAATGATATAAACTTCAATTTGAGTACCTGCTATTATGCTTATTATTATAGGATTGAGTACTTTAATGAATCCATTATATATCTTTTCAACTTCCATTCAGACAAAGTAAATTCATTTACAATAAATCTGATGTGGCCAGCACATAACCTCTCGCCAGATATTTTACCTGGTTGTACGCATAAAACGAAAAATATTTTTAAATACTCACTACAAAATAATTCTCACATGTATTTGCAAAATCTATGGGCTATTTTAATATAAATTATGTTGTAATGCATACATTTTCTATATATTCAATATCCTGAATTTTTTTCTACTTTCCTTTTCTTTTTCTTTATATTCGTCATTTTTTCGCAAATTCCTTTTATATTCTTTTTTACGTATATTCTTTTGCGTTGTTGACTTTTTATTTATTTTCATAATCTTCATAATGATGTACAAATATTTTTGACAGTGACATTTATGTGTCAATTACAAACATTTGAATTTCTTAAAACGTGCTTATTCACTCAAATCTGGATATGCGATTTTTGTGTGTGTGTGTGTGTGTGTGTTACTGCCACTTAAATTTTGTTGTATTATTTTTATTATAAATAATAGTTAATCATAATGGATACTAGGCATTATTCTTAAGAATTTCTGACTAAATTTATCAGCATTTACGATCGACGAACAAAATTTTAAAAAAAAATAGAAAATAATTTTGACATTAAAATTATTTTATTGTCATTTTTAAAGCAAATTGTAATCGTTGTTTTTTTACTTACCGAGTCCGCCCCCTGATCAGTAACTGATTCACATCACTTACCAATCAGTAATTTGTAAAAAAAACCTACTTCCTTGGAAACCCTATCGGTAAACATTTAAACAACCTGATAGTGCAAAAATTAATTTTATTTCATGTTGACTCTCTGTTTGCAATTAAAAACTGAATCAAAAGCCTCTGTAGTATGGAAGGAGCAACCAGTTCAGGCAAACCCGCACGTTTTTGGCCTGTGCAGGCAAGCCGGAGTAAAAACCTAAGCGTTTTCGGCCCAGTATGACTTAGTTTGCATAGAAACGCCCTTTACCATTTTAAAATTACAATAAAGTCATAATTACAGATATGTAATAATGTGATAATCAATTTTATTGATTATTTTAATACAAAATAACTTAAATGGTTGCCACAAAGATTTTTTTTAATATTCTTAGAATAATATAATACAACAATAATATAACAAGAGTGGATATGGTGTCCATAACATCCGAAAGCAATATAGACATTCCACTCGAGTTGTACTGCATACTTTTTCTACGACTAACGAAAATACGAACTGTAGTAATTTGAATTCTTATTGAACATTATTAAATTTAATGTCATTTTACTTGCTAGTTTTCCTAGGCTTTCTTTATAGCATTTGTTATTAAAATTATGTATATTATATTTTACAGAGAGGTCCAGAATGATTGAAGGTTCCGCCTCATTCTGATTTTTTGTTTGCCGCATTCTTGTGATAGTGAAATACAATTGACAGATTGCATTGGCGTACATATTTTTACTCATTTCATTAATTCCTCGCAAAACGAAAATATACTTCCAAAATAAACTTGTCATGTTCATCCTTAAACACCATCTAACATAACGATTTGAATAAATATCAGTTTAATTTCAAATTTCAAATACGTAACGGTGATGACTTTTCCAAATGTCGGTCATGTAGGTGACATAATTAACATTATTGGTAAATTGATACTAATTTTTTTCCCTAGAAGATAATTTTGATCATAATCAAAACTTTTTCATGTCATGTGGCCCTCAATCATTATTCTGTGTGACTCTGTATATACAATTTTTTTTACATAATACTTACAATTTTTCTAATTTATTTAGCTTCATTTAAATATTATTAAATCTTTCACACTCTTCTTCTATATTCTACAATTATTGCCAAATCTAAGAAAGGATAACCATTGACTTGTCAAATGTGACATTTCATACCGTTCTGGTTCTCATTTTTTTATACGTTCCTTTTAAATAAATACAAATTATCTAATTTATTAATTCACAATATAATTCAGTTAAATGTTGTTAAATTATTCAAATCTTTTTAACTAGTATATATTCATTCTGCAAATTGTAAAGAAATGATAAGGGAGTAGAAAAATTATGTATTTCTTATACATACTTTAATTAGAAAATATGAATTTATTTAAACTGTGTATTCAATTAAATTTTGCTATGTTAAATTTACATCATAACATGAATTTTCCATCAATTTTCATTTAACTAATCAAATATCAAATGTGTTCATAGTGTAAATGATATTATTATGCATTATTCAACAAACTAATTAATATCAATACAAAGCAATATTAACAACATCCTTGAATACTAAATGGCTAAAATTATATACCTACAGTACAACTTTCACTTTATATTTTTCAAAATAAGATAAATTAATATAAAGCATGTCGTTAATATACGGATGTTGTCTGCTGGTGTGATAGGAACTTGAATAATTATGATGATATTATCATTTTTATTATTCTGTGTTTAAATTATTTAAGCAAGCTCCTACGTAAAAAAAACTGTTTTCACGATCATTTTTTAAATATTTACCGATAGGGTTTCTAAGCACATTTGCCCTTACATTAAAATTTTACAAGAATTCAGAATTAAAGCACGTATTTTTTTACACAAAAATTGATTCATACATTTTTTACATAGGATGAATTGTCAAAGAGTTACGTTAAACAATATTTAACCAAAATAACAAAAAATTGAAAAATATTTAATATACAAAAAATAAACAATATTACATATTTAATACTTAATTTAATAGGTTTTACTATTTATAATAGTTTACATGTGGCATCCAAAGAAGTAGATAATCGATGATTTTTAATACGAAAATAAATAGTAAAATATATTTACCGGTTTCAGGATATTATTTCATTGTTTACATGTACAAAAGTAGGCTGGTATAGTCTGTCTAGAAATCTACCGTTATTACCCTCTCAGCAGGTCTATTGTTAGGGATTTAAGTTTGATTTATAGCGGGGAAAGGACAGGTACGTATTAAATGTTTTCCTGTTTTATTTTACTTTATTTTGTAATAATGAAACAAATCTTTTTATTTTTTTAAATAATAATGGAACAAACAATACATAAAAAACAAAATTAAATACATAATATAGTAAAAAAAAAAACGAAAATTCTTACTTAAAATTATACACTGCGGAGCAGTTTGTCATTTAATAATGAAACAAATCTTTTTAATTTTTTTAAATAATAATGGAACAAACAATACATAAAAAACAAAATTGAATACATAATATAGTAAAAAAAAAAACGAAAATTCTTACTTAAAATTATACACTGCGGAGCAGTTTGTCATTTAATAATGAAACAAATCTTTTTATTTTTTTAAAATAATAATGGAACAAAGAATACATAAAAAACAAAATTGAATACATAATACAGTAAAAAAAACGAAAATTCTTACTTAAAATTATACACTGCGGAGCAGTTTGTCATTTAATAATGAAACAAATCTTTTTATTTTTTTTTAAATAATAATGGAACAAACAATACATAAAAAACAAAATTAAATACATAATATAATAAAAAAAAAACGAAAATTGTTAGTTAAAATTATACACTGCGGAGCAGTTTGTCATTTAATAAAATATTGCACGTAACAATAAATAATATACACATACATAATTAATCGATAATAATATCTTCTTCACTGTAGCTGTCCATATCACTGTTGTCACTTGAGTCCTGAATATTTATAATAAAATCTTTTGTAACATTATTAACATTAATATATTCATCTTCTATATTAATCACATGACGCACACTATCAGCCCAATTTTCCGGTGTTATATTGTCCATTTCACTTTTTATTAACTCAATAACACTATCACTTACTGTCGGTGATGCATTGTTCCTTCTTACATTACTTTTTAATTGCCCCCAAATCAATTCTATAGGATTAAAAATACAATAATAAGGGGGCAATCGAAGTACATCATGTCCAAATTGTGTTGCCAAGTTGTCACACACGTATTGTTTTACAGGAGGCTTAATTTTTACAACATCCAATAATTGTTTTTTGCTGTACGATTCCTCGAAGTAGAGATCGTTTTTAATTAAATATTCTTGAATCTCGGCCTTCGTAGAAGAATTTGTCGGTATTTTTACACTTTGCCGCGAATGGTAACTAGCATTATCCATAACAATAACACTATTTTTTGGCAAATTTGGCAATAAATTCTCACTAAACCACTTTTCAAAAATATCTGCAGACATATTGTCATGGTAGTCTAACAAAATATTTTTTGTGTTATGGCCAGCTAAAAATCGCGCACCATTTATCCACCCTTGATCACTTCCGGCATGAAGTATAATAAATCGTTTTCCTCGTGCTGGTGGAACATTGACACTACAATCCTTTGAACCGTCTGTCCAACTTTTTGATACTGTGTCGTGACTATCATACCAAGTTTCGTCTAAATATATTATCGGACGTTTTTCAGCACGATATTTCTTTATATCACGTAAAAATTTAAAGCGCCATTCACGTATTCTTCTACTCTCCATTATAGTTTGCCGTTTATTAATTTTTTTAAATCGAAAACCCATATTACGAAGGGTCGAATGCAAAGTAGCCACAGAGCAATTTATATCGCATTTATCATCTTTTAGTCTCTGGTACAATGTACGTACAGACGGCAACGTTTTTTCAGTATACATCGTGTATATTTTACGTCGAATTATATCTTCTTCAAAAGAATTCACTACTCTCGACTTACCCGCGTCACGTCTTTTCTTTCTTGGTCTCAATTCACCACTTATTATATCACGAACAGTATTATACGGCACTTTCGTCATTTCACATGTTTTGGTTAAGGCCGAATTTTCATCTTCATTATCTTTTAAATAGTTATACACATTTTTAATTATTTCTTTCGCTTCTAGCGGCAAACACGTACGTTTAAGTTTTGCACAGCGATCTTCTTCAACGGGTAAACTATCATTATCATCTTCAAATGGTCGCCACATAGTAAGTGTCTATATAATTGCTCTCAGTACGAAAAGTAAAGTAATACTGATTTTAAAATTTTGAAAACTCATTTATATACGTTTGGTACGTCATTGCTAATCTTATTTTCCCTAATTTTAATCTATGGTCACAGCATGTTTCAACAAATCTTATTTGTTCCTAATTTGTGACAATGGTCAAATACGTAATTTGATTCTGTGAATTCATTAGCTAACAATTTTGAAATTTCGTAATGCATAACAAAGATTAGCAAATTTAAATTTTTCGGAGTCCGACCCTTACGCCAGGTAGTGCTACATCCCGCTGTGCCTGGTCTACCACAGGCTTAGTAAGTCAAAGCAATAACGGTAGAATTCTGTACAGACTATAACAAAGATTAGCAAATTTAAATTTTTCGGAGTCCGACCCTTACGCCAGGTAGTGCTACATCCCGCTGTGCCTGGTCTACCACAGGCTTAGTAAGTCAAAGCAATAACGGTAGAATTCTGTACAGACTATAACTAGGTAATAACTGTATCTGTATGGTAATATTACCATACTGACTTGTCAACAACGGTCTACAAAATGAAAATACTTTACTCTAAAGTAATAAACATGATGAGTAAAGCACATAATTTGAATATTTGTCACATTGACATATGTCAAAATAATTGTTCTGTTAACCATAGCATTCTGAAAGTAGCACTAATGAGAAAATTTCAAAAAATAATATTTATCAATAATGTCTTCATATTCTGAAACCGATAAACTATTGAACAAACCACGGATGTTATGAATCATAACAAGCCTTAGATGTCTTAAAATCCTCGCTCTACGAGCTCGGATTTCAAACCGACATCTGCGGCAGTTAAGATATGCATAATGCATGTAATATTGTTTATTTTTTGAGTGTTTTAATTTCTTCCATAAATTGTTTTCCGGTAAAATAATTTTTAACATAACTCTTTGAAAGTTCATCTTAGGTAAAAAATGTAAAAATCCTTTTATGTACAAAAAATTACGAGATTTAATTTAGTATTCTTGTAAAATTTTGATACGGGCAATTTTTTTTCAGAAAATGGCCAAAAACCTAAATATGCCGCCATTTTCCCCAATTGGCGGAAGGTTCCCAAACTCCGATTTCCGGAAACTTTTGATATGTTATTCAGCGCATTTTTCTGGACAGATTTCCACAAAAAAGTTTTTGTTACAATTTCTTTGAGGTACAATTTTAAATTATCCTGGACTAATGTAATAATAACAATTGTAGGAAAATTAATTTGAATTTAGAAATAACTGGCATAAAAATACCATCATTATACCTACATACTCGTATATGGTAAATCGTAGCGCTGGTATAACTGAAAGATTTAATGAAATCAAAAGAGTTTCCCTACAACATTCCAACTTTAGTGTGATTAAAATACTGATTTTACAAGGAAAATAGAAGGATTTAGCTGTATCAAAAGCTTCGTAATTCAATTATTTAATTACTCAGCAATTTTTTTTAACAGTTAGTTGTTGCGAGTCTTTGTTAACGGCAGTAGAACGTAGCTACAACATTCAAGTCTCGTTGTCCGACATCACAGTGCGAAACATGGTTACGAAGAATTCATTTATTCCACTCTGATGACTCGCATTTCAACGTGTTACCTTTTTTAAAAAATGCATGCAACATAGCGGCCATGTGCATGTGAAAGGTTTGTTTTTCCGCTTTGCTGACGCGCTGACGGTAAGATATCGCAAATTCTCTACCATACCACAATCAGTTTTCAAATTTATTCCAAATTTCGCATATTGCGCAATTAATATCTACTTTGCAGAACAATACTCCTGAGAAGTACTTATACATATACGTATACCAATTTCCAATTTGTTCCGTTTCAACATCGAAAACCGGCTGAAAGTTAAATGAAAATTAATTGAACCTACGTGCTCATGAATTGAGAATTATTTCTACTTTGTGGTCTTATTAATTTAAGCAATTTGCCTAAAATTTGATTATATTCTGGGGTAAAATATTTTCTAATTTAAGGGAATGTATTTTTGGCAATAATGTACCCAGCCGACTTCAAGCAATAGGGCAATGTTTGATCTCGTATTAAAAAGAAAAACTCAATAGGACTAAATCAGTATAGACCTTTTCAATAACAACTATCTTTTTATACCTCTATACAGCGTGTTTTCTTTAAAACAACCAGCGCTTTTTTGGGCGAACTAACAACTTTAGAGAAAAATGTTTTATACCAAAAAAGATCAAGAATAAGGGGATAATGTATCAATAGTAATAAACGGAATATTTAACCAGTGGTTCTCAAACGGTAGAAAAAATTATATTATTTTAAATGGCACCTTTTATAATTTTTTAGGCCTTTAAATAGAATATTATTTTGTGATTTCATCGATATAAATATAGCATAGGGTTGTATAACAGTTATTTCGAGAAAAATGGTATTAAAAACTAGAAATAATGTAATAAAAAAATGGGTTTACTACTAGCGTAACTAGGCAACAGACCTATTAATACATGTGTATTGCATAGCTTATTGTAATAATATAACATTATTTCAATACCATTTTTCTCGAAATAATTGTTATACAACCCTATACCATATTTATATCGTTGAAATCAGAAAAAAAATTCTCTATCTAATGGGCTAAAAAATTATATAGGATACCATTTAAAAAAATATAATTTTGTTCTGCCGTTTGAGAACCACTGGTCGATTTTTTGGTTTGTTATTATTAATAAATTTTAGCAGCAATAAAATCTTTTGTTACCTCTTTTGAGAAGTTTTCCAAAGTTGTCAAAGACTCTTCACACTTTAAGCAAACTCCATGGATCTCATATGACAAGCACTTAAGAGGAATGACCCCCCTCCGTCCTATACTCGTATTTGAAGCGAAAATTCAAATAAATAATTTATATTTATTTATTTTAATTATTACTGCCTCTTGATGAGTACCACAAATTAAATATAGATATTATATATTATAAATAAAACACATAAAATAAAATCTTCTTATCGATTTCGGTTTATTAAACCATCTTCAGAGAAAAAAATACAAGAACAGAAAAATTATAAATATAAATATAAATATTGAAATATTTGACATTATAACAAATGAAATACAACATATATATATATATAGTAGGTATAAAATTATTTAAAATTATTTAAATCCATAATTTTAATAATTAATTTTTAAAAAATTCTAAATTGAAAACAATAAAATTGAAAACAATAAAATATAATGATATAGATTTGAAATATAATTAAAATTAAAATATAATAAAATCTAAATCGATAAGAAGATTTTATTTTATGTGTTTATATAATATCTATATTTAATTTGTGGTACTCATCAAGAGGCAGTAATAATTAAAATAAATAAATATTTAAAATGTACCATCAAGAAAATGTAACAACTTATAATTTAATAAAAGAAGTAAATAATTTATATAATTTTAAAAAATTCAATATTAGATGAATGTACTTCTGATACAAACCTGCATTTAAAAAAAAAGTTTTAGTGAAATCCATTAGTATTTGACTTTGATTTTATAGGGTAAACGAGAAATGCCGTTTTTTCCATATAATTAAAGTCAAATACTAATAGACTTTAATAATACTTTTTTAAAAATGCAGGTTCATATCAGAAGTATGTTCGTCTAATATTGATTTTTTAAAAATGTTAATAGTTCCAATACAGGATTAATTTATTTGAATTTTCGCTTCAAATACGAGTATAGGACGGAGGGGAGTTATTCCTTTTAACCGTGAGTCCCGCCATTTGTGGCCTTATTATGTACATTTCCCATTGCGCATATTTTCTATCTCTTTTAATTGAACAAGTCTATTATCGAGCGAATTACAGAGTGGGACCACCCAACATACAAACAGCCTTGCCTTAGCGGGTTTCGAACCCGGAATCCCTGGTGTATTCATGACGCTATTCAATGTAACTGCGTACTTTACGAATGACATCCTTAACCGTCTACCGTCTACCCGAAGACGGACTTAATAAAGGTGGGTCCACACTTGAACATTTTGGTCCGAATGAACGAAACGAATTGAACGCGCAGAGCAAAATAGTCTAAACAAAAGCTCGTTGCGTTCAGCAGATTCTCTGAATTATTGACTTTCCAACGTGCTAGAATGCTAGAAGCATTCGTAGTCAATAATGGATTCCGATATGACGGTAGCATTTGGTGCTTTTTTTGTCATTTTTATATGATACAGAAAAATAAGAAATGACGAAGAACTCAATGAATGCGAAGATTGTACCTGCATCGCCACAATAACTTGTTATTGTATGAAATGGACTATATGAACTTAAAAAAAAATTACAATATTAGTCGTACCTATAATTGAAAGAAAAGCAATACAACGAATGCTGCGATCAGCACGAATTCCCGTCAACTGCATGATTCGGCGAACAATAATTCCCTGTTAGCAATTCCGATTTACCGATAAGCTCTGGAAAATATTTGGCTCGTTCAATTCGGCTCAAAGACAAGTCCACACTTGGAGAATTCTGCTTGCGCATACTGCTCGTTCTGTTCGCTCGAACTAAAATATTCAAGTGTGAACCCACCATAAAAACGGAATCTGGTGGGTCAAACAATTTGCAGCAAATATTGATATAAAAAATTATATGTAAACAAAAATAAAGATTTAACAATAAAGATATGACGCAAAACATTTGGGATATCAGACAATACCAAAAACCGACAAATTCAGAACTTTACTAGATAAATGAAAAAAACCTGGTGTGACCATCACAATACCTCCCTCCATTTACAGCCCGAGTCACAAAAAAGATTAAGTTAATCCTTATTTTTGGATTAGCGAATTTTATTCTAATTTTGACAGTTTATTTCTTAAAATATAGTCTAATCTAATCCAAGTAACTACTTTTTTTTAAACCCCTCCACAGGATTAAATCCCAATTACAGAGTGGGTTCATATTCACACACATCCATGTCTTAGTGGGATTCGAACCCAGAGCCCCGAGGGCACCCATGACTTATGAGACGTTGCTCTAACCATTAAGCCACCGGAGTTATAATAAAATGTAGATTAAATTTTAAATACCGGGATAGAATAGAATTCACTAATTCAAAAATGAGGATTAACTTAAACATTTTTGTGAATCGTTAATTTTTATTAATCTAAATACATACCTACATATTTATTTATGCTGGAAACTGTATTGAATTTCTTTTCTATTGTTCTATTTACTTTTTTCTGTTTAAAACATTACTAATATCATTTTGAAATGATTAGTTCTTTGATAGTGACATTTATCAGTCAGTTACATACATTTGAATAACTGCGTTTTGTTTGTTTAAAGCATAAGCTCTGGGATTTAAATTATAGATAATTTTATAAATTTATACATAAAATATATAGAAAAAGTATCAATGCAAATTATATAAAATTTAATAGTCTTTAATTTTTATAACATTAATCTCGAAAATATAACATTTAAAGGTATTTTTCGAAGAAAAACTATTTTGAGCTTTTAGTAAAGTGCCATTTCCGATTATCCGATTTTCACCAAAATCTAATGGGCTCTTTCCAATACAGAAAAAGTTTGAAATACAAGATTTCTAAATTTTCTGAATAATAGTATTTGAGTTAGAGTTGAGGATCCACACACACACACACACACACACACACACACACACACACACACACATACATACATACACACACACACACACACACACACACACATACATACACACATACACACATACACACACACACACACACACACACACACACACACACACACACACACACATACATACACACATACACACGTACACACATACACACATACACACATACACACATACACACATACACACATACACACATACACACATACACACATACACACATACACACATACACACATACACACATACACACATACACACAGACATCATCGTGAAAATGTTAAAATTGGATTCTAGGGACCTTAAAACGTGGTCATTTACCTAAATCTCGATATGCAAATTTTAGCACGAACCCTATATCTCCCTTACCAAGAGTAGCGGGAGGTAAAAAGGTAGTCACAATCGTCATTCATGAGCACGACTAACTTGCGTGAGGTGGAAGTTGGTTTATAAAGGGTATTAGCGAAATGGGTGACAACGATTATTTCTATTAAAGATATAAAAAAATGTTAATAGCAAAGTCGTAGCAGACTATGGTAGTCATAAACGAAACCAGTTATTCTCAAGTTAAAGAACAAAGTTAGGTATATATATACTTACATCATATTCTATACTTTTTCTGAATTCAACCAAATAAAAAATTTGCATTCTTCATAATTAAAATATTGAGATTGAAATTTAAATAAATTTTATTTATTATGTTAGGTTATAGTCGGTTAGAGATGAAAAACAACGGGTTATGAGAAACATTAATTAAAGTTGCTTCCGAATGTATATTAAAACGAATGGAATTATTATGGTTACCAAAATATGGAAATCAAACAGAAAATTATGTACTCATGGTCTAACACATTTGTTTTTCATTCGTTATAATTTTATAAAAATCAAATATGTTTAAATTTCAATTTGTTTTTGCATAAATAGATGTTCTCCTTGATCTCCTATAATTTTGTTATATATCTTTAAATGGGACAAAATTGACCCCTGTGGTGCACTCTCCACGCCAGCAATGAGTGCCCGTGAGGTGACGCCTGGCAAGCGCCCGCACGGTGCAAATATTTCATCATTACCGCATCTGTGTACAAAGCAGATTGGCACACCCAGCAATGGGTAATAAGCCGTGATGATATATTTATTTATTTATTTTATTTATTTAATAATAAAGAAAATAATTACCCGTTTCGCTGTTAAACCTTGCATAATAATGTTCGCCTGTTTATTTTGAACCGTCTGTGTTACTTATCTACATACAAATTATGTATATGATTGCGAATTATATTGAAAACAAAAACAAATATTTTATGCTTTTATTTTATTTTCCTAAAATTTATTGTATTTATTTACATGTAATATTAATAATACATCTCATATACCGTATTTAATTAATTTACTCTGCATAATTTAAAAAGAGGGTATAGCCAGGAGCGGATTTGACTTCTATTTTTACAGGCCATGTAAATTAAATTCTCTTAAAGTAAAAAAGACAATTTTGCTATAGATTAACGTCTTGGAACTTGTTCTAACATGCTTAAATATTCAATATAGCCGCCTCGGTGGTCGAGCGTTTTGAGACAGCGCTCAAAGCGACCTTCACCGCTCGGACCCTGGAGTCATGAGTTCGATTCCCACTAGGGACTTGGAGTGTCTTCAAATACATTATAATATGAAATGTAAAATTATAAAATGAAATAAATAATGTATTTTATGTAGGGCTATAACTCAAGAGTTGAAAAGCCGACAAAATATTATGGATATATTATTATTACTATTATTATTATTATTATTATTATTATTATTATTATTATTATTATTATTATTATTATTATTATTATTATTATTATTTTTATTTTTATTATTATTATTATTATTAATGTAGATCGTTATTGTTCAATTTATAACAGACTTAATAATTTATTTAAATTATGAATGTCTCTGAAGGAAAAATATGTACCTACTCTGTAATTGTAAAAAAAAATATTTCTTCTTGAGGATGATCCTGGTAGGATCGAAACGTTGAAGTAAATAATAAATAATTACAAGACTGCATTCCAGAATTTATTTTCCTAATATTATTATTAATATTCAATATAAAAATCTGGTTACTATATCCCAGAGTTCGGTACCCGACAACGAACTGTGCGATGAACAACTGGGCAAATGGTTAAGTGGACGTCGGACATCTATTATTTTAACGCCCAGAAGTTCGTTGCCTACTTGGTTATCGCCAAATTGTTTATCGCTTAGTCACGATTGCTAATGTACTCTTGACATTGACACTTATTGTAAGATAAATAAATAAATAAAAATATCATCAAGGAATATTACCTATTGCTGGGTGTGCCAATCTGCTTTATACACAGATATCGCTAATAATGATGACATGTTCGTACTGTGTGGACGATTACTAAGCAACACTATACGGGCACTCATTGCTGCCGTGGAGAGTTCACCATAACAGTCACTATTGTGCCATTTAAAATTCGAAAAAATTTGGTTGCTAAATGTATAATATTTGCACTTCAAAATTATCTAAAACGGAATAACCTAAAAAGTGAATATTAAACCCGACTGAATAAATTAATTAATTATGATTCATTGAAACGAGAGACGTCTTCGCGCCTCAGATTTTTGTGTAACAAAATATACTGTGGCAAACTCGTCTCGAATGCAAATCCACCAAATGTCTTATTTATGGGCTGGCATGATTAAAAAGTTACGTGCCGCAAGAAAACGAAAGTGACTGTTTTAATTTACTTATTCTCTTTCTCAATTATTCAAAATATTAATTTGACGATAAGTGTATTTAAATATTCACGAACAAATAATACCCCTCACATTAAATTAAGGTTTTATTTAGATATTTAAATATATTATTGATACATTAAATTAAAATATTTATAACGAAAATATGAACTAAGTAATGTTTATAAATAACTGTTGGAGATCCTATTTGTTACATGATATTAACTAATTACATATTTACCTACTTATTTCAGTTATGTATTGATTAGACTGGTTTTCATAGAAATAAACAACTATCAGTATCTCGTTAAGTACTCTTTTAATGACAGTCAAAAATATTTAAAAGGTGAAATATTTTGTTTTGGAAATTAGTTTCAAGTGAGTTCTACATTGAACAACACAGAAAAATGAAATATTTCGTAAGTACATAATTGTCTTCAAAGTCTGTAATATAATAGGTGCATTTATAAGTATAGTACAAAATATTATATAATTTTGATGACAGCTTTGAGAGCCCGTGAGGTTACGCCTAGTAATATCCTTCTGCATTACAGATTTATTGTCAATAACTAAATTACCTTATTATCATAGAATTAACTCCTATAAATACATCTTATTTGTTTTTATTTTATATTTATTGAGTTTACATGCAGTTTTAAAACAGTTTTGAAAACATTTTTAGTTTAGTGTATACAGTGTCAAAACAGTTGAGTTATCTCAAACTAAAACTAAAATTTACGGGTTTGACTTGGAAACTAGTTTCAAAATTACTCATGTAAACCCTTAAATTTCAGTTTCGATATTGCGCATGGTACAAAGCAGAAAAAAATCATTGGAATAATAGCAAAACGAAGAATTTGGAGTGAAGAGGATCTGTCACTTACATCGGTCAAATGCCCATGCGCCGAAACTGTTTTCAAATCAATCTGTAAACCTGTTTTGAAAATTGCATGTAAACAATTTCACTTAATTTTGACTGAAAACTGAAACCATTGCCAAAACTGCATGTAAACGTATTAATTATTTAAATAAACAAGCATTAAGAAATAATAATATACGTTATATAGAAAACGATGTTTGTTTTACGAGTATTAGAGCTAATTTTAGTATAAAACAATAATGTTTTGATCTGCTATACGTAAGTGTCAAACTAATCAATGTTTTTGAAAAAATCTAAAATGTATGTATAATTAATTAAAAACATATTATTACGGCTTATTTGAAAATTTTGGTTATGGCATATCTGTACCGTCCATTAAATGGGCTTACGTGCGTCGTTTCACGAGCTCCCAACGCTATCGTAGACAGTGCACCTCCATTGGAGTTACTATTGTGCTATTTGAAAATTTGAAATAATTTTCAAGTTTGATGTCGGTCAGGTCGTCCGAATTAACCGGTCACCTAACTAAGGCACACAGCTATACGACCCCACTCTAAAATTATAATTTCCAAAATCTGTTGAAAGAAGTATATAAATTCATAATTTTCTTGTAAAGTGAGGTCAAATTCTTTATTACCTTCCGTCACCTTTAGGTAAGGAAGGTATTGTCTTTGGTCAAAATATTCGGTGGTGAGTTTTTAATGAATAAGCACGTTTAAGGTCCCTAGAATACGATTTTACTATTTTTACGATGATGTCTGTATGTGTGTGTGTGTGTGTGTGTGTGTGTGTGTGTGTGTGTGTGTGTGTGTGGATGTGTGTGTGTGTGTGTGTGTGTGTGTGTGTGTGTGTGTGTGTAACAAACTTTTCGTCTACGATAACTCTAATACTACAATTCCAAAAATTATAATTCTTTCGTATTCCTCTGCGTTGCATCCATATGAAGAGCTGATTAGATTTTGGTTATAATTGGTCAACCGGAAGTACACTCATTTGAAGATTTTAACAGTTTTACTTAAAAAAACGAAGTTAAATATCATTTTTTCCCATTTAATGTTATTATAAATATTAAAGAACATTGTATTCTCTATATGATTTGACTGCATTTTATACTTCATATTAAATGGATATAGAGTTATAAAATTATAAAGAAATTAAATTTTATAAATTAGCCAGCTATGCTAGAAACAGCTACTATATTAAGAAAATTCTGACTGAAAGATGTCAGTGACAAGTGCAATTGACATATTCGTAGTATATTAGTTATAATTTTACTCGAATATAGGATCATTTTGCTCGAAACTTTCTGTATGGAATTTGTATAAAATACACACAACTGTCGAAAGGTAATGTACATACAAGAAATTTAGAATCTTTTGCAAGGAACTTTCTGTACGGATTTTATAGAAAATACATACGCATTAACGAAAATTCTGCCGGTAGATACCACATCTACCGACTGTGTTCGAAAACACGAGTGGTAAAAAGTTACCGTGTTCGAAAATTGTTCAATATCTACCAGATCCATCTACCGGATTCATGAAGAATCTAATCTCAAAAAAAGGTAGTGATGCAAAGCGAAGCGCGCGCGTTAAAAGTGGAAATGTGTTCAAAGTAGGACTCTGCTCAGTTTGTTAACTACGTCAAATATCTAACCTGTTTTAAAATAACAAATTTTTTCATAGGTTGTGGATCTACCCTGTTTACCACTTGCGTTCTTAAAATATCGATTCCGGTAGCTATAACCTGATAAAAAGCTGTTTACCGGTAACAGTTCACCGGTAGAATTTTCGTGAATATCTCATATATAACTGACGGAAGGTAATGTGCTGGCCACATCAGATTTTTGTTTAATTGATTTTATATCCCCAAATACTTCAATTTTCTCAGTTTGGTAAAATCAGTAACAATTTTTACAGTAATTATAACACAATGCTTGTATTGCTGAAATTGGAAGAGCAGAAACTGGGATTCATGAATTCTTATAATTTTTTTTTAATATAAAATGCATATTTTAATTCACTCTCCCTAATTGTAAAGTAATAGAGAAAGAATATCTTATTATTATACTCATATATCACTGAGCTTTAGTTATATACCTAAAAGAAATAATTAGCATAGCATACTATTTGTATTTTAATTGCAATAAATATATCTTCATGAGATGTTCCTATTCTGACAATAACGGCTCTGTATTAAACAAATATAATTTGAATATAGAGATAGTATAACAATTTTTAGTAACATCTAAGATTAATTTAATGACATATATCAAAATGAGTGATTTTCGTCGGAAACTAATGCCAGAACTGTTTATTACCACTGTTAAAATTATCCGAATGTCAATTAACTTTAATTGCTTTCTATTAAATATCAGACAATTATGATTTCTTCTAAAATAATCGGCTTGCAGCTAATAATGAATGAAATATTCTTTAGTCTTTACAATAATAAAGGTAATTTGCTATAGTAATATGGGAATTAAAAATGTACGTTAGATTAGTTCACTTAAGCAATGATCATATATTTTATTTATTATATTTTATTTAAATGTATCTTTACAGTAATGAATACCACTTTCAATTGAGTTTTTATAATTAGGTAATAATAATAATTGTAGTTTGTTAACACATTACAATTATATATACAGGGTGATCCAGAATAATTGAAGGTAACGACATGAAAAAGTTCTGATTATGATCAAAATTATCTTCCACGGAAAATAATTAATATCAATTTATTGGTAATATCAAATTATATTACCTATATTACCGACATTTGGAAAAGTCAACGGCGTTACGTATTTTTAATTTTTTAACATACAGTTTGTTTGAATCTTTTAAAATTAAACTGATATTTATTCGAAACATTATGTTAGATGGCATTTACGAATGAACATGACATGTTTATTTTGGAAACATATATTCGTTCTGCGAGAAATGATTGAAATGAGTGGAAATATGTACGCCAATGCAATCTGTCAATCGTATTTCACTATCACAATGATGCGGCAAATAAAAAATCAGAACGAGGCGGAACCTTCAATCATTCTGGATCACTCTGCATATATATATATATATATATATATATATATATATATATATATATATATATATACATATATATATATATATATATATATATATATATATATATATATATATATATATATATATATATATATATATTATTGTTAAACCATTTCTATTAGACAACTTCTTAAACCAGTTAAGAAAAATTACCCACTTTGACACAGATTCGGACAGAATAGGTTTTATTTAATTATATATACTTTTATGACACATTTTCAATATGACAGGGAACAATTGAATTTTCCTAAAAGTTTTCATACATTTTTACATAATTTTAATAAAAAATTTATCAAGTTATACAAATTTATTAATAATAAAAAGTATTTTCATAATTCAAAAGAACACTTGTTCGTTACGTCTGATTTTGGGAGCGTGCGCGAATCCTTAGCGATCTAGTATGCGAAATTCATAGAAATGTTGTGATGTTATACACTCAGGTACAAAGAAAACGGGCCATTATTTTTTGTTAATTATCTCGACAACTATAAGAGCTACGAAGTCTGTTAATTTTTTAAAAATTTTAATTTGCATTGTTTATTCAGAAGGAGTGCATAGATCACTAGATACAGGCAAATATGTTGCAGTTTTTTGTTTTTGCAAGACATCTAATTATCAAATAATTCTAGATTTTAATTTGCAATTGTTTAGGGCACTTATTGAAACTCTTTCGAATTTTTATCACTATTGAATTTCAAGCTACAATATTTACTAACCTTACAATTTCATGGGTAAAGGAAAACTTCTGGAATTCAGTTAGTAGTTAAAAATTATTTATTTTCGGCCTCTACACATGTGCCTTCATGTGGTGCCGAAACTAGTAGAGGCCTAAAATAAATAAATTTTAACCACTGACTGAATTCCAGAAGTTTTCCTTTACCCATCAAATTTCCAGTCAAAAAGATCTAAGATCATTACAATTTCAAGTTTGATTATTATTATTGCCCATTAGAAACCGATATGTATCATCTGTTATTTTTTGTACACTGCAATAGTATGTCTTTCATTAACAAAATTAAATGTTTTATTTAAAACGCTTCAAACCAATGCTGACAACAAAAACGAAAATAAAAGTGGCCAATTTTATTGCACCTGACTGTAGTACAAATATGGTTATAATTATAAACATCAACTTTTTTGCGAAATTTTTAGAAAAACAATATTTAAACACAGAAATATTTCATTACTTAAAAAATCTCAGTTGGCATTTAACTATCTCATACATTTTATTTTATTTCGTAAAAAGTAATATAAAAACATACAGACAGAAAATATTTAAAGATGATCTAGTTTTATAGGAACCTACATATATGAAGTGCCTATTTTGTGCCCATTTCTATAAATTCGGAGCATTAACTGATTATCAGGCCTATTCTGTAACTCAGTGGTTAATTTTTAACAACTGGTTAAAAAATGTATCCAATACCTGTTGATTTGACTAAAAACTAAAAATCAATTTTTTTTGTTATATATCAACATAGTTGATTGGTTATAATTTTTAACCAGTTTTTAAAAACTAACGACTGAGTTACAGAATAGGCCCATATATAATAAATAATAAAAACATTTCGTTATACTTATCAGCCTAAGAGGTCAAACTTATTAAATAAATAATAGCAAATATGTATTACTACAACGCCGTTATTTGTTCGTAGGTACTATTGTGTTTGGCCGGCATCGCCGTAGCCCGTATAGATCGTGACGCACCAGCCGCAGAACACGATCCTCTTCCTTTCCACTTCCGCAGCGCTGGCGACGTAGATGGCTCTTACACTTTCAGCTACGCGGCTAAGGACTCCTCAAAAACTGAGACTCGCACAGCCGACGGCAATGTGGTGGGTGGATACCAGTATATCGACGAAGATGGCACACTTCACAAGGTGCAGTATCAGGCTGGCGTAGATGGTGTACAGGTCCAGGCATCCAACCTGCCTGTAGGCAACACTGAGCCCGTGAAGGATACACCCGAGGTACAACGTGCCGCTGAAGAGCATTTCCACCTTGTAGAGAAGCACATGCAGCTCGTCAAACGCGCCCAGGCTTTGCACGCGGAGTATGAGCGCAAGCAGGCCCTGAAGGCGGCGGCCTTGAAAGCTGCTGAAGCTAAAGCTAAACACCTCCACTAACTTACACACTGTTTTTTTGTTATTCATTATTTAATAATAAATAATTATTCATTTATACCTGTTGTATTGTATTTACGCATATTCATTCAGAACCAATATTAATTGATGAACACTTTTCTTCTTGTGCTGTGCATATTATTATAAAGTTATTGTTATTATTACTTAACTTGTAATTTAGGATATTGCGGGTGACTCACAATACGTCCGGTGCCACACTTGCGGTTACGGTCGTGGGTGCACACGGGTGGTTGCAATCGCTTTTTTAAAAAATGCATGTTGTCTGAACAACCGCATGTATAGCCGCAACGTGTCGCAATATGCGGCCCAGTCGCTGCAATGTGACAAGATTTCAGTATAAATCTGCACAGCTAAACCGCAAAATATCACAATGAAGTACGGTTGTAACCGCGCGGCTAAAACCGCGACCGCAACCGCAAGTGTGCCGCCGGCCTACTTCCTGTCTGCCATTTTTAGAGAGAATAACTTATTATTTAAAGGATTTGAATCTTACAAAACTTTTTTTATTGTAATTAAAAAGTTTCCTGTACTGGTAATGTCACCTATTTTCCATATTTATTGAAAATTAACCGGTTATGAGACATCAGTTTTTTGCACGACAGACTAAATAAAGAAGATCCAGGATTTGCCAATTCGTTAACAAGGACGTTGACAATTTGTCATTTATTCTGACTAATGTAAATTAATTAATATAGAAATACCGGGCCTTCTTAAAATAATTCGTTTTATAAAAATAAACTGTTTTAATTAAATAATTATTTAAATTGATATTAGTCAGATTAAATAATAAGATTTAACTTACCATATCTCAGAACCGGTTAATTTTCTGATCTATACTTATTAAGACTTTTCCACTTGACTTCATCAAATATCTTACATTTGTTTTTTATCAACCTGTATTACATGTATGAGGTGTCATATATGTTATTCTGTCGAAAGCCTTCTGTAACACACAAACATCTCCTAGTTCACATAAACACCGTTTCTGCTAACTTTCTTATGCATCCGATTGCATCTCTTGTACCTCTACCCATATGAAAGCCAAATAGATCGTACCCTAGATTTTTTGTATTTTCTCCTCAATTCTCATTGCTTAAGACCTTACAATCACATGCAATGCTTATGTTTGGCATTATCAAATCTTTTAGTTACATATACATATACAAAAATATAATTCATATGATATGTAGATAAGTGCATTACATTATAATAGTTTTATTAATATTAAAATTTATTTAACATAATAAAGTTTCCAAACTATGATGTACCTACACTGTATAACACAACAATAAAAACAAAAGCTTGGACACCTTATTTATGATCTACCTACGAGAATATTTCATATTATAAATATCGACCTACGTCATTCGTCATAGATTAATATATAATAAACATATGCAATTAATGTATGTATGTTCTTTGTACATACATATAACAGATTTAGAAAATATTTTAACTATTAAGTTCATATTACGTTTACAGACACAGAATAGAAATATCGAAATATCGACCGCATTATTTCTTAGCAAAAGGTCAAAAGTACGTACCACAAAATTTATAAAATAATTACCTGTTGGATTATCTGTGCTGTGCATTTACTCCTATAATATGTAGTATTTTCAATTTTTTATATCGTGACGTGTACGAGTCATGATTGGTAACATAATAAAATTCCACGAACTTCTCATTGTAGGATAAATTATTGAAGATTTCTACTTTTTACTTTACGTAAATACTGGAAATCCGTTACTGTATCATATTTGTTCTAATGGTTAAGTTAGATCATACTTTGGATTGTTGTGATACATAGTTATTGTTTTTCTGATGTTTATTTGAAGTCCGAAAGTTTTGGGATCAAAACATATGAATGCATCTTTTAACCCCCGAAGATCTTTAAAAACAATCACCACTTCGTATCGCGTATGTTATTACTATGAAGTTCTCTTATTACTTTTTGAACTAGCAAAATCAGTAACCAGACATTCCTCAAGGAGGTTCTCCTGGTAACTACGTTTATCACAATGGCGATCGTAGCGATGCAGCAGTGGCCCTAGTACCTTTCGGGAATCCAAGAAGGGGAAGTCAAGCAACAAAACAGTAGGTACTACTTAATTTTCAACGGACAAGGGTGCATTCAACTACCTCGACCAACTCCATTTCAACGAGCACCAATTTCATACGACCTCCCCAACAAATTAGTTTATTTTGACATCTGATTGTTAGTAGGTACATTTAAATTTTATGTGACGATTGTATATAACCATGTAATACGCTAATTACTTTTCCACAGGTATACTGAAAACAGCTAAAGAATCCCTTTGTTTTAATACTTTTGTATATGTATAATGCTACGCAGTAGTGTTTATTTTACAGATAAGAAAAAGTGAGAAATTAAAGTTGCATTACAAAAAATGTAGAGTATTAAAAAAAATTTAAATTTTTTGTCGTTAATGGCTGTATTATGGTCAAAACTGTAGCCTCTGAACTCAGAGGTCGATGGTTCGAATCCGGGTCAGGAAGAAAATTTTTCGAGAAACTTTTCTCGACTGGGCTTGATCGGTACCTTCTCCCATTACCTTTCCAAGTTGGGATACAATAACTTAAATAAGTGTATCTGGCACACCTAGCAATGGGTAATATGAATATGCCGTGTTGATATCTATACCTATACACCCATATATATATATATATATATATATATATATATATATATATATATATATATATATATATATACAGGGTGTTTCCTTTAATACAACCAGCGTTTTTTTTTTTGGGCGAACTAACAACTTTAGAGAAAAATGTTTTATACCAAAAATGATCAGGAATAAGGGGATAATGTATTAATAGTAACAAACCGAATATTTAACCAGTGGTTCTCAAACGGTAGAACAAAATTATATATTTTTTTATAATTTTTTATCCCATTAAATAGAGAATTTTTTTCAGATTTCAACGATATAAATATGGTATAGGGTTGTATAACAATTATTTCGAGAAAAATGGTATTCAAAATAATGTTATAATATTAAAATAAGCTATGCAATACACAGGTCTGTTGCCTAGTTACGCTAGTAGTAAACCCATTTTTTATTATATTATTTCTAGTTTTTAATACCATTTTTCTCGAAATAATTGTTATACAACCCTATGCTATATTTATATCGTTGAAATCAGAAAATAATATTCTTTTTAAAGGGCTAAAAAATTATATAGGGTGCAATTAAAAAAATATAATTTTGTTCTACCGTTTGAGAACCACTGGTTAATTATTCGGTTTGTTACTATTGATACATTATCCCCTTATTCTTGATCATTTCTGGTATAAAACATTTTTCTCTAAAGCCATTAATTCGTCCAAAAAAGCGCTGGTTGTTTTAAAGGAAACACCCTGTATATATATATATATATATATATATATATATATATATATATATATATATATATATATATATATATTGCTGCCATAAAACTTGTCCGAGCCTAAATAGATCGCGCTACAATCGATATCGAAAATTGTGATGTGATTTCGGTACTGTGAACGCATTTGAATTTGTTGCGCGAAGGCGTTACACGAAGGCATTGCACAGGATTGAATTTATAGTTTCAAGCTGGTGATTTCACGAGTCTGAATACGCCTTTACAGTTTTGACTATAATACGGCCATAAGGCTTGTTTATAATCACAATAACCGGAACCGAAGCCGTAACCTATTATGCTAATTATGTGCTTAGTTTATAATAGACTGTAGTCCTGGTAAGAACAATCGGTTGAACAAAGTTTGACATTTCGTAGAGTTTTACTTTTTATTACTTATTTAAAAGTAGATTTTTTCTTAGTTCGAAATTCATTAAGAAGATTTCAGCATTGTGAATAAATTAACGTAACACATTGAAAACACAACGTACAAAATTGCTACAGTTAGGTTCACGATCACGCACGTGTAATTTTCAAATACAGGTTTCTTTTTGTTGTTCTTAAGGTACATTCACAAATGAAAATTAGGTTTAGATTTATGGTTTATACTTTCGATTTAAAGACTTTAACCGCATATTATGTAATGACTCCACTCTCACTTCAGAATTTAGTGTCTCTAAATCCAAATCATAAAACTAAACATTGCAAGGTCCAAACTTTAGGTTTATGATTTAGTTTGAATTCACCTACTTCACCAATGAGAACAGGTCTGAAATGATATAGATATATACACCCATCTTTATTTAATATTCACTTGGTGGATTCGGCTTTTTAAACAAATGCGCTAAGAACATGGAGACTGTTAAATTTAATTGCTGAAATATAACCAATAATTCCCAGCGACGAATGACAGTTTCACGGCGCACGCGTGTCTGTTAAGTACTGCTCTACCGATATTTTAATCTTGTTGTTGAAGCATATACATAGATATCTGTATATACCAAAACTAAATTACAGTTAATTTAAACTTACATTTATGAATGACATACTTAAACCTAAACAAAAACCATAAACCTAATTTTCATTTGTGAATGTACCTTTAGACTGTAGAAGTTTAAGTTTGGTGAACCTTTCGGGTGCGATTTCGATAGAGTGTTTATTTTTATAAAAATGAACATTAGAGCGTTAATTTGTATATCTCCGGTATAAAAGTAGTTAAATTTACTTTTAAAAACACGTCAAACCAGGGTTCAAAAATTGTACTTTTGTCTAAAAATGTAAGATTAAAAATCAGTCACTATATCGATTTCGGTTAAAAATTGTGTTAATTCTTGCAAAAACAAACTCGAAAGGTCGATTTGATATATTAATATTTTAACAGTTTCAAAAAGACCTCAGGGATTGCAAAATTGCCTTGTTAACTGTTATCACTGATTAATAAAATGCTAGTGTATTTAATGGAATTAATCCATTTGTTAACTTGAACTGATTTTGGAGGTATTTTTACCTTCCGTTACCTTTAGGTAAGGAAGGTATTGTCTTTGGTCAAAAAATTCGGTGATGAGTTTTTGATGAATAAGCACGTTTTAGGGTCCCTACAATACGATTTTACTATTTTTACGATGATGTCTGTATGTGTGTGTGCGTGTGTGTGTATGTATGTGTGTCCGTGTGTGTGTGTGTGTGTGTGTGTGTGTGTGTGTGTGTGTGTGTGTGTGTGTGTGTGTGTGTGTGTGTGTATGTAACAAAATTTTCGTCTGCGATAACTTCCATACTACAATTCTAAAAATTATAATTCTTTCGTATTTCTCTTCGTTACATCCATGGGAAGAGCTGATTAGATTTTGGTTAGAATTGGACAACCGGAAGTACCTTCATTTGAAGATTTTAACAGTTTTTCTTGAAAAAACTATGTTAAATATCATTTTTTCACGTTTAATGTTATTATAAATATTAAAGAATATTTTATTCTCTATACGATTTGACTACATTTTATACTTAATATTAAATGGATATAGAGTTAAAAAATTATAAAGAAATTAAATTTCATAAAGTAGCCATAGCTATGAAAACAGCTACTATATTAAGAAAATTTTGATTGAAAGATGTCAGTGTCAAGTGAAATTGACATAGTGTGTCGTATAATTTTACTGGAAATATAGGATCTTTTGCTATAAATTTTCTGTATGGAATTTGCATAAAATACATGCAACTGCCGGAAGGTAAAGTACAAGAAATATAATCTTTTGCAAGGAACTTTCTGTATGAAATTTGTACCAAATACATAGAACTGACGGAAGGTAAGGTGCTGGCCACATCAGATTTTTTTAATTTTCAAATAACTTATTAACTATTAGAAATTGAGAGAAATGTTTCATATTAAATTTTATTTTAGTTTTATAATATATTTACTACAAGGCATAGAGAAAATATTGTTCAATCACTATCTTTGTCAGTTTTTCTTCGCTTCTTATACTTTATTTTTGGACACATTTTGTACAAAACTTTTCGCCTTATTTTGATTTTTTCTATCTCCTATAAATGTATTACACTTGTTTTTCAATACCCTGTATAATTTCTAAATGTGAAAGAGCAGGTCAAATTGTTTAATTTCAAACGAATAATAATATTACTGAGGTTTTCATATGTACATGATTATAATGAGGGGAACGTGTGTACACTTCTGTTGTCATGTATCCCATGATAAAAGTATGAAGGCAGCTAGTAATAAACAATTTTTGGCCCAAGTATCCCATGCTATTACCTATATTGGTGATTTATTTAGGGAATTTGACTATTAAAAGTTTCATATTTCAGATAAAAGATTCGTGTATTGCTGGTTGTATTTTTGTGGTTATGTCCTATTTTTATGAAGATTGTATATATTATTATTGTATATCATAACTTAGGTATATCAACTACTTAATATAACCTAATTTATTTCTCCTAATTTACAATAGATTATAATGTTGTTTGTTAAATTATTTTGGTAAATCTGTGTTAAATAAAATACCCACAATTTACAAAAATTTATATTTCTGTGAATAAAAAAAAAACTTCTCACTTCAAAATAGTTCACTGAAATTTTTTTCCCAGAATAAGTATAAAAACTGTTAGAATAATAAACATCAGGTTTACTAGATATAAATAATAGTTTGTGAAATATAGATCAAGTACGAAAAACAAAAATGTAATGTCAATAAATAATAATAATAAATAAAGTATTATACCGAAAAGGCTCTTGCGTTTTACCCTGCTAATAAAAACAAGGTGTTCAGTTTGAAAAATTCATGTTTATTGATCCATCATTTTTTATAAAATAAGAATACCTGGACTTGTTCAGTTCTTACAGGAGTTTTGTATTTATCTCATAAAAATTATGAAAATGGTGTATAATATTTAAAAAACAAAAATAGATATAAATTTCAGTAATTATTATTTTGTTAAAAAAATAAACATAAACTTATTGTATAAGTACAAATGTACATCCTTATATTTTTCGTGTTTTGCTTGGTTTTTACCAACCTTGTTGCTGATAATGTTGCATAATAAAAATCAAACGATTTGGCGCCTGGCGGCATGTAAATTTTCGATTCTTATGGGAAACCCCTGGTTATTATTAATTTGGAAATTATTGTAAATTATATTGAAAACAGGAACAAATATGTATTTGAACATATGTAAAATATTACATACAAAAATGTATTTGTTATTGTTTCATTTTATTCTTAGAATTGTTTTTATATCCTGTGTGTAATATTGATTGATACTGATAATTATTATGTATTTTCCACGGTTTTGACCGACTAGCCGACTATCAGCTATTCAGCTATTTTAGAAGCTAATAAGGCGGCATAATAGCCTAATTTCAGGCATCACTAAAAGCGGTTCTTCACTGAAATTTGTTTGTTTCCAATATAGTGTGTCAGTCTAAAATGTGCTTTGGCCCTATATTTCTTTTTCACAATCTGCCTTTAATTAATACAAAATGAAATAATTATATATTAATAATAACGTAATCTTGCATAAATACAAATCTAAAGACAAAAATTGTATTTTATACCTCTCGCTAAGAGAGGTATTGGATTCATGCTAATAATCGCATATCCAGATTTTAGTGAATAAGCACGTTTTAAGGTCCGTAGAATAAGATTATAACATTTTTCCGATGATGTCCGTGTGTGTGTAGGTATGTGTGCGTGTATATGTGTGCATTGATGATAGAAGGACAATTTCTCAAATACTATAAGACTTAAGATATGTTTAACTTCGGATTCCTCATACAACATTCATGGGAAGAGCTGATAAGGTTTTGGTAACAATTCGGAAGTGGTATAGTTTTTTAAAAACATTCTTCTAAATAATACCGTAGTTTTTGAAAACATTTGTATTCACAAATATCAAAGACCATTAAATTCTCTATCTGATACATTTAAATATTTTATTGTATAACATACGGGGTAATCGGCGTAAGTCCAGCACCAAGAATATTTCGTTTATTTTTAAAGATACAAAAAAACGTTAATAAGCAAAATTTACATAAAATTTTGGTATCATTGTGAAGGTAATTTTATGTACCTACCTACATTCTGAATAAAAATACCGATTTCCTGTGCTAAGTTTAAAATTGTACCCATTTCCGCTAAAACCGAAAGTGAAATTCTTACTACGATTATCTTATAAGCCCCCTTGTTTAGTTAAACTTTCCTTAAAACATTTTTTTTGTATCTCAAAATAAACGAAATATTCTTGGTGTCGGACATGCGCCGATCACCCTGTACATTTATAATATGAGTATAATCTGTTGTAAAAAATCGCACAGCCCAAACAACTCCAAGGAAACTATACATATTCACTAATTAAGCAGGCGCTCGGTTTCCATATTTTTTACCTCTCGCTAAGAGAGGTATTGTATTCATGCTAAAAATCGCATATCCAGATTTTAGTGAATAAGCACGTTTTAAGGTCCCTAGAATCCGATTATAACATTTTTACGATGATGTCCGTATGTGTGTGTGTGTGTGTGTGTGTGTGTGTGTGTGTGTGTGGATGTGTGTGTGTGTGTGGATGTGTGTGTGTGTGTGTATGTGTGTGGATGTTGGATTCACCATAACTCAAATACTATAAGACTTAAGACATTTTTAACTACGGATTCTTCAATCTAACAATAATGGGAAGAGGCGAGTCAGTTTTGGTAACACTTGGACAACCGAAAGTAGTAGTTACAAGAAAAAAATCATCTAAATATTATTTATCGAAAATTTATGTAAATATGTACTTATATTAAAGAACGTTAAATTCTTTATTCGATAAATATAAATTCATTATTATATCTTCTATAGATTTAGAGATAAAGAAATGCATATAAAATAATTTGATGTAAAAATTCTTAGATCAAACTACTTCAAGGCAAGAAATTCAAATGTTTGTAATTCATACATAAATGTCACTGTCAAAAATATTTGTATGCCACTGTCAAAAATATTTGTACATCATTATGAAGATTATGAAAATAAATAAAAAGTCAACAACACAAAAGACTATACCTAAAAAAGAATATAAAAGGAATTTGCGAAAAAATTACGAATAAAAGAAAAAGAAAAGGAAAGTAGAAATAAATTCAGGATATCGAATATAAAGAAAATGTATGTATTGTACATAATTTATATTAAAATAATTATTTTGTAATGAGACATGAATACATGTATTTGTATTTAAAAATATTTTTCGTTTTATGCGTACAACCAGGTAAAATATCTGGCGAGAGGTTATGTGCTGGCCACATCAGATTTTTAAATGTGTGCAATTGACAGAAAAAATGCCAATGTCACAAATCAACAGTTTCCTTATCATTACTGAAAGCTTTTTTATGGAAAATACATTTAGGGCCGGTTGTACAATTACAGTTTAAAATGCAGCTTAAGACATCGGCAGTTTAAAGTTAAACTAAGTTTACCTCTAGTTTAAACTGTCGATCACGAGCGTTTAGCAGAAATGCAGTGGTTTAAACTAAGTAGGTAGATAGGTCCTCTCCTACCACCTCTAGGTAAAGTGACGGTTATGTTGCAAAATTGTTCTTACCATATCTGGTTAGAGCTAACTGGAAGTTAAAACTGTTGTTCGCATCACTTCTAACCTTCAGTTTAATTCTTAACGAATGGTTAATAAACAGTCACTTTAACTAGAGATGATTGGATCAGACCTTATATTAAATAAATATTTATACTAATTGACTTTTTTCACTGAAATTGAGACATCCATTGGTTTATTCCTGAACTAAGCAGTAAGTTCGCGTTGACTTGAAAGGGGGGAGAGGGGCAGAAGTCGCAAGGTTATATCTGTCAACTGTCACTGTCAGCTGACACGGTTTGTAAATATGAACACCAAAAACGCGCAAGTTAAAATAATTTTTGTTGTATTATTACGATTGATAATAATTGTTTCATGTTGTTTTAGTGAACTTTACGCAGATACCGTGACAGATACAAATAACATTTGCACCAAATATTTTTTCCGGTTTCCGCAAAATTATAACGAAAATAAAATAAATATTTTCTCAGAAAATGGAAAATACAGGAAAAGTTATTATGCGGGCTATTATATTTTAAAAATAACAATATTGCACAAATAATGTTATGTTACAATAATTTAATACAAATAAAATGCAACGTCAATGCTGCAATAAAATTTAAAGCCTGAGACACAACAATATGCCCCTACCATGATGAATTCAAAAAATCAAGACAATACAGGTACAGTTGATAGCTACTGCTGACAAAATATAAACAACTACGAATTTGGATCCGATTGATATCTCACTTCACGGCGACCATAGGATCTCACTCTAACTCATCAAGCATGCGCATATCGACAGTGAAAAAGTTCCATTAAGTTATTAATAAAACATATATTATTTCTATGCCTTATGTAATACTAAGCCTATTAATCAGTCCTTTAACCGACTAATCGCCGACAAAAAAAGTGACCAGAAGTCAGCTTAACCGACCAATAGTCGGTAGTCGGTATATCTCTTATAACACAACTTACGAAGTCCCAAGCCCCAGATTTCGAATCCGCAATCTGCGGTATACCAGCAGAGAGAGACAGATAGTTTTATTGAACTCTCATACTACACACTAAACATGAATTATGCATACATGGTGCGTTTTTGCAGGGTATATACAAAGCGGAAACGTTACCACTTACGCTGCCTCGGTAAATCTGTTTTGCAATAAAAATTGTTTTTCGATGCAAATTGCGTTCAAATCTTCCCCTACATCCTACATGACCGAAGCAATATTGAATAATCCGAGCATTTGATAGTGCTTTTATACCTACGTTACATATACATGTGTCTAAAACAACTTGTTCAACAAGAGAATACTAAAAAATATAAAAAAAACAAATGTTAATTAATTGGACAATATGTGTTTCTGTTAGTGTTGCCGCCGAGACGAGATTTTTCTTGATCTCGTCTCGTCTTAAGGTAGAATTTCGAGATCAAGATCCAAATAAATACTTCAAATCTCGACAAGAAAAGACGAGATCTTGATCTTGAAAACTTTATTAATTATTCATACAACAAAGTTTCCATCATTTGATCATCAGTAGATAAACCGGAGATACTACTTTGCAGGAAGCTATAAACAGATTTTCTTCAAAAAATATATTAAAACATGATTCAAAACCTCTCAAATTTGGTATTTAAAACTCGTTTATAATTTAAAACAATATTAGATATATGATAAACCGGAAGTGGTACTTAATTTGGAGCTCTTAACAAATTTTCGAGGAAAAACATAATAAAATATAATCCAAAATTTAGTATTACAGACTTTTCTATTTATTGAAACAAATTAGATTTTGTATACAAACGATCAACCGGAAATGATACTTAAAGCTCATTGCTATTTCAAACATATGGAATTGACGGGAGGTCGTGTGTTGGCCACATCAGATTTTTTCTTCAGAAATTGGAATAAGTATGTTCTAAATATACGAGTAAAATATTTTTTATTATTCTTTCGATCAAACAAAAAAAAAAAAAAAACTTGCAACACCTCATTCATTACAGCAAACTGATAAATGAATAGGATAAAATTTATTATTTTTATGTTTGTAATATTTTAAGAAAATAATAATAATAATTGAAGTATTGTAAATATAGTATTGAGTTTTAAATGTTAACAATTACAGAAAATCTCACAACATTTTTTCTTACAAGAACAATATTTCGATATACACGTATATGCTCAATAGTGTTTAAATAAGACATTACAGATTCATATTCATAAATGCATGTATACATATATAAGTCGTTTAACGTGTACATAAATTTATGTATATGAATCTGTAACATCTTTCGTACCCTGATGATGTATAAGTGTATACCAAAACGTCGGTTCTGTGAAAGAATAAATTCTGTTAGACTGAGATTTCAAGTAATTTTTAACACCTAATCTGTACCACAGTCGAGAAATTTATCCATATTGTGTTTTATATTTACTGTACATTTTGTGATGTTTTTATTCATTCAATAGTCAAAAAATTCAAATAAGAAAAAAATATAAACTAATTCGATACTAATGTAAATGAGAAATGTACATGAGGTTCATTATAGAAATAAATATTAGTAAAAATTAAGCTCTAATTATTATTTAACAAAATGTAATTACCATTTCTGTTAAAATTTATTTTTCTAAAAGGCTTGTAAGGCAATAGTTTATACATAGTCATATTAGAACGAATTTGCACGACAACAGCCGAAAAGTCGAGATAGTCGAGATCTCGACCTCAAGATCGAGATTGTTTTCAATCTCGTGGGTCAAGATCAAGATTGTTTCCAATATCGAAAAAAAAAATTGTCGAGATCGAGATAATGCAAAATCTCGACAAATCTTGACACGCGGCAACACTAGTTTCTGTTACATTTTTTAGTATTCTCCTCCTCTTTTAGGTTTAGTCATTTATAATTATATGCAAATTCTCGTTATTAATTACTAATTTCAGTAATTTTTGCACATATCTTTTCGCAAACTGAAGAAAAGATAAATATAAATTTTATACCTATAAATAAATGAAAGCAAAATAAAAATTTCAA
Source organism: Harpalus rubripes (assembly GCA_963082715.1). Taxonomy (NCBI): domain Eukaryota; kingdom Metazoa; phylum Arthropoda; class Insecta; order Coleoptera; family Carabidae; genus Harpalus; species Harpalus rubripes. The sequence goes on along the minus strand of OY720448.1, from coordinate 61,511,052 downwards.
TATTTTTTATACTTTTATACATATTACGTCTGTTTGCTTCGTACTTTGCATCTATGGTTTACTGCCACATCCATACAAAGTAGATATACGGGAACGACAGTAAACCGTAGACGCATACTAGCAAAACGAACAGACCTACTATAGCTCGTCTAAAAACGTAACGTGACTGAAGTTATGACGTTGAAGTGTGTGGAAGATAATAGAGAAAGATATGTGATTTTAAAAAATGACTGCAGATACTGAAAACATTTTCTTTTTCGCTTTCGTAAAATGATAGAAAGATATTATAACAAGGATTTGTGTAACACCGACTTTGTAAATTAAAGGGAACTGGTGCTTACTGAAAAAGGAATTTTAATAATCTCTTAATACAAATGTGTTATGATTTTTTTTAGTTGAGCTATTTATACAAATATCTCAAACCTTTTAAATAAATTGAAGTTTCGTATTCTTACACAATTTGAGAGAAAGAGAAATATTTATCTTCAATTAAATCATTAATTTTTATAGTACCTGCCAACCTATTTTTCGAAAAAAAATTGCTTTATTTGTTTGTAGGTATTTTTATGATATTTTTTATTAAGAGTTAAAATTTTAAAATACACTGTTTCTAAACTAATTGATAAAGAATTGAAAATAATACTTCTAGACTTATTTTATCACTTATTAACGTTCTAAGTTTCAACGACAATTTCGATAGGACATAAATTCAAGAAAAAGTACTTTTATATTTTGAAACAGCAAATATTTCATCATTACCGATATCTGTGTACAAAGCAGATTGGCACACCCAGCATTTAGTTATAAGCCGTGTTGATATATTTTTTATTTATCACTTTTTCTTAAAATGCTAGTAAAACATTTTAAAAAGGATTTGTGTAATCCCGATTTTGTAAATTAAAGGGAACTGGTGCCTATTGAAAAGGGAATTTTTAGTTAACCTACTTATACAAATATCTCTAACATTTCAAATAAATTGGTTTCCTATTCTTATACGATTTGAAAGAAAGAAATATATTAATATTAATTAAATCCTTAATTTTTGCAGTATCTACTTACCTATTTTTTCGAAAAAAAAGCATCTTCGATAGACCATAAATTTAAAAAAAAATATTACTTTTATATTTTAACAAACAGAATCATTTTTTTATTGCAACAATATGTTTATAAAACATAACACAGTATTTAAGAATTTAAAAATATAACAATAGTACATTTTTTTATAGTAATTTATGAATAACAAATATGTGTTAAATAATCAACAAATAACATAAGTACGTAAATTAGTTATGGTGTTCAGCAGCAGCGGCCTTCAGAGCCTGCTTGCGCTCATACTCAGCGTGCAAAGCCTGGGCGCGTCTGACGAGCTGCATGTGCTTCTCTACGAGGTGGAAGTGCTCTTCAGCAGCACGTTGTACCTCGGGTGTGTCATTCACGGGCTCAGTGGAGCCTACAGGCAAGTTGGATGCCTGGACCTGTACACCATCTACGCCGGCCTGGTACTGCACCTTATGCAGAACACCTTCGTTGTCGATGAATTGGTAGCCACCCACTACATTGCCCTCTGCGTTGCGAGTCTCTGTCTTGGAAGAGTCATCAGCAGAGTAACTGAAGGAGTAGGAGCCGTCGACGTCATTAAAATTGCGGTAGTGGAATGGCAGAGGGTCGTGCTTTTGAACTGGGGCGTCTGGGCCTGGACGGGCCACGGCGATACCGACCAAACATAACAATACCTATGTACAAATAAGAAATAGGAAATCAATAATTTTAATTGCAGTATGATGCAGAACATTTGTTTTATTAACCTGACAGAGAATTTTCCAATATTTTAATACTAAAATTGCACAGATATAATCTCCATATAGAGTGTAGAGGGTTGTGAAATAAGGGACACTGTATTTTTATTATTTAATAAAATGTCTATTGACGATCGATTTCGCCGTATATTTTCGGCATCTTCAGGTCAAAGCGTCTGTTAAAACGTAGAAAACAAAACATGATAAATAATTTTACAAATATCTTCAAATATTTATCATGTATATAATACAAGAAACATTATTTAGAATTTTTTAAAATTTAAATTTAAGCGACACCTCACGGACACTCATTGCTGGCGTGGAGAGTGCACCACAGGGGTCAAAGCAGATTGACACACCCAGCAATGGGTAATATGCCGTGATGATATATTTATATTTATTTATTTGAATTTAAGCTCAAATTTAAAAAAATTGTGTAAATCGTCCATTTGTTCATATTTTTGTTAATTTTTACTTTTTCAATTTCTTGTTTGGTTTATTTATCTCCACATGTAAAAAATTGCCTACCTAATTCTTCTTTTTTATTTATTATTTATCCCTTTATACCTGTCCTGTATTCTATAGTCGTAAGAAATAGTTATGATATTGGTAAATTACGATTTTTCGGAAAAATATATGTACCACTTAATTAATTTATTGAATGGTACAATTTCTGTCTAAATTAAGCGACATAATTTCTTCTGCAATTTATGTCATTGCTCTGAACGAACAAAATTCACCCCCGCAAAAATAGCACGAGTTTAGCGGGTGCGAGTTTTTTGTGTTTGGTTTTATTACAGGAAAGTATGTATGAAATATTGCAAGCTAAAAAAATCCAAATAAATACATCATCACGGCATATTACCCATTCCTGGGTGTGCTAATCCAAAAAAATCCAAATATTGAGAAAAACAATAAATGAAATATTGCTGTATATGGGGCGTAATTCAAATATCATTACATGACAAGCAGTCAAAGCTGAAGTGTAAAATATCTAATAATAACTTTATAAAGAAAACGAATTATATTGACGTTGGACATGTTATTAATTTCATTATATTTATCTAACTTACCAACGTCAGGCTGTCTAAAAGAAGTAATATACTTTAAATTGTCATTTACTTTCCAAAATTAAAAATTAATCAGAAAAGAATTTTTATTAAATATGTATTAGCCATTCAAAATACCCAAATTTATCAAATTTGTTATGAATAGAACTGAATTATGTCTGGAAACTTGACAGTTGATATATTCTGCTAATTTATACCCAGAATTATAAAATTATCTACTTACCAGGTATTTCATTTTTGTAGTAGTTGAAGTGGTTTATCACACAAAACTGACCTATAAGGCGGATTTCAGCTTTTTATATCTATATTCTAAGCTATTTTTAACGTAAAACAATACTATTACACATTTAGTTAATGCTAATGATAATATTTGAAATATTTTGTTTGTACTCGTTAATAGATTTGGCTGGAAGGCACTTAAATTCTCTACTACTCAAGCCGAAAAAATTTGATGTTTGTGTGCACTGACCAACACAATATTCCCATCTATTAATGAATTTGAATTATCATTTTGATTGATTACGGCGAAGAATAATATTTAAGCAGCCGAATTGTAATGTGATACTCAGTTTTGTGAAGTTATTCTTAGCAACATGAAAGTATTGGTATGTATAATTTTATTAGAAACACTTAAGTGTAATTAACTCATATATTTTCTTACAAAGCACATAAATAACTTATAGTTCTGCTAATGAAATTTCACTTACTTTACAAATTATTCCTTTCACTAGGTCATGAATTCAATTTTGTTAATTTGTTCATACAAATATTTCTAAAGCTATTAATAAACACAGAAGTCGTATTGTATTAAGTTGTTTAGGTAATTAAATCCAGTATTTCAATTAAGCCAGGTCGTTCATAGAATATAATATTTAGTTCTTAAAATAATTAAATTTTTAATAATAATTTCAAATTATTAAAATTAATTTTCCCAGACCCGTTTTTCAAAATGTTATTTTATCTATTGAAATATGTTTACTAAAACAATCCTTCAATAAAGATGATGGATAACAGTGTTCGTCCAATCAGTATGTTGACAACCTGGTGAAGTGTTAAAATTTAACAGGAGTTTCTCAAGACCCTGCTGATTTCACCTTTGCAAACGTAGTTTGTTATAATTTTTCATTGTTGTTGAGTGAAAATTTAAAATATAGTGAATATTAACTATCTGGTAGAGTAATTAGTTTCTAAAAATAATATTATTTATTTATTTATATAACAAACTGTTGGAGTCACGAATACCATCACTTTACCAGTTAAAGAGTTTAAGTAAGTAAGTACAAATTTGCTTTGAATACAACAAAAATGAACTACAAATTTCTTATTTCATTCAAAAATTATACTTCAATGTATAAGTGTCTCATACTTCAAATAAGTCACCCGAAAAAAGTGTTAACACATGAAGCCATTAAGCCGAGTCAAATACTTTTCTCCAGGGATATGTAATTAACATACTTAATATCACACCAAATTTATATCTCACACATTTTTATCAGATGTAAAATGTATTTAAAAAAGTTGACTTCTCAAAATGCATTTGTGAAAAAAGTCATGCATAGTTACAATGATGTTAATACCTACATGAATGTTTTTATTTTAAATCTGCAATATTACTGGTTATTTACTACAGCAATGTTGCTAAGAGTTACTAACTTTAGTACACAATTGGAGTGATTTATGTAAAACGAAGAATAACAAAATAAATTCTAAAAAATATATTAGTATAATTTTTACAATTCAATTCCGTTATAATACTGATATTTTACAAATTAATTAATATGTTAATTGAATTTTGACATATGAAAACAATTAAAAAACTATGCCAATTCATTATTTACAGATACAGAAACACCAACATTAATAAATTTAAAAAGATAAATAAATTATAACTTTTACGTTTCAGGATATTATTTCATTGTTTACATGTACAAAAGTAGGCTGGTAACTAAGTAATAACTGTATCTGTATGGTAATATTATAAAATGAAAATAAAATAAAATAAAATGAAAATATAATGCCCTTCATTAATACATATAGATAACGTTAGCCTATCATTCTAAAGACGGTCTACTTTATTCTAAAGTAATAAACATGAGGAATAAAGCACATAATTTGAATATTTGTCATTATGACAGATGTCAAAATAATTGTTCTGTTAACCATAGCAATCTGAAAGTAGCGTTAATGAGAGAATTTCAAAAACTAATATATTTATCAATATCTTAATTTTCTGAAACCGATAAACTATTGAACAAACCACGGATGTTATTAATCACAACAAGCCTTAGATGTCTTAAAATCCTCGCTCTACCGAGCTCGGATTTCAAATTTACATCTGCGGCAGTTATGATGTCCTAGGTTATGTTAATAGCTATAATTAAATTGTTACGTAAATATGACGATTGTAGAAATTTGGGTTACGAAAATCATTCAAAATCATCATTTTGATATTTTTTTCATTAATTGACGTGACGTGGAAATATTTATGTTTATCAAAAGCGTAGGGCATTGTAATGTAATGTACAATTCTTCAAAATTAAAATATTTATTAATAGATAATACTCAAAAGAGTTCATGTAGCAAATCTGCTATTAATAAATAATACATATTAATATTAGCATAATATTGTTCAGATTATTATAATGTCTAAATTTGTGTGAATATTAATTATATTAAAAATCCCAAGCGCCTTACAATATTATTTTCAAATTCAGAGGAGTATTAGTTTCTTTCTTGAATAATTACAAACGTGCACCATTATATTTTTCGTGCTTTGCTTAGTTTTTGAAAAACCTTGTTTGCGATATTACGCGACCGAATATAAATGTTATGATTTATTGCGGCATAAACCGAAAAGACCAATAAATAGACTTATTCAATTATTGTGGGAAACCCATCAATTTAATTTCAAATAAGACTTATTTTTAGCAAATATATTGCTACTTTTTGTCAAAAACTAGGTAGGTAAATAGTTACTGGTTAGTCTTTTGTTTATAAAAATATAAATTTCATTATATAATATGAAGATTTGCAATAACAATTTCTATTTCTATGAAAATATTTAAATTATAGTCTTGTTATTTACTCGTGGTATTTGAGCCGCGGACATGCTTTTTTATGTCTTGTCTATTTATTTTTTGTTTCATTGTCATTGTTAACAATTATTTGAGAAAAACATTTGCTATTAAATTTGTTTATCCTCAGCTATATAAGTGCAAAGAATTTAATAAATGACTTATGACTGATGTCATAAACAAAGAAAGAACCTACGGCCTATTAATTTAATTCCAAACTTTAAGATTGTTCCCAAATTTCTCCAATTTCATTTTAATTGAAATATACGAGTATTCTTATATTTAATTCTTATTTTGCAATAAAAATATAAATAATGAATATTGCCATTGAAATTTGAAAAATAATTCATTTCAATGTTACCATTCATTTGCCTTCTGAAATGTATTACGAGTAGCGTAACATTCTCTAAATCTAAAACTACACATGGATTACTCAAGTAGTTTATTAATTGATGCATGGTGTTGAGTAAAGCATGAAGTTGTTTAATGTAAATGTAAATATATTTTATCTTTGTTTAGATCTGTTTGTCGCTCTTCTTTGGCGTAGCCTTCTGCGAACAAGAGCTTGGGGCATACAAATACCAGTACAACAACGGACAAATCAGCAGATATGAAATGCGTTTTCCCAACGGGACGGTAAGCGGAAGATACAACTTTCTGGACGAACATAACCTTAATCATGAAGTGGTTTACACGGCTGGTTCTAACCAAGGGTTTAAAGTGCTCAGTCATACAGTCACAGGTATGATATTTCTGCAATTTTATTGCATGATTATGTTACAAATATAATGGCTTTTTATATGTTTTTCCTTATTTGTTGCACAAATAGTTATTCTCTTACTTTATTTTAATGCACACAATGAATGTGAACATTTCGCAATATTGGCAAAGAAATTTTCTATAATAATTCTACACTATTAATGTGGATTCCAAGAAATGTCAATGTCTACTAGGTATATCAATATCTTAATATTTTATTCAATAAATTATATATTTTAGTTTTTCATTTTTAGAATTTAAAAAATATTTATACAATTTATCCAAAAACAACACAACCATAAATTGCTTTTAATATTTTTCTGGTTTTTTAAGAAAACCTGCTTTATTGTCTACCAATTTTAACTTTTGTTAATGTAACTCATCAACAATCTCATACATTCATAAATTGTACAACATTGAAAAACAAAATAAAATCCTCTTTTCAATGGTTGCAACTTGCTACTATAACGAATGGCGTTCAAATAATAATTATACGTGAATTGAGCGGCTACATTCGATAGATATGAAAACTATTTTAACGTCCGACTGGTATGTTATTATTATCATAATACACCTGCTTTCAGGGTAGTTATATACTAAATAATACCCTAGAGCGTTTTATGAGTTGTTGCTATGGTAATGTTGTAAATAAATAAATAAATAATGATACTGGAATAAAGCCTAAAAAACAAGCAAATGCATTCATAGCCTACCTACTCAGCAAATTTAATTAAAACTTTCTGATCCGTAATTCGTAGAATATTAAAAATTATAGTCGGACGTTAAACGTTGAACGCACCACGGGAGTTAAAAGGACAATAATGCCTTCGGTCAACGTACATATCTCGGGCCAGAGGCCCTCGAAAAGTACACTGTTGACCTCAGGCGTTATTGTCCTTATAACACCCTTGATACGTTAATTACTATAATAATCGCATTATTATATTAAAAAATCTGATGTGGCCAGCACATAACCTCTCGCAAGATATTTTACCTGGTTGTACGCATAAAACGAAAAATATTTTTAAGTACAAATACATATATTCATGTCTCACTGCAAAATAATTCTTACATATATTTGCAAAATCTATGGAATATTTTACTACAAATTATGTACAATACTTAGGTACATTTTCTTTATATTCAATATCCTGAAATTTTCTTTTTCTACTTTCCTTTTCTTTTTCTAACTTAAATAATAATATAATAATACATTTCTTGTCAAAAAAAATTGATGTGGCCAGCACATAACCTCTCGCCAGATATCTTACCTGGTTGTACGCATAAAATAAAAAAAAAAAAAATACAAATACATATATTCATGTCTCACTACAAAATAATTCTCACATATATTTGCAAAATCTATGGGATATTTTATTATAAATTATGTACAATACATATATTTTCTTTATATATCCTAAAATTATCTTTTTCTACTTTCTTTTTCTTTATATTCATTTTTTTGCAAATGTCTTTTATATTCTTTTTTACGTATATTCTTTTGCGTTGATTTCTTTTATTTTCATAATCTTCATAATGATGTACAAATATTTTTGACAGTGGCATACAAATATTTTTGACAGTGACATTTATGTGTCAATTACAAACATTTGAATTTCTTATTAAAGAATACTGGTTCGACTTGCATTGTCTTTATTATATTTATATTTAAAATATATCACCGTTTCGACTGCTACAGATCTACAGTCGTCGTCAATAAAGACAATGCAAGTCCTACCAGTATTTTTTAATAATTTAACATTCTCTACAATCTTTAAACAGAAATTTGAATTTCTTGTCGTGAAGTAGTTTGATCTGAGAACTTTTACATCAAGTTATTTTATATGCATCTCTAAATCTATAGAAGATGTAATAATGAATTTATACATATTTATCGAATAAAGAATTTAACGTTCTTTAATATAAGCATTTACATAAATTTTCAATAACATAATATTTAGATGATTTTTTTCTTGTAACTACTACTTCCGGTTGTCCAATTTTTACCAAAACTTAATCAACTCTTCCCATTATTGTTAGATTGAGGAATCCGTAGTTAAAAATGTCTTTAGTCTTATAGTATTTAAGAAATCGTGGATCCAACATCCACACATCCACACACACACACACGGACATCATCGTAAAAATGTTATAATTGAATTCTAGGGACCTTAAAACGTGCGTATTCACTAAAATCTGAATATGCGATTTTTAGCATGAATTCAATACCTCTCTTAGCGAGAGGTAAAAATCACAGAAATAAATTTGAAAAGGATTTAAATACTAGATTATTTAAAATATCAAATACTTTTTAAACAGATAGTATACCTATATTCTTTTCTATTGAAGTCTTTTTGTTTAAATATTTTTTTGTGGAACCGGACGCAAAAAAAGCACTTTGTAGCTGTAATACATGCCGCGAAATTGACACTTGAGAATTACGTAGTTTTGTTTATTAAATGTCAATTCCGTAACTATCTTGAAAACTAACTTTCTATTTACAATAAAACTGTTTAAATTTGATGAATTGTTTCTGAAGCTATGAATTTTATTTTATGGGAGTTTATTTTGGATTAAAGCATCATACGTAGTTTTTTACGACGTTGCGGCTTTGGTTAAAGCCATTTTCAAGTAAGACGATGTTAATTACATTTAGTCAAAATTTTTGAATGAGTTACAATACATAAAAAAAAATATTTATAATCTTTTAAACCATGTTTATAAGATGAAAACACAACCCGCGCAGGTCGAGGAGTCAAAGGTAACTGCCAGTTACCCATACAAATCTTTTTATATATTTTAACTCATTCAAAAAATTTGACTTAATGTAATTAACATCGTCTGACTTGAAAATGGCTTTAACCACGGTGTAGTATCTATAGGTGAGAGCACGAGATGCGTTGACATGGCTAAGTAACTGGGAAACAAAATGGCGCTAACGCGACCCGTTACCATTTGACAAAAAATGTTTTGCTACAAGATGCGCAACAGGATATGGATCAAATAAAGAGAAATATAGTCTTTTTAAGGTGCCAAAAGGTGCAATTTAGCAGCAGCCAGCTACACTATAATCACAGAAACAGGTACTAAAATAAATTTTTGATTGAAAGGTGTCAATGTCAAGTGCAATTGACATATGTTGTTTTATAATTTTACTGGAAGTATAGAAACATTTTTGTATGGAATTTGTATAAAATACATACATAGAACTGACAAAAGATAAAAGGTAATGATTGAAAATATAGAATATTATGCGTTATATATGAATAATTTAATATTTTAAATATTTTGTGTAAAAACCGGGTCGCAACAAAACCTGACATCTAGCGGCACACTGTATGAACTAGCCCAGTTAGTTAGCCATTCTTCGTAATGCATTGGAATACGTCGTGCACTCACCTATAGATACTACACCGTGGCTTTAACTAAAACCGAAACGTCAAAAATTGTAACCATAGCAATAAACAATTAAAAACTACTTATGAAGCTTTAATCCAAAAGAACTCCTGTAGAAGAATCTCTTAAAATTTAATAAAATTTGTCATTACATTTTTTTACAGTAGCACAAAAAATATTGTGTTCACCTTGTCCGCGAAATCCTTTAGCGCCATCGATATTGTCCAGCCTCGGCCGCAAGCGACCTCGGCGACAATTTTTCTCTCGATACCCTAAAGAGTAATTTCGCGGCCTTGATATACAAATAACTATTAGGTACTTTTGCAAAATTTAAACGAATTTATTAATTTATTTTTTATCCTTTTATTTAATAACTGCTGAAATAATAGTTATTGTTTCGTTTTAATTTAGATAAAAATCTATTTATTATAATTCATTGCAGGTAATGGACAAACATATCACATAAATGTCGACCACATTCCGGAAGTGCAGGGTGCGGAAGACTCGTACATTGGTTTCCAAAACTATCTTCGTTCAGTACTTCCCCAGGTACCTAATGAGCAGCTCCCTACCGTTTACGTCCGACATGTTCCTAGTCCTGTGACAAAAGAACCCATTGTCCCAATCATACATGTGATTCCTCCAATGAGAGTCCTTCAGCAGCAAATTCAGCAGGTCGTGGCCAACTCACCTCGCAAGGTGGTGGTTGTCAATAATATCCCTCCCCATGCACAGTTAGGAAGTGCAAGATCACTTTTCCAGGATGTCCAACCGCAGGAGCAACAAGTACCAGAATACGTTTATAATCAAATTCATCAGGTACACATTATACTATTTTCTTAGAATAGCACGGTGAGATGGCCCGCTATAGGTATAGTTCTCGAGATCCCAAGAGTGGCAGCTCTAAATGGGACACACTGTATATACCTAAGTTTCAGCTAATTTAGAGAATTCGAATCCTTCTGATTAATTACTTTTAATTTATTTTAAAAAGGATTTGATTACAACAAAACCAATGCTTAGTTACAATAAATAAAACTGATTACAATAATAAAAATTATTAATAACGTAAAAATTGTTAATAATAATTATGGGTTGTTACTGATTGTTTTTACACCAATCCACGTATATACCAATTCAAGATTAAATGATCAAATGACCGGATGACAATTTCATGACCATACTCTTAATAGAATAGGTTAAGGCCCGCTCCTATCACCCCTAGCTAAAGTGACAGTTATGTTGCAATATTGTTCTACCACCGTTAGTTAGAACTTACTGGAAATTAAAACTGTTGTTCGGATGGCTTCTAACTTCTAACCTACTAACCTTTAGTTTAATTATTTAGTAACTGTTAATCAACAGACACTTTAACTAGAGGTGGTATAATCGGGCCTTAATGTGATACGATGGCACACCTATAATATGTATACACAGCGAAGAATAGTTATTTATATTAAAGTTTCATATAATATTGTTGATCTATGACGATGAGATAGTTTATCGGCGGGTCGAGAGAAAAAAATCTTTTACAAAGCAAGTACTATTTAATTTTTTTGTTACTACTGCAGCAGGCAAGCTCTTCTCGCCTAAGTATTGAATGAAACCTTTTGCAACCTATTAATTTTCTAATACAATCTTCAGGATAAAATAGTCAAAAGTAGTATCCTGACCTTCAAAAAGAACCTTTGCAATGGAAGTAGCTTAACGTGGAAAAGTGCTAAAAGTGGCATTCTAACTTTTCTAAACCTGCCTTAACAAATTTTTTGAACTAACGTATAAAATTTACTCTTGTGTTATCTACTTGTCCGCTCATAAGTATCCCCAGGAATTTTATAAAAAATTAAATTAATTTTAAGTACATGAAAGATTTTGGAGAAAAATATATCGTCGTTTACGAGTATGACTAATGTCTAGTATACTGGCAATTTGCGACTATAACTCTAGCCGATATATTCGAAATTCAATTAAAGTTCCTAATACTCGATGAATCGATGATACCATACAATCCAAGCGTTTGCGTAGAGCTATCCACATAAAATATCATTCAACTTTCATTTGTATTAATATTTTTGTTTAATTATTTCCAGGAACAAGAACCAGTACAGCCAAATATTCACTACATTCATCAAGTACATCCGCAATCACCAGTACAGAGTGATCAACCAGTTGTAGTAGTACCGCCCCAAACAGTGCCCCAATACATTCAAGACCAACCTCAACAAGGACTAACTGCTCAGGATGTGCAACTGGTAAACGGGTTCACAGTAGAAGTTGCGAAAGCTACTCAGGAACACCTTTCGCACGTTGCTGCCGTTAGGGCTTCTATACAATCACCAAAATATACTGAAGAATAGGTTGTCCTATACTATTTTCCAACAGCGAAAAATAATTTTATTAATCCATTAAACGTTTCATTTTTCATGTCATATAATTGTATTATAGTTGATATTTAATATTAAATAAATAACTCTCCAAATATAAAAGCTTTTTAGTGCATCTATTATATTACTTTCAACTCTATGCATTTTATTACTTTTGTCAATTAAAATTAATAAATGGCATTAGTTTCATTATCCTTTGCTTCAAATTATATTTATTTTTAATACTTTATGCAGTGCGATTGATTTTAGTTATAGCAAGTCCCTCGCGTCACATATAATTGTATAAATGAGGGAGATGTTCTCTTTGATCAAAAAATTTGATAGTGACTATGCATATTTTACTATTACTAGAATATGATTTTACTATTTGTGCGATCATGTCTGCATGCGTGCGTGCATATATGTGTCGGAGTGAGCTGAAAACAAGTCAGCGACACTGCGGAGAGAACGAAGAAACTTAAAACGTAAAAAGTAAAGTAATTTAATTGAACTAAAGTAATGTGTGTTTCGAGCGCAAATGGACATTGTCGATTTCGAGAGAATGCCGCGCTCCTGCGTCGCGCGTCAACAACCTCTCAATTGACAATGTCCTATTTTGCGCTCTTAATACACACATATAGCTATTGTGTGTGGAGACAGAACTCCTTCAGATTTTCCCATGTGGGGGCAGAGCCCCTTCAAATTTTTCCGTGTGGGGGCTCAAACCCCGAAGCCCCCACATAGTCGGCGCCTATGGACAAAAGTGCATATTTTATTGAGCATTATTATATTTTGATTAAATATTTGTAATGAATGACTAAATAAATCTGCATTATTACAATTGAAATAAAATAAAAATTTGAAGGAAATATAAACAAAATATTAAAAATTGTGTATGTATGCAGTAATGCATCAATTCTCGTAACATGTAAGTACAAATAGTAACTTAAATTAAAATATTGAAAAATATGTGTTAGAAAAAACAATTATAATAAATGGTTACTGAGAAATTGTTTTATGAAGAAAGAACAATAAACTGGGATCAGAATCTTCCTGTTTTTACATTTGTCACTAACGTGCGTAGGAGATTTAAAATGGCAGAAAAAAATTACACCATTTTGTGCCACCGGAACACTCAGTGCCCGCGTGGCTGGTTAAAGGTTAAAAACAAGTTATTACAAAACTTGCCCATTTGTCAAACGACATATAAAAATCAATATCAAATTTGTACAAGTTGGAAGGAATCAATCATTTTAAATTCTGTATCAAGTTTCAATCGTTTACCGTAGCATGAAATTCAAGAAGATCTGTTGGCAATTTCAGTGGTTTGGTTTTTGGGTCAGTGAAACGTGCAGCGAGACAAAATGCGGATGCGAATTCCAACGTACACAAATCGGAATTCTCGAGAATAGCATTCCCTTCTTTGTGGCTTTCTCTGTATTTATACACATTCATTCTTTATAAGCTGCATTCTATCAATGTCAAAGCATCCTACGACTTTTGTATCTCGTTTTTTTTTTTAGTAAACAAAATCTCTCGTATTAGGTATTTGAAATGAAAAATACCAATAAAATAGCAACTAAATTTTACAATTTGATATTAGCTATGATAATAAAATAAAAGGTTTTCGACGATCGGGGTTTTTTAATGTTTACCGATAGGGTTTCCAAAACAGTAAATTTATTTAGAAATTATTGAACTGCAAGTGATGTCAATGCGTGCGTGCGCGCGTGCGTGCGTGCGTGCGTGCGTGTGTGTGTGTGGTTCATGTTTACGCTCTAACTCAAATACTATCATTCAAAAAAATTTGAAACCTTGTTATTGTAATTTGGAAAGAGACCATTAAATGTTGGTGTAAATCAAATAACCGACAATGGCACTTTACTTGAAGCTCACAATAGTTTTTCTCCAAAAATATCTTGAAATGTCATTTTTACGAGATTTATGTTATTATAAAAATTAAATATTATTAAATTTTCTTGTATTAATACATTTTCCATATATTTTATGGATAAATTTATAAAATTGTCTATAATTTAAATCTCGGAGTCTACGCTTTAAACAAACAGCGAACACAACTTCTTAGTTACGCAGTTTATACCTCAAATGTATGTAACTCACATATATATGCCTCTGTCAAAGAACTAATTTCAATTTAATAATAGTAACGTTTTAAAAAGAAAATAAAATATAAAACTATAGTTATATGGAATGGGACTTAATACGGTTTCCAGCATAACTAAATATGTAAGTTTGTAGGTATATTTGAATTATTAAAAATTCAACGGCGGGAGGTGTTGTGTTGGCCACATCAGATTTTTTTTAATTTTGTGCGTCAATCGTGCAAAAAATGTTGTAAACATCACGAACATTAAGGAATTACTGATCTTAGACAAAATAGGAGTCGTCTCTACGCTCCTCCCCCAAACAATTATCTTTGATCGGTAAACTGTCTTTACCGTTCTTAATACTATTCTGCAATAGTACGAAAGGACAAAAACTAATTCGATCCTTCACAAATGTTCGGTTATCGGTTATAAAACTGATGATCCATTTACTATGGTTTTCCATAAGAAATATAAATAAACATAATTATGCACGCTAACTGACAACTGGAAATTTTTCCGGTTTAGGTATAATTGTGTAAATTTGCAAAAAGCACTGGCTTTCCCAAGGATTCTTCAAAAAAATAGTATTAACAATAAAAATGTATTATACTGGGTACCGGATGTCTATTAATTTTAGAGGAAAGTTGTAAATACTACAAAACAAATTAGTTTTTAATTTTATTAGTAGGTAATTTGTAATGAATATGAGTATAATGATATTTGTATAAGATAAGATTTTTAAATACAAACTGTTAACTTCAGTATACAAGGTGCACAATATTCTAAGTTTTCTATAGAATTAATAAAGTCATTAGCACTTGTGGAAATAAAATGAAGAACGTACTCATTAAAAGTGAAAAGCGTTTTGAATTTAATGGCAAAAGACTCGTTCCATAATAGTCCGGGAGCCAGCGACACTATTTTCACGACGATTTTATTATTCCCGAAACCATGTTATTTCCGTTATTCATATGACGCGTACTAAGAAAATCTAGTGCTGCCGGCGCACCAACGGTACAGCGACCAAGAACGGCCCCAGAGTAAAAAATGTATGAAAAATAACTTATTTTATTATTAGTGAAATTTTTGGGAATGCTTATTTTATATCTTTTCAGCTTCAAATTGAGACTAAACAACTTCAAATTTAGACTCAACAATTTCAAATCGAGACTAACTAATTATTAATTAATTGATTTCAAATTGAGAATAAACAATTTCATATTGGGACTAAATAATAAAACAAAAATACAGACTCAATAAATATTTTTATAGTAAAAAATAGACTTAAAATTTTTCCATTGCTTGAGAATAAATTATTTCATTCAAATATGTAAATTTAAACTATCCATATATTATAATAATTAGGATTTGTTAATAAACATTTATTTGAATAAATTAAGTTATTTCACAATTATTGATGAATTAAAAATTAAAATAAATATCATCGGGAATAAAATATGCAAACGAAATTCTGTTTACGTAATATTTGCTTGGTTTTCAGCAATTAAGATATTGGACATCTGAATGGCTGTACAATTTTTGACACCTGAGTTAAGCTTGACCAAGCACGATCAATTGCATTTAACATTGTTTATTCTCAATTTGAAATTGTGTATTAGTTTATTCTTAATTTGAAATTCTTTATTCTCAATATGAAATTGTTTAGTCTCAATTTTAAGTTGTTTAGTCTCAATTTGAAATTGAAAAGGTATAATTGTCAACATTTAAATAAAAAACACCGCTGCCGGCCCGACGGAGGAACAAACGATTACTGCCGGCCGCCGGCCTGTCTGAAAAGTATGCTTTAAGGACATCTCAGTTTACAAAATTCCGTTTTTCGCTCTGGCTAGTGGATTACTAGAGAGTTAAGGCAACGTCAGAAACGTATACGTATCTGTGAAAATCGGCAAGTACGCTTGCGCAGTAAAGGTTTGGGATGCGAATGCAGATACGATCGACGTAACCTAACGGTTCTTTGCGTTGACCCTACACGTAACCGTATCGAGGCGAAGCGTGCCGATTTAACACGAAAGATCTATTCGTGTTGGTGTTTTTTCGCGCCTTGTGCAACTTTCCTAACCTCAAACTCAGGGTTTTGTGTTTTGTTGTGGATTATAAGTTCACAATGAATCTGGGAAATCAAAGAAAAGAACTTTTTTTTCAACGAATGATGACCTTTATTTGCTAAGAGAAGTTGTAGGTCAAAACCCCTTTGAAGATCCAAATAGATGGAATACTATCCAAATGAATATCATGCAGATTTCTGGCAAATATATCAATACCCGAACCTTAAAGGATAGAGTAAAAAATCTGGTAAACAAATACTTAACTAGGGAAAAAGTTCAACAATTCAAGTAAGTTGCTTTTGTATTACTGTGTATTGTTTTTTAATTTTTTGGAATCAACCCAATGTGTTTGCAGGTTTGTGTAAAACGTGTTATTTACAATTTCTTTCTGTTTCTTTTTTAGATCTGGTGTTGAAGAAGAAGTTAATGAATTTGATGACCTGCTTAGAATAATTTCCGAAATAATGAATGAATTTAAAAATTTAAAAATCAAAAACAGAACTACAAAACTATTTGAGGAGTCATCATATCAAAAGGGTTATGAAGCTCGGGAGGCAGCCACAATTCAAACAGATTCTTCTACGTTTAGTGCTGATTTAAATGAAGGTAGGTTGAAACAAATGGTGATAGTGTCTTTGACTTACATATTTATCTTTTTTTTCAGAGTTTGTAAGCGAAATTTTGGTGCTACCAAGTACTAGTGATGCAAAGGTTGGTGAAGAATGTCAAGTGGATAAAGAATGTCAAGGTGAACAGTTGATAGAGGCAGAAGTACAGAAATACCCAGATACGCCTGGCACAAAACGAAAAGCCCCTTCAGCAAAGAGTATCTTAAGTAAGTAATTAACTTAACCTTTTTTGCAAGTTAATGCTAATTTCATATATGATCTTGTAGCTCCAGTTCGAAAACGAAGTTCCACTGCAATTAAACAAGCCTCCTTAAGTTATTTAGAAAAAAAAAATAATAGATGGTTTGAGATTAGAAGTAGGGAGCTAGCCTTACAGGAAAGAAACCAAACAATTCAGGAGAAAAAACATGAATTGGAAATTTGGGAAAGAAAAAAGAAAATGGAATTGGATGAAAGAAGAATTGAAATGGACGAAAGTAAACTTAAAGTAGAATTAGATTTATTTAAAAACCAACAAAAACTTTTAGATCTTGCTTTTAAGGCATGTAATTATTGTAAGAAGTAAAGATATTTGCTGTTGTTCCTAATAATTTATGTATGCATTTAAATATACAGGTTGTTAATGTGATCATGTTACAAACTTTTAGGCTAGAAAGAGCAGGGAGCTACAGTCCTTTGAAGATGGCCTTCATAAACTAGTTTTCGTTTTGTAGCTTCGAAAGTATTTCAGCAACCAATTATGGGTCATAAATTACTGATAGTATGGTCACCTATTTGAGTATACATATTAAACAATGTTAACTTTCACCAGGGGCGTGTGAGCATTTGGGTAAATAATAAATAAAATATCCTCTTGGTTTGCACTCCTCTGGTCAAAGTGAACATTGTCTAATAAACTCAAATAGAGGACCTTACTAACAGTAATTTATGCCCCAAAATTGTTTGCCATAGCTATAAAACGAAAACTAGTTCAAGAAAGTTATCTTCAAGGCGCTCTAGCTCTGTTGGGATTTAGACATATTTTGTTTTTTACATTTAAGTAGGTTGAACTATATGTATTCATTTTTGCTTGCCCGAACTATATATTGTTGTTCGTTGGTAAAGTGAGTGGCAGCACTGTTGCTGAGCAGAGTTGTAGTTGCCGAGGAGTAGGCAAGGTGGTAAGACGTAGAACTGTGTATTGTGTTGTGTGGTGTTATAGTATTGTAAATTCGTTAATAAAGTTGCTTACACGGTCTTTAAATATATTATTTACGTGCCCCTATTGTACGGGTAGTGCTGTAGAGGGTATTTTCGACATTTGGCGACCGTGACAGGACGATCGTGTGAGTTTCTTTGTGTGTGCTGTGAACCACCGGCGTCAGCCATTTTGCTGTATTTGGGCGTAGTCGCCAGCCGCGAGTGGAAAGTAGTTTTGATAATATAAACGTATACGGAAACAACTTCAGAATATTTAGTTTTACGTTGAACGGAAATAAGTTTTGATAACATTTCGGACAGTTTTTAAAACGAAGTGTACAAAACAATTTTAAAACGGTTGTGCTTCGCAAGAGTGCAAGAATTCGTGTTTAGATAAAGTTAAATCGTTTGACAACAAGAGTTCATGATGAAGCAAGCAAGAAAATCACGGAAGGCTGTCCGAACTGTGTTCACAACCACCGCGAATGCCATACTGAAGCTAGCAGCCAAGCCAGAAGTGAATGTCGACGAACTCGAAATCAAGTGGAACCTTCTGCAGGAAAAACACGAGGTTATAAAGAAACTGGATAAGGAAATTTATGACCGTTTAGTAGAAGAGTCGGAGAATGAAGACGAGTTGGTACAGGAAATCCAAGATAGCGATGGATACGAAACCCAGTTTCAAAAGGTAAAGTCAAAAGTTTCTAAACTTTTAGAAAAACCGTTGGTGGAACCAGTTGTTCCGGCGGTTAGCAGTCAGAATGACATGTTAATTAGAAAATTCAAATTACCCATGTTGGAAATTAAAAAGTTTGGAGGAGATATTAAGGATTGGCTTCCATTTTGGACCCAATTTCTAAAGATACACGAAGATCCCTCGATCATGGATGAAGATAAGTTTCAGTACTTACAACAAGCCACCACCGCTGGTACGAGAGCTCGGGAACTAGTAGATAGTTTTCCACTTTCACGTGAAAATTATCAAAAGGCAGTGGACTCATTGAAAGCTCGTTTTGGACGTGAGGAACTTTTAATAGAAGTATATGTCAGGGAGCTGCTCAAACTCGTGCTGCAAAATACGTTGACACAAGAAAGGCCAGGTTTATCGGTCCTTTATGATAAGCTAGAGACGCAGCTTAGGGCGTTAGAAACGTTAGGAGTGACGACGGAAAAATATGAAGCAATGTTGTTCCCTCTCATTGAATCGGCCCTACCGGAAGAATTACTTCGGATTTGGCAGAGGTCAATACCCTTTTCTCAAACTACAGTGGCGGCCCCGGGTGGGAAAACTAAAGTTGATGGTGAAAGCAGTCGGCTAAATAATCTCATGAACTTCATTAAAAATGAAGTAGAGGCTGACCAGAGGATCACGTTAGCTACTGAAGGTTTCAATTTAGCAAGTGATAAAGAAAAAAGAGCCAAAAAGCCAACGCACCAGCAAGTACCTACCGCTGCAGGCTTGATAAATTATAATGCGAACAAATGTATTTTCTGTGAAGGAAGTCACGGTTCCGAGAATTGTTTCAAAGCGCAAAAGATGTCTCTGGACGAGAAAAGACAAGTTCTCTCCCGGAAAAAGGGGTGTTATCGCTGTGCGAAACTTGGGCATCAAAGAAAAAAGTGCCCAGGACGCCTGAAGTGTTTACTGTGCAGTAAAGACCACATAATAATTTTATGTCCCGACTTGAATAAATGTCGGATGCGAGAAAACAGTGAAAACCATAACAGCGTAAAGAAGAGAGATGATGTTCGGGAAAACGAAAGGACCAAATCGTCGTTGTCTAATTTGGCAAATCCAACTGTTACAAATGTTTTTTTACAAACACTGCGAGTCCGAATGTATAATGATAGAGGTTCTCGAATAGTCAGAGCTCTTTTTGACAGTGGATCCCAGAGATCATATATCCTAACTACTACCGCTCGTGATTTGAACTATCCGGTGAAGCGTTCACAAAACATGATACATACGCTATTCGGTGGAGCCCAAACAGGTGAGCAGACGCACAATTGTTATGACATACGTATTGCCAGTCTAGCGGATGACTATGCGTGTAAGTTTGAAGTAATGGACCAGCCGGTTATTTGCAATAATATCTCTGCCATTCACGAGGGTGTTTGGACAAGTCAGCTAAAAATACGTGGGATTGTTTTGACTGACAACAAAGGAGATGAACCGATTGAATTACTGATTGGAGCGGACGTAGCCGGAAAACTGTTCACAGGAAAGAGACAAATACTAGAATGTGGACTTGTGGCAGTGCATACGTTACTGGGTTGGGTGTTGATGGGAAAAACCACGAACACGCCGACACGATGTGATACAAATATGATTGTTACGTCATTATATAACAACACGAGGACCATCAAAGATTTATGGGAATTAGATGTTTTGGGAATAACTGATCCCCAAGAAAAGACAAGCAGAGAAACAGCCTACCAGTTGGTTAAAGAAACATTCAGCAAGACGATAACGGTGAATGAAGATGGGAGGTACGAAGTGCGACTACCATGGAGGGAAGACCATCCTCCCTTACAGACAAACGAAGCTTTAACCAAAAAACGCCTGGAACGAATGCTGCCCAAACTACAGAACAGTGGATATCATGAACAATATCAAGAGGTTTTTGACGAATGGTGCAGGGAAGGGATCATCGAAAGGGTAACGGAAGAAGAAGAAAAAGGGGGTAGACATTATCTTCCCCATAGACCTGTGATTAAAGAAAACAGCGCTTCCACAAAGGTTCGCCCAGTGTTTGATGCATCCGCACGAGAACAAAACTCTCCGTCACTGAATGATTGTCTGGAAAAAGGTGAGAATCTTATTGAACTAATACCTGAAATATTAATAAGATTTCGCAAGGAACAATTCGGTGTCATAGCAGACATTAAGAAGGCGTTTCTGCAAATAAGCATTCACACGAAAGACAGAGAATTTCTCAGATTTTTTTGGAGAACCAAAGATGACGAAGAGATCGTTTTTAGACACAAGAGAGTCGTCTTTGGTGTTACTGCCAGTCCTTTCATACTGGCTGCTACCATAGATCATCATCTTAATCAGTGTTTAGATAAATGCAAACCATCTTCCAGTTACTCGGAAAAGACGATAGAAAAATTAATGCGTTCATTCTACGTGGACAACTGCGTAGCTAGCCTCAGCAGTAAAGAAGAGTTAGTTTCATTTATAGAAGAAGCTACGAGAGTAATGGGCGAAGGAAAATTCGAGTTAAGAGGGTGGGAGCACACCAACGATCTAAACGGAGAAATAACCTATGTTTTGGGTTTAACATGGAACAAGAAAGATGATACTCTTTCAATCTGTTATAAGAATGTTCCTTTAGAAGACAAAAAAATAACAAAAAGGGAGATTCTTTCTGTCACCCAACGTATTTTTGACCCAATAGGGTTTACATGTCCAGTAACATTACATCCAAAGAAACTGCTACAAAATTTATGGCAACAGGAAATTGGCTGGGACCAGGAAGTTAATGAGGAGACTCAAATTGCATTTAGAAAATGGCTGGAAGAATTGCCATTATTGGAAGAAATCCAGATCCCCAGGTGGTTTAATCTGTGTGCTAATGAACATCAGAAAATTACCCTGCATATGTTTCGCGATGCTAGCAGTCTGGCATATGCAGCGGCGGTGTTTCTTAGACTTGAAACTTCGAAGGGTGTAATGGTACATTTGATTGCGGCTAAAGCCAGAGTGACACCTATAAAGAAGTTAACTATTCCACGATTAGAGTTGATGGCAGCTACAATTGGAACTAGATTATGGTCTCAAGTAAACAAAGCCTTAAATATTGCTGTAACCAGTTATTTCTGGTCAGATTCAACAACAGTATTGTCGTGGATAAAACGAAAGGAAGAATGGTCAGTTTTTGTCTGGAACCGCATTCAGGAAATCAGACAACTAACGGATGCAGAATATTGGAATCATGTACCAGGAGACAAAAATCCTGCAGACTTGTTGTCTAGAGGATGTAGCCCTAAAGAAATGACGTCATCTAAATGGTGGGAGGGACCCATGTGGCTGTATGAAGGAATGAATTCATGGCCACATACAAAACCAATAGTGGATGAAAATGAAGTGAATATAGAGAGAAAGAAGAAGGCTACAAACTCTTTATTGATGGTTGAAGAAAGTTCGCGATTTTATTCATATTTTTCAAAATATTTGAAGAATGTTCGTATGCTGGGGTGGATACTTCGCTTTATTCATAACTGCCGAAATTCTGAAAGCCGGAAAGTAAACGATTTAACCGCGGAAGAGATTAATCTAGCGGAAAAACGTTTGATTAAAATTGCTCAACAAGAAGCTTTTGTGCCACTGAAGAAGGAAATTGAAAACTCTCTCAAGGTATTCCAGGATGAAGAGGGGCTATTACGGGTAAGAAGCAGACTGGTAAATCGAGAAGATACGGAAGACTTCCTATATCCTTATTTGTTGCCTGCTAAACATCCAATAACAAGACGACTTATTTATCATACGCATTTAACCTCGTGTCATGTCAAAGGTCAAGGACTTATGAGTATAATAAGGGAAAGATTTTGGATTCTTGGTGGACGACACACTATACGAGCCGTTACAAATGATTGCGTAATATGCAGACGTTATGACGCCAAGCAGATCCAAGTGGAAGCACCCGCACTTCCACTAAACCGAGTAAGAGATGCGGCTGTATTCGAGGTAACTGGGATTGATATAGCTGGCCCATTGTTTTTGAAAGACAAAAGCAAAGTTTGGATATGTCTTTTTACTTGCGCAGTGTATCGAGCTATCCACTTAGAAATAGTTTATTCCTTAGCGACGAAGGATTTTTTAAATGCCTTACGAAGATTCATCGCGCGAAGAGGCAGACCAACATCAATTTATACAGACAACGGGACAAATTTCCGAGGTGCTGAGAATTTGCTGAGTCAATTGAGATGGGAAGATATACAAAAGGATATGTCTACATGGAGAATTAGTTGGAAGTTTAGTCCACCATCAGCTCCTTGGTGGGGGGGATGGTGGGAGCGGCTGATTGGATCTCTCAAGAAGCTACTAAAAAAGAGCCTGGGACTTGCATGTCTCAATGGAGATGAATTGTACACAATATTGTGCGATTGCGAAGCTATAATAAACTCGCGACCGTTAACCTATGTGTCTAATAATAACAGTGATTTAAAACCATTAACCCCATCGATGTTTTTAACTGAAATAAAAGAGTGCGGTGTACCGGATTTAGACAATGTAGATTCGGACAGTTTAAACCGTCGACATAAATACATGCAACGATTAAGAAACGAACTACGAAGTCGTTTTCGTACAGAGTATCTTGGTCTTTTAGTGCGAAGTGGGAGAGTTAAGAACTATAATAATATCGCTATCGGAGAAGTCGTGTTAATCAGTAGTGACGGCACCAAGCGTATGAACTGGCCTTTGGCGCGAGTTATTGAACTTTTACCGGGAAAAGACAATATAGTGCGTTTAGTAAGACTTCAAACGTCACATGGACAATTACTAAGACCGGTTCAGAAACTTTATGCGTTAGAGTGTGTACCAAATTCACTGAGAACAGAGGAGCGGAGTGAAGACCCGAAGGATACGTGCGCGCGCAGGGAAGACAGCGCGAACTGCGAAACCGATGCAAACAGTGGAGTCGGCGTAGACGGCGGTGCAGATAGCAGAGGCGACGTAGACAGCGGAATAGGCGCAGACAGCGGAACAGGCGTAGAGAGCAGATTCACAGTGAATAATGACAAGGACAAAGGAAAAGGTGAAAAGTGTAATGTGAAAAGTGTCGTGAAAAATAAAGCTTTCAAAAAAAGTGTGCCTTACATAACTAGATGTGGAAGAGAAGTGAACAGACCAAAACGATACTTTTAAGTGTTATTCTTTAAGTTAGGTAATTTGTAAGATACATTGAGACACCTCATTTATGAAATAACAGTGTCTCAAGGTGGGAGTATGTTGGGATTTAGACATATTTTGTTTTTTACATTTAAGTAGGTTGAACTATATGTATTCATTTTTGCTTGCCCGAACTATATATTGTTGTTCGTTGGTAAAGTGAGTGGCAGCACTGTTGCTGAGCAGAGTTGTAGTTGCCGAGGAGTAGGCAAGGTGGTAAGACGTAGAACTGTGTATTGTGTTGTGTGGTGTTATAGTATTGTAAATTCGTTAATAAAGTTGCTTACACGGTCTTTAAATATATTATTTACGTGCCCCTATTGTACGGGTAGTGCTGTAGAGGGTATTTTCGACAAGCTCCCTGAGGAAGGGTTTCTAGACCCATGTTCATATGAACTTTTCATTTCGTTTTCATGTACCTTCCTACCCTAAAAGTTTGTAACATGATCACATTAACACCCTGTATTTAATTATACATATAGCATAATTAATAATATACTTTAATATATTAGTTTGTAGAAATTCAAAACCTAAGATTAAATAGGAAATGGATATTTTATATTTGGTAAATAAAAACAACTTTTAAAAAATTGTTTTATTTCAATTTATGTATAGGTATCTAAATAACAAATCTTAATTATTTGCATTTAAATAATCTTCTAAAATTGGAGGAATTACATTAAAATAAGATGACGATTGACTTCCATACAAACAAGTATGACAATTTGTCAACAATACAGCTACTTTATAAATTTTTCCTACATCTTGAAGTAAAATTTTCATATTTTTTTTAAAATCGACAAAAGCAAATTCTTGAATAATTTTATTAAATCCCCATTCCACTGATACTCTAAGTACAGTCATTAAATTATTAAAATGTTGTCGTTGGGGGTTAATTCCAATTTCATGCTCTGAATATGGTCTTAGTAACAATTCCCTTAGCCCGTAAGCCTGATCACCATATAATAGAAAATTGGGTGGATTGTGACCAGGAAATACCGTATTTTCTTCTAATTCTTCATATAAGCCTGATTCTCTGAATATTCCTGCATCATGTCTGCGGCCTTCATAAGGGCCTTTTAAACTAATAATGATTCCATCAGGACAAAGTACTGATTGAAATTTAAGGCAATGATGTTTTTTATGCCCTGAATAATAATATTGCTGCTCAATAGTAGGTCGACAAATGGCCCTGGCAGTTCCATCTATAAAAGCCCAAACGTTATCAATTGGAGATCCTTTTGCTGAGATAGCCTAAAAATTATAATTATAGTAAATAATATGCATAGCATATAGAAATATGGACTATTATAGCTAGCTCTCTTTTTTTACTATTTTCTAGGTCTCTTGAAATAAATACTAACTATTTTATATCGAAGTACCTGGGCATATTCTTGAAGTTTGTTAAAATTAAGATATTGATTATTTCCAATGTTTTCTAGTAAGTGGCTCTTGTTATCTGAAGTTATATCTACCATCAGATTAAATATATTTGATAAAACAGTCGAAGAAAATCCAAAGATAGGCTCTAGGTCTACAAGTCTATTTGGGTATGCAAGTCTTCTTAGTAAGACGCACAGGCCATCAGTTCCTAAAAAGCAAGGAAAGTCATATCCTGACTTTACGATTACAACTTCTTTTAATCAAGTTATTATAAAATAAAATTTATCAAGACAATATATATTTTTTTTGTTTTGCATAAAACTTACCAGATATGGTCACACGGTCTATGGTAGTGACTGATTCAGGTATACCCAAACATCTAGCAAGCCTTAAAATATCTTCCTTTGCAAATCGAAAAAGATTTACACATTCAGTTTCCAACATATTATCCAAACTGAATCGGCCATACAATTCCGCTCTTGGTCCTAGGGTTCTCCCATCATGAAGTAGATGTTCAATTAGAATATCGCCTACATCATCGTCCTCATCATCACTCGCAAAAATTGCAAAATTTAAGATTTCTTCCATAATTTGTATGTAATAACTATTAACTAATATACTACAAACTACAAGGAATACAAAAAAAAAAAAAACAGAAAAAGTGAGGTTATGGTTAAACGAAACCTTTACGTTGATAAACCGCCTTAACTCTGTTTGACTGCGTTGACCGTAACACATCATTTCTACGTTTACGTCCAATTGGTGCGTTTACGTGCGTCGAGTGCCTTAACTCTCTACTATCTCAAGCGCATGGCGCAACCTACTATGCGTGCTGCCAAGGGCTTTGTCCCGTTGAATAACCAGCAGCACAATTTTTTCTTGAACAACGTATAAGCTTTTACCTACAACAAACTTTATTAATAATAAAATGAGTGAGACAACCAATAATTTTTTACATGTCCGAGTGGTCGGCGGTAATGGTTCGTCCCTTCAATGGATCGGCAGCGGTGTTTTTTTTTTTTTAATGTTAACAATTAGAATAAGCATTCCTCAAAATTTTATTAATAATAAAATAAGTTTTCTTTAATAAATTTTTTACATACTCGAGGCATCATTTCTGGCCGTTATGCACCAGCTGGGAGCAGACATTTTTTTTATTACTTGTGAGTTGATCGTAGAAAATTATAGTGTGCAATAAATTCGTGAAGACTTTCCATACTTTTGATTGCACCACTCGCCTACGGCATTCTCCACACGCGTGGAAAACAAAACTTAGTTAAACGGATTTGTTACAAAATAATATGATAGTTATTATGAACTATATTAAAAATAATTTATTTTAAATATTATCTTCTACATGCTGTGTTTGTTCATGGATTTTACTCGTATATCACGTCATGTGAGTTGGATTTCACATTTTCACATAAATAACAAAAAAAAATGTTATCTACGCGTATATTTAAATATTCCCCAAAATTAGATAAATTAACTGAGTTTTCCAAACAAACCGATCATAAAAGTATTATGTGGCACCAAGAGTCTGTGTTTTTTTTATAAGGTGGCAGCCAGTACACCTAGCAATTATTTTAAAAGCAGTAAAAGGCAAGGAGAATATTACGTTTTCTTCTTTGGTTTGCGGTAGCGAAATTTTTAATGCATATTTCATTAGAATTACATTGAAAGCAAAATTAAGAGTACAAAATACATTATGTTTATAGACTTAGACTACTTATGCTTGTATTCCAGCTCGCGCTCGCTGATTTATAGGGCTTGTAAGTGACAGCCTGAATTACATTACACTTTTCTTGGCTAAAATCTAGTTACTAAATCAAGATTTAATACATCAAATTAGTACTAGAACTTTATCTGACTTTGGTTTCAAACTCAATCAAACCCTATATTTCAACCAAATTTCAGACTAGACCTGCGCAATAAGCGCACAGCACAGTAATGCCAACGTAGGTATAAACGTCAAAATGTTTTGCTTGGAAATATAACAAAGTATATGCCTGTGAAGTGATTTATATATACAATTAAGTGCATCGACCACTGTGCAGCTTTGAATTTTATTATTTACTTTTTTAGAAACTAGCTGTCAAAGATCATTTAATACGCTTTCATATGAGCCTAAATTAATTAGAAATCCTTTCGTGGTCTCACACGAAAAGTTCCAAAATAAAATGCGTGACACAAATTAACATAACTTTAAGATAAATTTAGAAACTGAAAAATGAATTACGTGCAAATAACTGAATCTTTGGGCCGGTTTACATTTTCAACAAATTATAAAATATACACAAATGGTTAGAAAATTATACAAAATTCTTTCAGCTACTGTAAATATAGACTTGAAACCTAAAAAAACTGTGGGCCCAATGGCTGATAATAATAGTTCGTCCGGTATTTTAAGGATCATCTTCTAGTTCAGATTTAGCTTCTACCGAGACCCTTTACTTCTGGCACAATGAAAAGCAACTTCGTAAAAATTCAGTGCATTCAGTAAAATTAAGACATATGGGACAATACTCACAGGAAAATGTGCAGGACATTGGGATCCAATGTCGAATAGAATTAAAGCTGGTATTACTAATAAAAGCGATGTAACACGATATTAAATGGCGGAATACTTGAATAACAAATTCAGTTTTTGTAAGTTTAAAATCTATATTGAGTTTGGGCTCGTATACTTATCATAGCAATCACCACAGCAACCACGTAAATATGCGCTGTTTTTTATACCGGGTTCTGCATTACTGCTCTTGATAAAAAATAAGCAATCATGATAATGTGGGCTCATGTTAAAGCGTAATAAAAGATCTTTCGAACAGCATAAGTTTTATTTTAATCTGAGGTCTAGTTTCTAAAAAGAAATAAGTAAATTCAAAACTGCGAAGCGGACGCAATTATATTATCTCGATTTAATAACGTCGCATAAAATTCATTTCCCTGTTCATTTTTTAATAAATTTCAAGAACTTTATGTCAAACAACGTGAAAGTACCTAATTGGCGAAACTATTTACATACATCGGCTGTTTAGTTAAAACGATGCTACATTAATTTGGTTGAAATCTAGTTTGCTCTCTAGTCGAAATTTTTTATAAAATCTACTGTCGAATTAAGCCAGAAACAGTGTAATGGAATTCAGGCATTCACACTGCGTGGCCAGTATGTTTAGACACCTTAAAACTGTAAGTATCCGTACAATGCATGGCGAGCTTTCCGTCCAGAGTCCAGAAAACTTACAAGCAGTGTAAATTACGTCATTGTCTACGCATAGACAATAATGTAATGCTTAAAAAAGACCAAAAATATTCATATGTTTATGTGCTTCCAAATATAATTAATTTTGTTAAAATTCTTGTTGTTTTTTCCGCCTTCTATTTTCTGTATTTATCTATGACTGGCAAAATATGTATGAAATTATCTTCATTTTGTTAATCCTGCACTGCGCATGCCGTTACAAAGTTTACATTCTCTACGTATTATCTGCATTTGATATCATTCTTTACATTGTTTACGCATTGTTTACGTACATAAGTAAACTATCATAGATTACACGTAGA
Organism: Harpalus rubripes; assembly: GCA_963082715.1. Lineage (NCBI taxonomy): Eukaryota > Metazoa > Arthropoda > Insecta > Coleoptera > Carabidae > Harpalus > Harpalus rubripes. The sequence continues at coordinate 61,481,769 of OY720448.1, read as the reverse complement.
CCAAGATCAAGAAGTATTAGGTTTATTCCTGCAACTAGTCCGGACTGTCATATGTACCTACGTCAGGCGCATGCACCTTTCAAAAATATCGTTCTAACCGACTGTTGTACAGTACATCGGACTGTTGGTATTTTTGTTCCTACAGACTTCGAACACGTACATGAACGCATCCGCGGACTGTCAGATTCAACCAGTGGTCTGTGCTATGTACCAACGACCAAATATAACTAGACAAAACATTCCCTATCCCTCCTCACTGAATGTTTTGATTTCGGCTGGCCACGTATAGTGTCAGTGTATAGTCTAGTGTTTAGCTTGAACGTTGGTCACTAGAGGCCAGGTAGAAGCATGTATATTTTGTCTTTGTTTTGTAGTTGCAGTGGTTTTGTGAGTGACACGTTTATTTTTCTTTAATATTAAATCTTATAAATTATTTAAAGTTAACCTTAAAGTTAACCACGAAATTTTAACTAAGAACACTTGCGCCTCTAGTGATCAACATTCAAACTAGACACTGATACTCTACGTGGTCTCAGTGGTGACCTCTAGTGAGTAATACTCGGACTAGACAAGACATATCTCTATCTCTACTTTCTCTGTCTGGCCAGTCGAAATCAAAACAAATCATATGAAGTTTTGTCTAGTTATATTTGGTCGTTGCTATGTACCATTATCTGTCAGCACATGCACACCACAATTTTCGTGCAGTGCGAGGAAAATATCGAAGCATAACCTGTGAATATGTATGTTTTCATAAGTAAACATAATGAGTGATTTGGAATTTGTTATCTGATTCATCTGATGAAAAATGCATTTGATATTTGGCCAACATACAGTAAGTAACAATACAGTAATTATTTAGGTATGTAGTATGATAGATAATTAATATTTGATTTTAGATAATTTATTGACCGATTTTTTGTTCTGTATTAGGATGATATGACAAGTCCGTTGTTCGTTCCAACCATACATATGTCTGAATGGGTACATTAACAAGACATGCGCACAAAAGGGTTCATGAATGCGTACATGAACGCATCCAAAAAGTCATGTAGGAAGGAACGAACCTATTATATAGAACAGATAGAAGGAACGGACAAGCGGGCTTAAATGTGGCTATGGAAACAAGCGTAGAGAGAGACAAACTATTTAGTGACGTGACTCTAAATTACTGTAATATTATGAATAATTGGGAATATAAATACAAGTAATACACAAATAAACTATTCATTTGAATATAATAATATTTTTATACAGAAAATAATACCTATAATATATGTTAGGTAATAGCAATTCGTGATTTTTCATTTTCATTTTTACAAAAAATCATTCATTGCATAATGCGCAGTTGTTGTTGCTGTGGTGTATTTAATTATTTTAATTCAGTTCCCAAACTAGAAGTATCAATATTCGTGATCTTATTTTTAAAACTGTTATGTAATTACTAATTTAAAATTATTTATCCTTGTATTCAACCTTTTAATTTTGCTTTTCAGATTATTAATAACTAATTTCGAATCTTTTGAATATCTTTTAATGAAATGAAAAAGGAGATCCGATTTTGATGATTTTTAAAAAAATGTTTGTTATATTCATTTATTCAAATTCAGAAATATTCCTGGGGCGCTCAATTATTTGTAAAGGTGTCCGGGTTTTTAAAGGCCATCATTGGGATTTTGGAAACTATAAGCGATACAACTTCGGTTAAAAGGAACATGTGGTGCGCCTTTGGGGAGCCATCTTCGATGTGCTCTTGTTTTTTCAAAAATTCTCATAGGTTACTAGATAATGGCGGAATTTTAGTCGATGTTTTCATTGCGAAATTACTTCTAAACTATCAGTAATCTAGAAAAATATTTCAAATAAAAAATTTAGACAATTTCATTATCTATCCAATGGCGTACGAAAATAATTTTTCTATTGGTAAATTTTTGGATTTTATCACAAAATTACATTTTTTTATATAATAAAAAATTATTTTATTGTATTTTAAATTTGCTTTACTCTTAATATCTTAGATTTTTTATATTTTTCATGAAATTTCTTATTTTTTTGTCAAGAATTTTTTTAGTTTTTAGCAAGTACCTACATTCAGAGTTAATGTAATAAATTGCTTGTTTTTCTTAGTCAAAAATATAAGACTTCAAACTTCAAGTCAATCTATGTAAAAATAGTTGGCTAAATTATATATCAGCTGATAAATTTAAACAATTCCACATTATAAAGAAAACTAATATACTTTCTATCCAACAAAATGTCTGAAAACTACTGTCGAATTTAGCCAAAAGCAGGATAAAGTAGAAGAGGCGTTAAGAGGCACCACGGTTGCAAACTGACTTGCATACAGCATTGGGTAAAAAGATAATTGATTTTAGTCTCATTGTGTAGTTTCTAATTCTGAACAAGTTTTAAATTTATAACTTTCCTCTATCTAAAACTAATCGGTAACTACTGCAACACGAGGGGGTGCGGAAGATGATGCTACTAATAATGTTTACTGTTTTCCCCAACGATGACACTCTTTATTCTAACTGGTTGGTGAAAAGGAATGACACACATACTTTTTCACTTTACATTTGATGAACACTTGATGAATTTATGGACATAGATTTTACTCGAGATTTATTGACTTACTAATGTTTTATTTACTTGATTATTATAATTATACTACAACTTGCACTACCTTAACTTATTCTTTACTAATTAAAACCAACATAACTAAATCCTAAAGATACCGTTGGATCCTTAGACCAAAATACTCGCGTTACGCAGAACGCGAGCCAAACCTTAAACTCTTACATGTTTACTATCCGAGTACAAACGTCTTCTCGACGTGACGGACTAATACCGATAGTCTAAAACAAAACGCTATCTTCAGGACAGGATTATCTTAGGGGTACAGGGTGCATAGGCTAGGGCATTCAAATTCACGCACGTATACATAATAATCCTAGACTTAATGATCAACAAATGAATGTCGTGACTACAGATACAGAGACTATGTTGGATACTAATTACCACTGATATAGTATAACATGGGTGAACCCAGACGCGACTATCATAATATGATGAGAATTTTTAAACTGAATTTTGACATTTATAACTTAAATAAATAAACAGAGTTAAAATATGATTATTGAAACTATAATTTAGAAAAATTTATAAAAAGTTATTTATCTGTTGTTGCTCTTATGCTCGTCTTATCACACTACCAACTACTGTAAATTAAAAAAAAAATAACATTGTATTCGTATATATTTCAAGTAGACATCCGGTATAGTTTACATACAAAAACTACAGAGAGCTGGTTTGAAAATAGGATATTTCGATTTATTTTAGTTATGTTCCACTGTCAACACTGATACTTCAACTTTATTGAGTGAAGTACGTTGTTGATGTGTTCTTATTTTCATAGTTAGAACAAAGGTGAGATGATATATTTATTTATTTAGCGCGGTCCAATTTGGCATTCCCATCCCCTGCGTGGCCAGCTGTTGCAGGTGTCTGTGTACACTACTCTAGCGCCCCATCGAAGCACGTGCATGACGTCACGGACGCCGACACTTCGCGCGCACAGACGACGATCAATTAATCACACATGACAATGTGTCAGCCGCCATATATTATTATTTCTGATCCTTTTCGTTCACCATGATTCATCACCAAGCCCGTCAAACACATTTGTTACATTTTTAGACCGGATCTAGAGCGTGCGTGCGAAGATTTCACGATAAAAAGTGAAATTATTAAATTCGGCGGCAAAAACACGGCATTCGATATCCTTTCCACAAAATACTAATAGATATTTTTTGGCTTGATTTACATTAGTGATACGATCATAATACGATACTGTTTGTTCCAATTTATTTCCATGCGCTCATTTATATCTACGTTCTCGATACAATGCCAATAAGATAATGTTCACTTGTTGATTTACACTAACGATATCATCACTATACAGTATCACTTCGTTTCTTTTGAAAGGGTATTTTAAGTTTTTATAATAAAAAATAATAAATACTGGATTTGAATTGAAACGAAATTTTGTAATTTGTATAATGTAAAACCAAATTTGCTGTTGAATGGTTTTGCATGTTTTTTCTACTTTTATTGGAGAGTTGAAAACTTTGTAATACTTTTATTTTATTTATTGTAACATCATAAATATATTCATAGCTGATGATGGGCTAAGTTAGTTTGAAACGTCCTATACGAGATTTGTGAATAAAAATTGGAACAGTAAGACCCACAATTCATTCGACGAATATTATTTTACATTAAGACCCGATATTTTCATCTCTGGTTAACCGGTCGGTTAAATTAACAGTTAGTTATAAGAACAATGTGACATCGAAAAATTGACACGCGTAATTTTTACAACTTATGCTATATCATTGCTGTTTTCTTTTCTTTTAACTGACAGTTAAATTGACAGCATATTTAACCGGTGATGAAAATACCGGGCCTAATATCCTTTCTGGGTAATTTATTAATCTGGAAATTTTCTAAATTTTCAAATAATTTTCTTTTTTACGTATATATTTCTTTCACACTCATAATTTTGAAATTTGTTTCTTATAGTTTATTTTAGTTTAAGATAGTTCTATCATGACAAAAGTTTTGCCAATTAAAAGAAATCATATCAAGAAATATGTCGATGATATTATTACTACAGCTTCAAAGGAACAAATACAACTGATAGTAAACACATTTAAAAACTTTTACCCAAGCATACAATTTACTTTTGAACTGGAAAAAGATAATGAAATTCCGTTTTTGGATGTGTTCTTAATACGCAATGGGGATAACACCATTGCCACTAAATGGTACAGAAAGCCGGTCTCTTCATCCAGATTATTGAATTACAAATCATACCATCCCATACATCAAAAGATAAACAGAGCAAAGGATATGAAGAACCGTGCTTTACAACTAACACATCCACAATATCACACAGAAATTAAAAACAAAATTAAACTTTTACTACAAAAAACAACTATCCAAAAAAACTAATAAATATAATAATAAATACGTCGTCTGTTATAAATTCACACACAAATAATAATGAAACTAGATACATGTCACTACCCTACGTCAAGGACCTGGTGCCAAAATTCAAAAACTTATAAAAGAAAAATTTGACAAGAATGTAGCATTCCTACAATATAAAACCATAAGAAACCTTTTCAGTCAAATAAAAGACAAAACCAATAAATATATGCAATCAAATTTAATTTATAAAATTCCATGTAAGAATTTCGATAAGACGCACACAGGACAAACGAAACGCTACCTAAAAATAAGGTTGATGGGACACAAAGAAATTATAAAAAAAAAACAACCCAAACAACAATACCAAATGTGCCTTAGAGGATCATATACGCAACAATACGAACCATAAATTTGATTATGACAACACAAAGGTCTTACTTACAGAACGTAATCTTCACAAAAGACTGACATTAAAAATGCTACACATAATATCAGATAATAACAATATAAACTATCAAACTGACATAGAAAACCTAAGCATAATATATCACAATTTAATACAATATATTTATGATTTTATCCTATACCACGACCAATTCTGTGAAATTTTATTCACAATTGTTCCTTATGGGTGGTTGCCATAAACCTGTAATTAGACAGTTTCTGTAAGTATTTGTTCATTATTTGTATTCTAAATTTTATATTCTTCTTTCTTTACCTCATTTGTATATATTATGTGTATGTTTCATTATAGTGCCCTAATGAAGACTAATGTTTTAGCCGAAACGTTGGCATGAAATAAATAATTTCATCAAAGACTGCTAGTCCGGTTATTTTTTTCCTTTTGGAAGCCCTCATAAAGATAGCTCTTCTAAATTTTTAATAGTTTAGGATAATTAAGAAAATTAAATTGTTGTAAAAATTAAAAACAATAAGTACCTATATTTAAGAAAAATACATAAATAAATAAATATATCATCACGGCTTATTACCCATTGCTGGGTGTGCTAATCTGCTTTGTATACAGATATCGGTAATGATGAAATATTTGCACCGTGCGGGCGCTTACCAGGCGTCACCTCACGGGCACTCATTGCTGGCGTGCAGAGTGCACCACAGGGGCCAATTTTGTGCCATTTAAAGTTGGAAATATTTGGCGTCGGTCGGGATCGAACCCGGTTCCCCAGATTCGCGACCTGACACTCAGGCACGCGGCCACGAGAAAAATATATAATATGTAAAATTCAAAAAATCTATAACTATAAGAGCAGCTAGTAACTGGGTATTTTTTTACATTCATGTATAAACTGTCACTTGATCTGACGTTAAGTAGTTCTTTGTACTTTGTACAATTCTGTCGTTTATTATGTTAGTTACTACGAAAACACCTTCATTTTGAGTCAGTATTGTATTCCTAAATTGCTAATGTATTTGCGCTCTATTTTGGTTTTAAATATCGTAGCTCACTGCTGGTAAACCTTTATAAAAATTTGCATACCTGTATAAAATTCATGAAAAATAACATGCTTAAATTTCATTAAAAACTGCCGTATGTTTATAATAATAGAACCACCTTAAAAATCGCCGCTTCAGAATCACTGCTATTAATATTAATATACCCAAAATACGGAGATATATCCACAATGTATATCCTTTATCATTACATTAGCTCTCAACAAAAGCTAATTGATTTTTCTAAGCGACTCTCTTCGCAAATCTCCTTCAAGAATTAATCGTTCCCAATTACAGAATATTAGGATCGTCTACTTGAACAGTTGAACTACCAGATCTCGAAATATGTACTGCTTTTGTCATTAAGAGGTACGCTTTAAACTTCGTATTTACCCATGCATCTGAAGTTTAATAACTAATAATGGAAAAACTTTAAACTCAATTCTCAAGTATAAATTTACCTAATTATAAAATTTATTATTTATTCGTTGCCCACTAGACAAAGTTACAACGTAAAAATAAAATTTTATAATAAATAATATATAGGTATGCGTATGCTAAAAATGATCCACATCCCTTTAATAACTTTTTCTATATTACTCATAATTTATGAGTTATTTGGAAATTAAAATATCCAATATTCTCAATATTTTGTCATTAATTCTATGAGGATTTTTAGAAACCAACTAATTATCAAAATGAATCAAAATTGCAACTTTTCGACATGCCAATGGTAATAATTAAAATGTAGACAACTCATATTAACACCATTAGTTGGTATTTATTATTAATTCATTTTTTATTTTATTATGAATCTACTCCTCTACCTTCAGCCGGCCCCACACTACTCGCCTTGTGTACTTGTACAAGTAACTACAAGTATTCAAAGGCATGCACGAAAGCCGAGTCAGACCTGCAACATCACTCGTGTATATTTACAATTGTGTTTCCTCGGTAATACTTGGTAATATTTTGAAAGCAGTTATCGAATTCCTCGCCAACTTTAAATTTGTCAGTTTACTGATGGACAACCAAACAGACGATATACTTGTCGATAGTGCGGCATATGTTATTTTAAATAGGGGATATATTTTACTAAAGAAAAATTAGAGGCGCAAAAGAAGATGGTGGATGATTTTACTAAATAAATCACAAGCAGGTGATTAAAATTAGCCTATATTTTGTGTTTCTCTAATTTTGTTTATTTTTATATTTTGAGATTCAATGAGAATGAATTAGTTAACAATAGTGATTGAACATGAACTCTAACGAGAAAATAGGGAGTGAACTAAAGATTCCGCGAGTGGTGTAGGGGCTTAGGCAAGCATGATAGGCAAGCATTGGCGAGTGTAATTTTTCTTAAACTCGTGTCAAGATTACCGACAACGGATGGGAAACACCGAATGCCAGTACGAGTAAGCACGAACATAGCCAAGTACGAAGAATTTCAATCCCACACCACTCGGCTTTACAGGTTGCATTGGAGAATCTAATATACCTATCAATTTTTTAACTGGAAGAAATAAATTCAAAATTTCCCTAGTTAACTAGAACTCAATAATATTTATAGCCATAGACAACTAACTTTCTATAGAATTTTCAAAATAAAAAAAAAACAAAAAAAAACAAATTGTACGATTTCATATTATTGAGATTAAACACAAAAAACGATTATAATTTTGCAGATAAATATAAACACCGGCAAAATTAGGTGAACATAAAAAAGGCTATGTATTTGAGAAAGACTGAACCATCTGACTTTCATGTTTGTGTTGTTAATTCTCCATGATTACAAATAGTAATTGACGATACAACATCTAAATATAGCCACATGCTAAAGATTACTTAACATCTATCGAGTTGTTACATATTGCCCGGAGTTTAGACTTATTGAATATGAGTGTTTAGTTCGTATTCACTATAGATCAAGGGTTAACAATAATTTCTGCTTTTCTCTTTTTTTAAAATCTAAATGCCTATGTACATGAAGACAAAAAAATTGGAAATTATTATTTATTATTTTTATAATTATTATTAATACTTAATCATGTATAAATAATGAAAAGTTTAGTTTTTTAATTAGTCTTTGTAGTGTCACTTCGCCACTGCCGCTATCAGATTCAGTCAAATAAATGAGCAAAACACATTGCAAAAATATGATATTTTGTGTTCCTGTATGTAACTTCCATTACAATTACTGACAGTAATGATAAATAAAATCTACATGGATAGTTTCACAGGTTTACTATTATTTGTACCCTTTAGTACACTTCGTACACATGATGAAAAAGTTATTAAAACATATTACAATTTCAAGTCAGAGCCAAGTTCTTCAAGAACTCAAATGTTAATATTTTTCTATATTAAGCCTATGACAGGTGCATTTAGTTAAATAGTGCTAATACCTAAAGCCCGCGTACTGTGGGCTTACACTACACTGATAAAGGAATGAAGTGAAATATTTTATGTCAAATATATTTGTACATACTTTCTCACTTTAGAAGGCGGCTGGATCTTTCAGAACCTAGGAATTTAATAACTAAAGTCATAATTTAGTAATTTCCTGTTTTCCTAATTATTTTGGGTTAAAAAATCTAAATGAGGTATTCTACCGATATTTTTAATATACCTATTTTTTTAACATCGCTTTTTCCTAGATTATATATATATATATATATATATATATATATATATATATATATATATATATATATATATATATATATATACATATATATATATATACAGGGTGTTATATTTTAATGAACCCAGCAAATATCTCGCTTATTTATTAAGTTGGCAATTTTTTTCATATAACATTATTTATACAGGAACATGTAAGCTACTTGATGACGGATGTACATTCCTGATACCACTTCCGGTTTATGAGTGATTAATATCTACTTTGAAATTTCAAATGGATCATACTATATTTTTTTACAAATTTGAAAAGTGCATCAAATTTGCTTTACAATCATGTAAAATAATCCATATGTTACATTATTAAAAATTAAAATGGCGGGCACTTTTTTATACACCTAATTGGAAAGAGAATAGTGAGCCATGACTGTGGCTTGAAATAAAACAATTGTAACTATTATTATTAAACGAAATAATATTTTTTTTGTCATAATAATACAGAAAATAACAATAAGGAACGCAAGCCACAGTCATGGCTATATATATATATATATATATATATATATATATATATATATATATATATATATATATATATATATATATACATATAATAATCTAGGAAAAAGCGATGTTAAAATTCGAATTAGTAAGGGAGATATGAATTTTTGAAGAAATCATTTGTGACGTCATAGTCCCGAGTGGGTTATACTTCTCAAACAGTTTCTAGGAGTATATGCATTGTCTGCATTAGGCTTATATTTTTATTTAGATGATTAAATTTTCTTATCCTTGTGAAATTAATTAGTTTTCGTAATCCCATGCTATTAACATGATTTAACACAACTAAATACGTAAGGTGTTTATATCGGCCGCCGGCCGTTAAGAAGAAAATCACAGTATCGTGAAGAGCCTAATGTTATTAAGAAAAAATTTGAACGCCACACGGCCGATATGCAAATAACAGACGCGGCTGAAGTTTGTAAACCGAGGCTTCATCTCGGCCTAATGACGTTAATAACAAAATGAATACAGAAATAAAGAAAAATGTTTAAAATAAACAAAATATTTAAAACAATTTTTATTTTTATCTATATCATGAAACATATTGAGAATGTCATTAGGACAACAGTAGTAGTTAATTCAGCATGCCCTGCAACGCTAGAAATTATGTATGAAAATGTCGAAAATCACCCAAAAAATAGCGATAGCAATGGAAATGAAACAAAAAATTAATAAATGTCAAACTAAACATTAATAACAATTAGTAGACAATGTTGTTGTTTACGTGATTAAAATTTGTATAATGTCTACGCGTATGTAGACTATAATTATTTTACATTTTTATATATTTTAGGTATAGGGATCGTGCTAAAAATCGTATATCGAGATTTTGGTAAATGAGCACGTTTTAAGGTCCCTAGAATCCAATTTTAACATTTTCACGATGATGTCTGTTTATATATATATATATATATATATATATATATATATATGTGTGTGTGTGTGTGTGTGCATGTATGCGTGGATCCACCACTCTAACTTAAATACTATCACTCAGAAAAATTTGAAACTTTATATTTCGACCTTTTTCTATAATGGAAAGAGCCCATTAGACTTTGGTGTAAATCTAATAACCGGAAATAATACTTTACTTGAAGCTCAAAATAGTTTTTTTTATATACCTTTAAATGTTATTTTTTTGAGATTAATATTATTATAAAAATCAAAGATTATTAAATTTTCTACAGATTTGTATTAATACTTTTTGTGCATGTCTTATGGATAAATTTATAAAATTATATATAATTTAAATCCCGGAGCCTACGCTTTAAACATAAAAAACTTCTTGGTTACGCAGTTATTCAAATGTATGTAACTGACAGATAAATGTCACTGTCAAAGAACTAGTCATTTCAAATTAATAATAAAAAAAGAAAAACAGTAAATAGAACAATGGGAAAGCGAGTCAATACAGTTTCCAGCATAAGTAAATATATAGGTATGTATTTAGTTTAAAAATTAAAGATTCGCAAAAAAGTTTAAGCTAATCCTCACTTTTGGATTAGTGAATTCTATTCTATCCCGGTATTTCAATCAATATACACTAGTATTTGATAACATTTTTAATCAAATATTGCATAGTGCATGGTATTTGTTTTTACGTGCTTTATGTAAAATTTAACTTTTTAAAATTTTCGTACGCTTTTCTACCTCCCGTTTTAATCACTGACTTTCACTGGAATGTCATGTATCAGATTAAGTAAGTAATCAGGTGTATTTCGCTAGTGCGCATGTGCAATATGTAAAAAGTTTACATAGTTTATATTCTCTACGGATTGTCATTTGATGACGTTTGACATCATTATTTACGTTGTTTACGCCTTGTTTACGCATGTAAGTAATCTATCATAGATTACGTGTAGACGCACAACCCTGCCCCTACTATGCAGTTTAATTCTTAACTAATAAACTGTGGTTATAATTGATCAACCGGAAGTACCCTCATTTGAAGATTTTAACAGTTTTTATTGAAAAAACGATGGTAAATATCAATTTTTCACATTTAATGTTATTATAAATATTAAAGAACATTGTATTCTCTATACGATTTGACTGCATTTTATACTTCATATTAAATGGATATAGAGTTATAAAATTATAAAGAAATTAAATTTCATAAATTAGCTAGCTATGCTAGAAACAGTTACTTATTTAGAAAATTCTGATTGAAAGATGTCAGTGTCAAGTGCAATTGACATATTCGTAGTATATTTGTATTATAATTTTACTCGAAATAGAGGGTCTTTTTGCTCGACACTTTCTGTATGGAATTTGTGTAAAATACATACAACTGTCGAAAGGTAATGTAAATACAAGAAATTTAGAATCTTTTGCAAGGAACTTTCTGTATGGATTTTATAGAAAATACATACGCATTTACGAAAATTCTACCGGTAGATACCGCATCTACACTGTGTTCGAAAACACCAATGGTAAAAAGTTACCGTGTTCGAAAATTGTACAATATCTACTAGATTCATCTACCGGATTCATGAAGAATCTAATCTCAAAAAAGGTAGTGATGCAAAGCGAAGCACGCGCGTTAAATTCGGAAATGTGTTCAAAGTAAAACTCTGCTCAGTTTGTTAACTGCATTAAATTTCTAACCTGTTTCAAATATTCAATTTTTTTATAGGTTATGGATCTACCCCTATTTACCAATTGCGTTCTTAAAATATCGATTCCGGTAGCTATAACCTGATAAACAGCTGTTTACCGGTAACAGTTCACCGGTAGAATTTTCGTAAATGCCTCATATAACAGACGGAAGTTAATGTGCTGGCCACATCAGATTTTTTTAACAATATACCTATATCAAATGTTTGTGACTGAAGTTGTAATAAAACAGTTGTAGATTATTCTCAGGTCATGTGTCGTACATTTCAGACAGGATAGCTACCGCAAGAAACGATACGTAGCCGTCGGGTATTTATCCTACGACGTTGGCGATGCTGCAGATGACTGTCTGTACAAAAGCGTAATATTTTTCGGGAACAATATCGCACTGGGGCGCGCCGACTAAAAAACCCACCGCCGCTAACAATGAATGATCGCAATGGTCCTGACGTTTCCAGGAACTAACAACGGTAAATACAAAATATATTATTCTGAAACAGCAAATATTTTTAGAACTTAAGCTTTCGGAAACGGGTGATATTGTCATGAAACAGGCTTGTCTCTAGGAAATATTTATGTTATGTGGTCACAGTTAGTTATGCACAATAGAGTCCTATACCATTTTTTTATTATTATTATTTCCGTATTTATGCTGTAGTGCAAACGCGACTTAAAAATTTCACGAAATAAGCGAGATATGAATTTTTAAAATTCAGAATTTGGCGTATGACATAGCTGGTAGCTTGTCCTCACCAGTGGTCGCAAACTGTTAGTTCTAGAGGGAATAGATTTTTTCATTTTTACATAGCTGAAATATTTTTATAAGTATATAAACATATATTGTAACGTTTTTATTTATTTGTGTGAAATGTAAATATTAGACAATTATTATTAATTAAAATAAGTGTTTATTAAACTATAAAGAATATGACTATTACTAATATTAAACTATTATTAAAAACTAATTAAGACTAAAACTATAATTAACTAGATAACACTAACACTTTTTATTTACTTAACAATTAACACGGCCATTTATTTATACGATCTTACTAATTATTTATTTCGACTATTTATGTCACTGGTTATTTATATCACGTTCAACTGTCCGCCTACCGACTTCCACAGCGTCTATATACTGAACTGACATAACAGCGTCTGTATATTCAACTGCTTGGACAGAAGTCACACTTTTCATCTCACTATCTGTCTATTTATGTAACTAATTGTCTAACTTCCACAGCTTCAATATCACCGACTGTCCGTATGCCACAATTCTTCACCACTACTGCCGAATATCTACTTCCGCTTGCCGCTTCTGTCCTCGTATACCTAGCTTCCCAATACTCTTCAACACTACCGAGTATTCTTTTTTACAGCTATCCCATATATCAGTAACTTTCCGACTCGCCGTTACTGTCCTCGTATACTATACCTCGTTAACACTACCGAATATTCGCATCCACAACTATCCCAGTTCACCAGTAACTTCCCGAGTACCTACTCGATACAAACTGCATTCGCTCATCACGATACTGCTGTGTTTCTCCAACTCACTAACACTTTACTCCCTAACACTCCATGTGAATGTCTCTATATGACTCTCCCTATTTAACTAACCAACCCCCGAGCATAGCTGCGTCCCTTTTATATAATATTATATTCATCAAAAATTATTATTAAGCATAAATAACATAAATAATATGCATTTTTTTCCTAAAAAATTATAAAACATTGAAACAGTTTCACAATATTATGACACAAAGAACGACGGCGGGACGGCTGATGGCGCTAGTGTTTGTGTATTTTACTTTGGTAAGTATGTTTAACTTTTAATAAACATTTGTTTCTTTATGTGTAATCATAGTTTGCGATGTCATTCCTATTATTTTTAGGCAGTTTTAATTCACGATGGAACAAGGATATGTAAAAACTGACTCCGAAAATCTTCCTCAAATATTTTATCTTCAAATCCAATATATGTGTTTCATTTTCCATAACAATGTTTATCAAAATATTAATAAACTAAGCTTAAATACGTAATTTAACGTTTTTCAATGTCGTAGAATTTAAATACACATTTTTAATATTTTAGGCTGTAATTTAAGTTATTCCTCCCCGAAAATCTTTGGTATACTTGTGCCTTTCCATTTCTTCTAATTTATTAGCACCAAATACAGTTAATTTGAAAATACGTGAGATCTTAATTACACAGTTTCTTAAGAGCAGTATAGAATAGGACGGGGATTATGTTAAATTGGAAAATAAAGTACAGTGCAGGTGCAATAACCTACTGTAATTTCCATGAGAATGTCATTTGCACAAAATTAATATTATTAAGTATTTATTTAATTAATATTACAAATTATATAATATATTGTTATTATACATAATTATAAATACGTTATTATTATTAATATTACCAGATATTATAATTAAACAAATTAATCAAACACAAAATTGTTAAAATTTTTGATAGGTTACATGAAGTTTGTAGTGACCTGCATTTTTGAATTATACTTATTTCAAGTTTTGCCGGAAGCAAAACCATTGTTAATTTTTTAAATATATTTCTATATTTTCTGAAAGTAATTAAAATGAACTTTGTAGTGACCTGCATTTTTGAATTATACTTATTTCAAGTTTTGCCGGAAGCAAAACCATTGTTAATTTTTTAAATATATTTCTATATTTTCTGTAAGTAATTAAAATTAACTTTGAAGTAACCTGCATTTTCATCAAAAATGAACTTGGTTGATAATTATTTAAGATTATGAAACTTGTTTTTAACCTATAAAATTAATAATAGAAAAATTTTACAGTGTTGGAAAGCCAAAAATAGTTATTTGTTTAACTGGCCACTAAAAGTGTGTTTATTTTTCATACCTATTTTGAAAGTTATCGCCATCAAATTATGTTGCTCCAGGGATGTGCATCTTCACGTATTCTATGATAGTTTACTTACGTATATAAACAATGCGTAAACAATGTAAAGAATGATGTCAAATGAAGACAATACGTACAGAATGTAAACTTTGTAATTGCATAATGCGTAGTGGAGGTTTCACGAAATGAAGATAATTTCATATTTATTTTGACAGAGTCATTGACAATAAATGAACAAAAGTGGGAGGCAGAAAAGAAAATTCGAATTTTAACAAAATTAAATAATACTCGGAATCACATAAACAATCAATAGTAATATTTTGTCCTATATTAAACAAAAAAAATTAAAACAAATAGTCTACATGGGCGTTGACAATATATAAAAATTTTGATGACGTAAACTACTACATAATAACAATTTACATGGCATAGATAGCAGGTACATCCCTGTCTTTCAGTCAGCAACCAATAATATATTACATACTATTTTTTTCAACATTACGAGTAAATGTGAAAATTACATTTTTCCATTAACAATACAAGAAATTAAATAATTATTTAATAAATATCATAGAAGTTGTATTTGCAAATACACATCATGTTTCCTTGATTACTACAAACAATAGTAATATTCAAACAGCTTGTGCAGGTATGTGTCAAAAATTTTTTTCAACATCAATTGTGAAAATGATATTTTCGTCACTAAGGAATATTAATTTCCTGCAACACTTGTGAGGGAAGTGGTTACTATCACAACTAAATTATGTGATGAAAATTTTCATAAGTGATATGCACTTATACCTTGTTCCATTCAGTATTGCAGAGAATAGGGAATAGTTTCGACCTCTTTGATTAGCTGAAATAGGAGACAAGAGACAAGTTTCCCCAATGTAATTGCGGCTATTTAAAACTGGCGCTGATACGAACTGCATTTAAATGGTACAGAGTATATATTCATATTCGTGTCGATCAGCAAAAACCCCCTTATTTACGAGGTATTTCAATTATTAATATTCATTATGAAGCTTTTTTTACTAATTTCTTATTTTGATGGAGCTGGAATAGCCTATTAAATATTCTCTTTTAACCTAAATTTACCTCTCTTTTCCCACCCTAAGGCTTTTTTAAACTCAACATTCTCCCTGCATATTTGAAATATTCTACTCGAATGTACAACAGGAAGATTGAATTAAAAATGTATTTCCTGTTAAGAATAAGAATGTCAATAACGTAAATAGCTCTTGAATATTCTACCAAAGTAATTAAAGGGACGGGTTATGGGTAGTACTCGTTACGTTACAAAAATTTGTTTTAAATAATCCTATTGATTACAATAACCGTACTTTTGTATGCTAAGTGCTGGGTTAAAAAATATGCATTTTAATTTTTATACAAATGGTACTTACGAGACTACATGTGTAAAGTAAAACTAGGTTTGCACATATCTTTAACTTGTAATGGGATCAAGCAAGCCCAAGTTTTTTAGTATTTTACATGTATAAGTCGGTGATTTCTGAAGCTGGTGGTGTCCGCCCCCTGAGAGAAATTTGGAACATCAAGGGGGTCGTCAAGAGCCATGGATGGAAATTGAGCTACACTAAAAAAATGGAACACTGGAATATGGAATCCGTTGCCCAACTGTTCTCTTAAGGCCATCTGACACAGTACTACAATAATTAATGATAAATTGGTAGGTACAATTCTATTAACTAAATATTACTTTAGGAATGAATGTATCGATCACTTTACAGCAAATGGATATTATAGGAAAATAAGTTATAGCAACATTGTTCTAAATACATAGGTTAGGTTGACCTCACACTGACAGTTTACTTTCAAATGATGTACCTACTGAAATTGCGCAAATATAGAACAAAACATTTCTAATTTCTCCTCCCGAATTAATAATTTTATCTTCTGATAAGAAAATATATCTATTATAAGGAATTAAGGAAGAGGATATTGAAGATGCAAAATGAGGAGGCAATAATAACGAGTTTAAAGAAATAGAAGCGGGGAAGGGACATTAGAAAAATAATCAGGTAGGTTGTGAACATTTTTAAAATTATAATATTAATAGTAATAACAATGGCAAAAAATTAAATGGCAAAAAATGAGACAGTAAACATTTATCTGAATTGTTTTCACAACCTACCTCACATAATGGCTTATAAAAGTTAATAATTGTCATAATTTGCTCTTACTTTTTATGATGGCCAGTCTGCCCTAGAGTAAATTTGATTAATAAAATCGGTAAGCCGACCCAGGTGGAGTAGCGGTAGCGCTAGCTCCAAGGGTCCCGGGTTCGAATCCCGGATAAGGCATGGTTGTTGTGTATGTCCCTTTCATCATATCATACTCATCAATACAATGTATACAGCAACAAAGTTATAAAATTATAGCAAAGATTGACTATATATATATACAGGGTGAGTCTGGGAAGACGCCCCCCCCCTTTAACTTTTTTATTATAAGTAATGGAAAAAAATGGCTCATATAATAGTTTTATTATTTTACATATACTATTTGAAGGCAGATTTAGATATCAGGTTTACAAGATACGACTATCAACTTTTATTTTTCAAATGACAACCTATAATTATTTTAATAAAATAGAAACCGCCATTTTTTTCTCTTTTCAACGATGTATTATTTTTTATTAATGTATATATAAAACTTTCGAGGAAAATGAGATAATTTAGAAATATTGGAAATAATTTTTAAACAAATATTATAGGTGGCTATGTGAAAATAAACAAAACGTAACAATGTGAAACAATTAAATTAATGTCAAAAAAGTATACATTTGTTTGTAACTTAATTTAACTTATTTTGTAAACAAAAAAAAACATTTTGAAATGTACGAAGAACGAATTATCTCATTTTTCTCAAAATTTTTCAAATACATTAATAAAAAATAATACATCGTTGAAAAGAGAAAAAAGTGGCGGTTTCTATTTTATTAAAATAATTATAGGTTGCCTTTTGAAAAATAAAAGTTGATAGTCGTATCTTGTAAACCTGACTTTATAAAAAATATCTACATCTGCCATCAAATAATATATGTACAATAATAAAACTTTTCTATGAGCCATTTTTTCTATTACTTATAATAAAAAAGTTAAAGGGGGGGGGGGCGTCTTCCCACACTCACCTTGTATATATATATATATATATATATATATATATATATATATATATATATATATATCAATAATTGTAATAAACACTTTAAATACAATAAAAAATTATTATTATTGTTATTATTATTATTATTATTATTATTATTATTATTATTGATTAATAAAATCGGTACTAGGGTAATCTTATAATATCATACGCTGCCATACAAAATTAGTAACTTAAAAATTAGCCTCTTACATTAAGTCAAACATTTAATTATTTAACATTTAACCACTAATGTGATGAGTGCAACTATTTCTCGTTAGTGGTATTGATAATATTACTATTCGCAACTGTTTTTCCTAAATTTATTGAATTTTGAGTTTAGACTGCCTGCGGGCCACGCCATATGGTCCTTATGAGGCCCGCGGGCCCGACGTTCCCCATCCCTGCTGTACTTGCTCGTACTCTATTATTATTTATCTAAGGGCCAGTCTTACAATTCACAGTTAAAATTTTAACTTTCAAGTAGAAAAAAAAAATATAAAATCGGATTATTGACATTAATGATAAATTTGTCATGGCAAAAAGAGGAAAATAAAATGTCCTTGTCTTATTCACACTGTTTTATAATTTATTCATTTAAATTATAATGCGACCGGTTTTGATCATAAAGTGATCATCATCAGGCAACCAGCGAGATTACAAAAAAGTATAAATCGTATGAATAACATTAAAATTTTACAAAAACAAAATGCAAAATCAAATACTTGCACAAATAACTACAAAAGAACTGCAGAAGTGGAGTAAAACAAATATTAGTCACAGTGGCGGTGCGTCAGATGAGGCAGGTGAGGCCAGGCCTCACCTCTTAAATTCAAAACATTTGTAAAATTTTATAATTTTATTTTTCATTTAAAATGTATTGAAGTAATACAAATCTATAATATTTGAACTCATAAACAATCATTGTTACTATAATATGCCAAATAACCACGCAAATAGTGTTATTTTCACGCGAATTTACACATAGAGGCCAAATTATACTGTCCTCATGGACAATACATAAGTGCGAGTGAGACGGAACGATTTTGCCCTCTCTACGCTCTACATCTACACTACACTGCAGATGAGCCAAGCGATGAGTTGGCCTCTCGTTCCGAGCAGAGCGCTTACAAAAGAAAATGCTTGTTTCAAACAAGTATATTTGTATTATTTTCAATTAGTTTTTGTAAAAACGGTTTAATAATTACTATTTATTGTTACTGTTGTTATTTTTTATGTTTTCATAAATTTGAAACTATTATTTATTTTATTTTAATTGTACCTACTGTTATTTGTCACAGTTATTTAAATTAAACATTTATACACAATTAAACAATAATAAATCATGTATTGTAGAAATATACAAATACCAACAACCAAGAGACAAAACAACATTTCGAACTACTTACAACAATGGGTATAATCTAATTGAACTGTTAAGAAAAAAGTTAAATAAATAAATAAATCATTACAATGATTACTTTTGCATCTAATATTTTCATTATTAGTTCTTTTGAATTATATAAATATAAAAAATATAATCTATCAAGCGCAAAATAGCTAGATAAAAGCATCGGAAAATAGGTGAGGTTGAGAATTCTTGGCCTCGGTTGAGTGGTGGGGAGAATCCACTAGCTGCTGCTTGAGCTTTACGCTACCCGCTACACGCTCACGCCGCACACCTAGCCTGCTAGCTATTATTCAGTAATATAATATATTAATTTAATGCAATATTGTATTTTTAGATTTTCTGTAGTTATTGCTTATATGCTCAAATCTCGCATCATAATTATAATTCAATTACTAAATGTCTTCTAATGAATTCGTAAATTTTATTGTAAAAAATAAAGATGCAAATAAAAATTTATTGGTAGCTTTAAATCGCAAAAGAAATATAAATTTAAAAATATTTTTTTAATATTTAAGATTGACAATGTTACTTTTATTATAGAATTTTTCTTAATTTTATGTTAATATTTTATTTAAATGAACTATTTATGTAACTGTTTTCTTACAATAAAATAAATTATTAGTTTTTCACTTTTAACCGATTTTATTTTTTAAAAATTTGTTAAATTTATTTTATTGTAAAGAACTCTATATTATCTTACTTTGCATTAAAACACGTTTGACCTTGAAAATTTTTAAAAAATCGCATGCGGCGCATTTTTTTCTCGCAAATTTTAAATCTATCGTATTGTGATATTATAAATCTGGCCTCACCTCACTCTAAATTCACGCACCGCCACTGATTAGTCATTATTCTCACTTGAGTGTAGCATTTCCTATAATAAATTTGGCACTTGACAACTGATCTCCTTTTAGTTTTGTTTATTTTGAACTTTAAATGGCAGATAAATTTTTAATTGTAGATTATAAAAATGGACTTCAGTGTCAGTATTCTGTTTTAATTCATAGGACTCTCTCAAATTATATAATATAAGCCACAATAACAAGAACCAGAAATTTCAACTTTAAGAATGTTTTTCGTCTTGTAGTAAACTTCATCTAAATCTTTTATCTTCTTTTTCTTTTTACTTTTAAATTCCTCCCCCTAGTCCGTCTCTTTTCACAATCACCCTCAATCTGCCTGGGGTTATAGGATTTGTGTATACAATCGTGACACTCGCATGCTACACGTCTTGCATCTCCGCCCCCCCACGCTGCCAACGTCGCAGCTACCGCTGCTGGTGACGTGACCAAGTGTCCATTATAACGGCGGAACGATATTTATGGAGAATTGTTTATTGAAAGATCAATAGAGTCTTCGGCAGTCACTGTAGTGGAAAGCTGCTTCTTCCACACACAAACAATGAAAAATGATAGTCTACTTCCAGGAATTAGAAGTGCTTTCTGAGGTTAACTTGGAATATAGACGGCCGTCTACTATTACTGGTGATGCTTCACATAAATGTTATAGGTCTCCATAAATGCTGAATGTTTCCATAAATGTTGTACAGTTAATCTACTTACATATATTTTATATGCTAACATTCATACTAAATTATGAGCAATAATTTGAGTACGCTATGTTGAAACACTGTTGTAAGCAATGTAGTCACGGTGGTAGGTTCAAACAAATTGATTTTCAAATTTTCCAGTTTAATAATAAATAATTGAATAATAGGAGCATGCAAATATATTTTTTCATGATTTGTTTTACTTTTACTTTTGAAAATTATTTAACATTTTTCTCAAAATACAAAGATATATGACCAATAATTTTGCAGTTTTTATTACTGAACAACTTTTGTTCTTACATTTTGTTCTCTAAAATTAATAGTAAAAAATCTGATGTGGCCAGCACATAACCTCTCGCCTGATATTTTACCTGATTGTACGCATAAAACGAAAAATATTTTTAAATACAAATACATATATTCATGTCTCACTACAAAATAATTCTCACATATATTTGCAAATTCTATTTTACTATAAATTATGTACAATACATACATTTTCTTTATTTTCAATATCCTGACATTTTCTTTTTCTACTTTCCTTTTCTTTTTCTTTATATTCGCCATTTTTTCGCAAATTCCTTTTATATTCTTTTTTACGTATATTCTTTTGCGTTGTTGACTTTTTTTATTTTCATAATCTTCATAATGATGTACAAATATTTTTGACAGTGACATACAAATATTTTTGACAGTGACATTTATGTAAAATGGAATAAACGACTGATGATGTTGATGGGAGGAAAAATAGCAGGAATGCAGTCTAAATTTGTTTATTGTTTAGTCTGAGGCCAACGTTTCGCTGCCACTTACAGCTTCATCAGGGCAAAAAACTAAGACGTTAAAAAATATTTTTTAACGCCTTAGTCTTTGGTAAGTGGCAGCGAAACGTTGGCCTCAGACTAAACAATAAACAAATTTAGACTGCATTCCTGCTATTTTTCCTCCCAGTGACATTTATGTTTCAATTACAAACATTTGAATTTCTTGCCTTGAAGTAGTTTGATCTGAGAATTTTTACATCAAATTATTTTATATGCATTTCTTTATCTCTAAATCTATAGAAGATATAATAATGAATTAATATTTATCGAATAAAGAATTTAACGTTCATTAATGTAAGTAGTTACATAAATTTTCGATAAATAATATTTAGATGATTTTTTCTTGTAACTACTACTTCCGGTTGTCCAATTGTTACCAAAACTTAATCAACTCTTCCCATTATTGTTAGATTGAGGAATCCGTAGTTAAAAATGTCTTTAGTCTTATAGTATTTAAGAAATCGTGGATCCAACACACACACACACACACAAACACGCACACGCACACGCATACGCACACGCACACGCACACGCAAACGCATACACACACACACACACACACACACACACACATCATCATCGTAAAAATGTTATAATCGGATTCTAGGGACCTTAAAACGTGCTTATTCACTAAAATCTGGATATGCGATTTTTATCATGAATTCAATACCTCTCTTAGCGAGAGGTAAAAAGAGATATCGCTAACTGAAAA
Organism: Harpalus rubripes; assembly: GCA_963082715.1. Lineage (NCBI taxonomy): Eukaryota > Metazoa > Arthropoda > Insecta > Coleoptera > Carabidae > Harpalus > Harpalus rubripes. The sequence continues at coordinate 61,458,955 of OY720448.1, read as the reverse complement.
TTTTAACATTATATATCTTATGTTCAGAAAAAAATAGACACAGTAGATTTAAAAATAACAATCATATTTGTTACATTTGAGTATTAATGGAATCAAAAATAAACGACATTAAAACTTCTGTTACCGCTGCGAAGTAATAAACAATACGAGCGAAAAAATAAACATGCGCCTTATACTTAAATTTTTCGCTTATTCACTAGTGTCATACTTAATAGATGTTCGTTTCACTATTTTGCAAGATTGGACTAAGGTTTACTGCCGCGTCCCAAGAAAGTATATGGTCGCGACAGCAAACTGTAAACGCAAAGTATCGAAACGAACAGATCTAATATAATAGCGTTATCAGCTCACGAGTTGAGTGCGCATTGAGTCAGATGATGCGTTTTCAGGTTAACAAAAAGTTGCACCATGCGCTGGCTCTCTAGGCAAGTGCAATAGTGTCAGTGTAAATATGGCGGCTAAATTAGCACTGCCACCAAATGAGGACAGAACTCGTGGTGGTCACTTGAAATGTTGCACTGAGTGTGCACTTGCACAGTGTAAGCTGAATACATTATTAGTTGAAAAAGGCATGGATGTTGGGAAAAATATTGTGTTCCTCGAGAGTAAAAAATATATTAAATAGTAAAAATTAGCACTCGTAGCTCGAGGCTTATTTATACCTCGTGTGTTAAGCTTTCCGGTTGTTACTTTCATTAGTTCTGTCAAAATTTCTAGAAAACAGTAGCCGGTTAAACTAAATTCACCGGTTTACCACGATTTGCTAGTTTAACCGTGAAAAATCGGCTATTCATCAAACTCCTGTTTTAACATCATCAATTTTGAACTAGTTTCATAAATGGCGTCATACGTTCGTACTACGATAAAATGAAAAGTTTTAAACCTCGAGCATCATTTTGAGTTCCTTACAAAATTAAAATAAACTACAGCAATTTCTGATTGCTGTTTCAGTTTCTTTACCAACCTACAATACAATTTCGTCTATTTTAGTATATTTATACACACTAGTTCATTGGGTTTCTTATTATTGTTCATTTTGATAATTATATATGATATTAACCTCAAGAGACTGTTTTGTTTTGAACCGGCTGACAAAACGGTTTGAACACACAACACGGTTTTTGCATGAGTGCTTGTTACCGTTGCAACGCTAAAATATTAGAACAATTTCACCAAGTGTCGTAATAATATACTTTATTGCACATTTATTATTAAAATATACTAGTGTGAACCGGATTAAAATGTTATTGAACCAGTGTGGCAGTGTATCGCCAAAAACAGCTCCATAACTAGATAGTAAATGATTAACTGGCTAATAGTAAAATTTCTTTATCGAAATAAAAGCATTTTAATTAGCTTACGAATTAATATCGTATTTGCCGACTATCCACTTAATCAAAATAGGCAGTAATACCAAACCGGTTTAACCGATTGACCATGCAATCGAATTTCTATTTCTTGTAAATCGCAGTAACCATGTAATAAGAGTATTAACAGCACTAGTTTTTATTCACTTGTATCATAAATAACTAATTAAAGAATTAGCAATTTTGTTTTTTATTTGATGTATATTGTTTCCTATATACTTTTCTATTTTATGTATATCAAATTCTAAAAAGAAAAAGTATTTTTTTCTTGTTTAATTTTTAACCAAAATTAAGTACCCATTTCAAAAATTAAGATAATGGTATAATCCACTAATTTTTGGTTTTAATATTTATTCATCAATTCAAAACTGAAAATTAGATAAACAAAAAAGATTTTTTTGGTTATTCAACCTACCTTTCACTAATGTTTTAAATTTCTAATGAAATATTGTTTCAACAATTATTCTGTATAGAAAATAGTAATTTACTTAACAAGAAGTGTTACTTTAATGGGTGAGCAAGCATATTCCAGGGAATCGTTGGAACCTTGAGAGATCATGTTGGGTTAAAAAAAAATTCGGGGTCCTGAAAAAAAGGATGTATAAAAATATATACATTATTTGTTTTTTATTGCGAGGAAATAAGAAATAAACAAATAAATAAACAACTGATCGCCATTGAAACATTCATATCTATAGACAATTTTCCGAGCTAGCTCATTAAAGAATAATTTTCTGGTCTAAAAAGTGATCAGACATAGATCATTTTCAGGGCGATCGTGAAAATAATAAATTATATAAAACTGATAAAATAGAATACATATATACGTACAAGTATACCCATAGAACATGATATTTAGAAGCACAATTAATTTTTCTCAAGAAATATATCAATTTATTCATTTCATCTTGTTATTACACAAAACTTCCTTCTTCAAAATTCCAACACCAAAGAAATTATGTAAAGAAATTTCAATTTTAATCCAATATGAAAGAACCTCTTTACTTTGTCCTATTTCTGTCTCCTTTGAAGCGATTTGAAAGCTGCTACGTTTTACTCATTCAAAACTAAATTACTCGAAATGGAGGAACAGCGAAATTTATAAATGGAAGCCTTCCAGATCTCATATCTACTTCCAACGAAACATAACACCTTTGCGTAACCTATATGTACATACAAAATTAATCGAGGTAATTCTAAATGTTGCTTATAAAATGTTTGTCTTTGTACATTATGGAAATTTATGTATTTATAAAATTATTCTACAAATTTCACAATATACAGTGTGAACTTGGGTAAAAAAATGAGTAGAGTATTCCTAACATCATCTTGAGCAAGAAACGTTATGTTAATAGATAACAATTTCTTTTAAAAAATTTATATAACTCAAAAACTACTTCGTTTATCAAGCTTTAGCAAGGGTACCTTTTTGTGTATTTTCAAATTGTATGTAATATTTTATACGTAAAAATGAAAAAAAGTTAACAGCTAAAAAAATAACGACAAAAAACGTTCATTACTTCCCCATATGAGAATACCGAAAGTATAAATATGCATCTAAATAAGCAGTATCCTCACACCAAGTTTCAATATTTTAGTGCAACATTAGTACTGGTATATTAATAAAACTGTGCTTGATGAGGTGCATTATTAAAGGGCTGTAACTTTGTTATTTACCTTATATTATTTTATTGCCTTATTTATAAACCTTCTTTGTTCTTTACTTTGCCATACGCAATAAATAAATAAATTTAAAAAATATTTTAATTAATTAATTAATTTAAAAAAACTAACAAATTAATAAATAAATAAATATATAAATAAATAAATAAGTAAATAAGCAAAGAAGTAAATAAAATATATATAGCAATTAAAGGATATAAAAGGCTCTCATAATATTATTTGTTTAAATGCCCAAAGTTATTTAGCTAATAAAAACGAAATTGACAATCTACTAAATACAGAGAGATCATTAATAGTTTGCCTAACAGAAGCAAGAATAACGCCAGAAATTGAAGATTCTGAACTTGGTGTAAAAGGATATAATCTGGTTCGGTGTGATTCTACATCAAGACATACGGGAGGAGTGATACTATTTGTACGGTCAGATTTAAATTTTACAGTTAGTGAAAATTTTAGTGAACAAAATTGTTGGTGGTTACTTTCTATTACGTTTAACTATAAAAGTTTAAATTATTTATTAACAGCAATGTACCGTTCTCCAAGTACTAGTTCAGCGGCCTTCATTTCGTTTTTAGACACTTGGTTTACAGAAAAAGAAACTAGTAATAAAACAATTCTTCTAGTGGGTGATATTAACATAGACTGGCTGGATAAAGAAAATTTCTACACTAATAGAATTAAAAGTGTGATAGACTCGAATGGATATAAACAATTGGTTAATAAACCAACGCGTATTACAAATACATCTCGAACTTTGGTGGATTATGTAATATCTAATGATTTTAGTGTATGTTGTAATGTTAAAGGAACTCCAAAAATAACAGACCATAGTCTGGTTTACATTTCATTACCAGGCATTGAGAACTTAAATAAAAATGTAATAAAAATATATAAAAACATAGATACTAATTTACTCGCTGAAAGTCTAATAAAATGCAACTGGAAATACGAGGTAACAGATATTACTCAGTATTTTGATAATTTATACAATAATTTAAAAATGTGCTATTTAAATTGTACTCAAAATATAACTAAAAATTACAAATGTAATAAAGGTTGGTTTAATTTTACAGTAAAAAATGCAATAATGGAGAGAGACTTGGCATACAAACGTTTTACCTTTACTAATACTAATGTAGATTGGAATGTATATAAAAATAAAAGAAATATTGTAAGTAAAATAATTAAAGAAGAGAAACAAATGTATTATTGGAACAAAATAGATAAATGTAAAGGAAATTCTAAGGTAATGTGGAAAACATTAAAAGGTTTAACATCTATAAATACCAAAGACAGCAATATTAAAACTGTTATATGCAATAACATTAATTACGACAATGTATCTGAAATGGTAAATATATTTAACAGTTATTTTGTTAATAGTGTTAAGGCCATTGCACAATCTATTCCAGTGGATTATAATATTAATTCAAAAAGTTTGCATATTCCATGTTCTACTAACTTTAGTTCTTTCTCAGCTATTGATATACACGAATTAAAAAGCATAATTTTCTCTCTTAATAATTCAGGTAGCAGTGATGAATTACATTCAAAAATTTTTAAAGATAATTTTCATATAATTGGTTATCCCATATTAAATTATATCAATATGTCCTTACACACGGGTATTGTACCAGATAAATTAAAATATTCTGTTGTTATTCCTACACAAAAAGTAAAGGGAACGGTTAATGTTGAAGAATATAGGCCAGTTAATATGCTACCCACAATTGAAAAAATACTGGAAATAGTAGTTTATAAACAACTTTTAAAATATTTGAATGAAAATAATATTATAGTCCCCGAACAGTCTGGATTTAGAGCAGATCACTCTTGTGAAACTGCACTCAATTACCTGCTAAATGAATGGAAAATTTCAATTGATGATGGAAATATAATATGTGCTGTTTTCCTTGATTTAAAAAGAGCTTTTGAAATTGTAGATCGAGATATTTTAATTGTAAAAGTAAATAAATATGGAATTAAAGATAAAGCTTTGGACTGGATTCAAAACTACTTGATGGGAAGAACTCAAAGTGTCAAACTTAAAAATGTTTATTCTGATGAATTAAGTAATGATTTAGGAGTACCACAGGGGAGTGTCTTAGGACCACTGCTTTTCCTACTTTACATAAACGATCTACCAAGTGTTTTAAAATCTGGTAAAATACATTTATTTGCTGATGACACTCTCATTTATATGGAAGGTAAAGACATTAATAATTTAATCATGCACATTAATGAAGAATTAGATCACATTTCAAGTTGGTTAAATTACAATAAACTGAAATTAAACCTTAATAAAACAAAAGCAATGCACATATATCCATCACAAAAAATTATCGAAAGTAATATTAAAATTATGATGAATTCACATGACGTAGACATGGTAACTGAAATAAAATACTTAGGGGTCATAATAGATAGTAAATTAAAGTTTGATAAGCATGTTGAATATACTTGTAAAAAAATTTCCAAAAAAATAAACTATTTATCACGAATTTCTAAAGAGCTATCTACTTGGAGTAAAATTACAATATATAATACCATTATTTTGCCGCACTTTATATACTGCTCAACCATTTTGTTTATGTGCAATAAAACAGATATAGATAAATTGCAAAAGCTTCAAAATAGAGCTATGAGGGTAATACTAAAATGTAGTAAATATACTAATATTGAAACTATGCTAGATTCCTTAGGATGGCTATGTATTCAAAAATTTGTCGAATATAATGTTTTAATATTTATATACAAAATGTTAAATAATAAGTTACCACAATATCTGACGAAGAATATTACTCATGTCAATGATGTACATAATTATGCTACGCGCAGTGCTAATATGTTATATGTGTGTAAAACAAATAAAGTAAGAACTAGTATGTCTATATTTCATAAAGGTTTAATATTGTACAATAAATTACCTTCTGTTGTCAAAGAGGCAAAATCAGTACGAGAATTTAAAGTTAAAGTTAAACAATTATTGTAAATATTTATATGTAATTTATCACGATAACATTTTCATATTATGCATGTATCTTTGTATTTATTTTGTAATATTGTAGCGTAATGCTGTTAATAAAGAATTATTATATTATTATATTACTGGTAGAAAATTTACTACAGTAGATTTTGATACATTCAAAACGAGTTTCAAAGGAGAAAACCATTGCGATACCTCAGTTACCAGACGCGATAGTGTATCAGCTCGATCCTCATTTATATCTGTAGAAGGAACTAAAATAGTAACATCGTCGGCATATGCTACAAATTTATTTGCTTTTAAAACATTTTTTATATTATTTATGTATAAAATGAATAGATTGGGCTCAAGGATACTTCCTTGTGGTACCTATTTTTAGACTGCACATTATTATAAGAAACAAGCTACTTTCTGTTTTTGAGATAACATGTTAGCCATTACTCTGCTTTACCACGAAAGCCATATAACGATAAAATATGAATTAATTACTAACGCAATAGTTGTATTACTATACCAAATTGTTCGTTATTCAAATTTTTATTTTTCTGAAGAAAACATAAAATTATAACTAGAACTTTCTCATAAATATTTTATGGAAAGCCTAAACTATACTTATAGGCCTATAATTCATAACGCTACCCTTTTCGCCTTTCTTATAGTGAGCTACATACTTAAGTGCATCTGGAAATTTACCGTCTTCTAATGAACTGTTTAAACAATGCATTAAAGGAGTAATATACACTTCTTGACATTGTTTCAATAGTTTAACAGGGCTTTCAACCAAACCTGCAGCAGATAGATCTATTTAACAAGATAATCAAACTTACTTCTTTCTCAGTTGTAGGAGTTAAAAAATACTCTTAAAGTTATTTGCTATAATGGGATAATTCATATTAGAATTATTAATCGCCTTATAAGTAATTTTTAAATAAATTAGCTACATCAAATGGACAATTTGCAACCTGACTATCACGTCTATTCTCTCGAAAATTATTATTTGCATCATTTTTCTTAGAAATATTTTTGTTAATAATATTCCATATACATTTTAAGTACATACATCAATAATGTTATTAAAAATCTATTAAAGTAGGTAACAATAAATATAGGTACATAATATTAATATAGATTTGTATATTTAAATAGAATATTATGAGGAATATTTATTTTAATAAACTACATAATAAGATAATGAATAGAGTATAAGAAAACAAAATAAATAAATAAAATCTATGAATCTATGAAATTAGGTAACAATAAATATACATCACGTTAATATATGAAGCTCTATAAATTATATATTATGAAGGATATTTACTGTAATAAAGTAGAATATATGAATACATATGCATAATGATATAATGAGTTATAAAGATTAAAGAGTTAATATATCATTCATTTATTATAAAGCTACGTAATTTGAGCGCAGCTAAAATGTAATAATAAATGCAGTTTAATTTCTCTATTGACATGTTAACTCGAATAAATACAACAGTATTTTTCAACACGTTTGTTAATTATTATAGCACATACCTTAACAATAACCCTAACTCGGAGTAGGCTATGAACAAAGAAACAAGTCTTAATTTAAAAGTATTTAATAGATCTTTTCAATTTAACGGCTATCTCTTTCTATCGCTGTAAATAGTAAGTAAAATGGCGCCAACAAGTGCCAGTTGGGCTGTCAAACGTAACGTCAGAAATATTGCAGTCATTAATATAACTGTATTCTTGGTGAAAATTTGCATCGTTAGACATTTTAGCTCCAATGAAAGCTTTTGTAACTTCTTTCGAGATGTTTTTTAAAGTTGTGAAAGATTTTTCTCACATTTTACGTCTAATTTTTTTAGAAATAAACGTCATGGATCTCAATTGTTCTTACTATGCGCAGATCCCCATTGCGCATATCTGCTATCTCTTTAAATTGTAAAGGTCTATTAAATACCATTTTGGCACGGGAAATTGTCAAAAATATTATCTAAAGAAATCAAAGTTTTTCTTGAATTTTATTTCAGAAATACAAATAAATTAGAAAACGACGAGTGGCAATATACTGTATCCTTCATTAATATATTTTCTCCTTAAAATTACATTTCAAGATCAATTTTAATTATTTGACTTTTGAAATGAATAATGATGACATACGTTTCCTTGTTCATAGCCTACCCGATCCTGAGTTAGAAGTTTTTCTGAATACATACAGGAAAATAGTAAATTTACAATAGAATCAAGTTTATACGAAAATAATGAACACAATCCTTTTTTTGCAGTTTATATTTAGCTCCCTGTACCTATATGTATACGCTACTCTATGGACATAATTAAGAAAAAATAAACACTGTGTACATCTTTAGGTATATTAACCCATTAACTTCCAAAAAATAATCCTGAAATTTTGAAGAATATGAATAGGAAATAAATGAAAATTTATCTCAACGGAAGATATAAAGAACTGTAACTTCTGCAAAAATAATTCTGAATTATTTAGTTGTGGTATCATCTGCTGTTTTGCGAGATTTTCTTTGTATTTTATTATTCGCCTCTGAGATAATGGACGACTTTATGTTCTTTATCTCTTGCGTTGTTTCACTCTTACCTGAGGAATGAAATAATCTTATTAGAACACATATCTAACATGTACAATACTAGTAATAATATAATAATTATATAATGACATAATTGAGATCTTTATTTACAAAAGCCGTACATGTTCAAAAATTCAAATTTTCGGGGAACAACAAAATCTCGTTTCAAAATCGAAACCATTCATTGTGCTTATGAGTGTGGTAATTTTTCTCTTGTAAAAAACAAGCATAAAAACAAGGTATTCAGATGAAAATTTGGTTTTATGGATCCATCTTTTGTTAAAAAATAAACAAATATCTGGACTTGTTCAAATTTTGCATTTACATAAAGAAATTTATGAAAATGGAAAAGGGAATGTTTAAAATAAGTCAAGTAGGTATATTTTTAAAACTTTTATTATATTGTTTACAGATGGGTTGTTGTAGAATTATATTATATTATATAAGTATATGTAAATGGTGTTGACGTTCATGTGAACATAGGGATATAACATGAACTTTTAGTTTTACGTAATTTCCTGCTCTCCTATTCATTTTAGGGCAAAACCTGTAGAGCACGCATTTGTTATTATGTTTTTAGTTTCTACACAATTGTAAAAAGAAATTTCAAATTTCTGTTACTTTGTAGCAATAGCTGTGACATTTGCTTTCTTTTTTCTGGTTTTCAGATATTATTTATAAAGGTCAAACGACTTATAGAATAGTATATTATGTTATTAGGAGTAGAAAGCGGTCTTTTTGTGTTGAACCCAATTGCGGCCGAGGCGCTAGCCGAGGCTAGGCAAGCTGGGTAAAACACAAAAAGGGCTTTCTACTCCGAATGACATATACTATTTTTTCTTCAAGTGTTTCAAAGATTTTTTTGACATTTTTTTTAGAATTTTTTAATTGTAGTGTTTGCAGTTCCAGCCAAAGCTGACTGTGAACACTACAAAACAAAAACGATACAACTGTCAAATAATAATTTTAAATATAATCTGTGTTGCTGTGACGTATGCCGCCGCTAGCGGTGAACAAAGATACTAACATTTTTTTACTAGTACAACAATAACAACATTTTTGTACTAGTAAGACAATGAATGTCTTCTATAGTGTGTGTACAGTAGCATAATATGAATATTATAATACGCTTGAAGAAAAAATAAATCCCTTATTCTTCGATAATTATTTCCATCATAATAATTCTTTATAAAGATACTTTCCTTATTCGAATATGCACACATTAATTATTTTATTTAATTGAAACCAAAAACATAATAAGAAATGTAAAACTAGTTTTAAATGTAACTTTCAATCCTGTAGGGGAGACCGGTGTCAATTTCAACAGGTGTCAAATGTAACAAGGGTAGGTAACAGGGCCATCTTTTCGAAGTAGATTAAATCGCGCTTGCAGAGTGAAGCAGAAAGAGTCATAGCTCTTTGGTATTTAGTGTAAGTACATACGCGTAAATACGGCGTCGGTTTCTGACGAATGTCTATAAATCGACAAAAAAGTAAATACAGGTAGTGACACACATTGTTTCTAAAACACTATAAGTGCTCTGCTCGGAAATATTTCAAGTTAAGAATCAGTTTGTGAGTTATATCTGCTTTTATTTTTCATTAAAAAACATTTCGATTTATTACCTAATAAATACAAAAAAGCAAATAATATCTTTATAAGTGAAGCGGTGTCAGTTGTAACACATGCCACGGTGTCGATTGTAACGTGTTTAATAATTAAATATAGTATTCATCATGATAAAAATTATAAGAAAAACCACTGCTATCGAAAACATAAAAGAAGAAGAGCAAAAAAATGAAAAACAGTTCCGAAAGTAACAGTCGCAGATTACTCTTCAGATGGGTCCGATGAGGAAACTCTCTGATATGTACTGACCCATATTTTTTGAGCACAGGGGTACGTTCTAAAACGCGGAGTAACGGGGTAAGAGTGCACTCTAGTCGTTCTAAAACACAGAGTGAAGTTAGATGGGTAACATTACATCGTATTTGTGAACGAGGTGGTGTACACTCCGAGTGTTCTTTTCTTTCCTCACTCAGTCAGTGCGGTAATTTGTACCCGTCATGCGCAGTAGCAATGTTTATTGAAATCCACATGTTTTGAAGTGTTTAGCATTTGAGTTTGGTCTGTGGTTTATTTTTTATTAAGTTTCTGTTTAATTCGTCTTTTTAAATTCATTTAATACGATATATTTCATACCGTGCAAGGCATTTTACAATATTTTCTGCCATTTGATTGAATTTGAAACCTACACTATTCTAAATAAAATAGACAATAATGATTATTTCCTCATATCAAATATTTCGCCAATAAATCTAAAAATAATAGCAACAAAATTTTCCACTTAATATATAAAAAAATACTACTAATAATTGTATTTTCCAAATCCATTTTGAACTGACAAAAGGAGTAGTACACTCTTCACACTCTGCATCGTTCTAAATGAACAAGAGAAGAGATATCACGTGATACTACATTTACTCTACCTTTACACCACCTTTTCACTGCGTTTTAGAACGTACCCCATGAGATTGGTTGCAGTGGCGAAAATGTAAAATCTGGACACCGGGCAAGTTAAATTATCTAAACTGCAATTTCTTTAGCGACTAAAGGCATTGGTCAAAATGGTCCATATCACCAACAGAATATATATTTTGTTTGCTTTTAGCTGTCATCTGAATTTTGTATATTCTGAGGTAATAAATAAAGGTTTATTTTTTCAATAATTTGTTTTTTATCTGTAATTTTATCTTATTACATCACTGTTAAAGTTTGTTATAATTGACACTGGCCCTGTTACTATTGACACCAGTTAGGTGTCAATTGTAACATTTGTAATGCCTGACTAAAAATCCTTATACTTTTATATTTGTCATATTTTCAAAAGTTTAAAATTCAAAATATTATTCACTAAGGTGTGTAGATACTCATATAGGTAATTTCAAAATTTCGAAATGTAACGTTAACTCGTGAAAAATAAAAATTTAAATTTTGTAACAATTGACACCGGTCTCCCCTACAACTTTGCGCTGTTCAGGTTTTGCAGTATAACTAATAGGAGATCAGAAAATTGCGTAAAACTAAAACCCCATGTTAAATCCCCATGTTCGCACCTGACCGTCAACACCGTTCGTGCTATACTTGATTTTTGACAAATCTTTTTTCTCACAACCACAATGTGAAACGACTGGAATATAACACAATGGCAATAAACCGTAAACTATAATAAATAAACTTGTTCGATTCTTTTGCGGTATGATGATAAAAAATTTGCATTAACTTTTTCCAAGGTGCCACTAACTGATTCAAAAAGTCAATTCCACTTATCAAAAAGATACAAGAGGTTCGAAAATAATCAAATATTGAGAGGACAAGATGTGTTGCCTAGGTACAGGTAACACATTGAATGCGCAAACAGTATATTCAGATGATTTTCGAAGCTTGAGTTGTATATGTTAAGACTATACAACGAATCAACCAACTATATTTTTACCAAATGTCAAAAATATTACTTGTTCATTTTTATCCATGGATATGATTATATATGATTCACTTGTTTGCGACCAAAACACTACTATACCTTGTTCCATTTAAGCCATTCAGTATTGCGGAGCATAGGGAATAGTTTTGACCTCTCTGATTGGCTGAAATTAGATATAAGAGACAAGTTTACCCAATGTAATTTCGGCTACTTCAGATTTGCGCTGTTGCCAGTGCCGTCTACTGAATGGCTTAAATGGAACAGAGCATAGTTGTGTTTCGCGAAACACAACTTAGCAACGCAAATAACCGATGTTATACAGCGTAATTAAGAAAAATTGAGGTATCTGGTATATTTTCCGATGAGTTATATAGTCATACAAACATATGTTCTTAAAATTATTTATAGTAGTTTTTCCACTTACAGCCCTAGTAGGTACTGGATATAATTAAACATAAGATTTTTTGTGTTTTTTACCTTCCGTCACCTTTAGGTAAGGAAGGTATTGTCTTTGGTCAAAAAATTCGGTGGTGAGTTTTTAATGAATAAGCACGTTTTGAGGTCCCTAGAATACGATTTTACTATTTTTACGATGATGTCTGTATGTGTGTGTGAGTGTGTTTGTATGTATGTGTGTGTGTGTGTGTGTGTGTGTGTGTGTGTGTGTGTGTGTGTGTGTGTGTGTGTAACACAATTTTCGTCTACGATAACTCTAAAACTACAATTCCAAAAATGATAATTCTTTCGTATTCCTCTTCGTTGCATCCATATGAAGAGCTGACTAGATTTTGGTTATAATTGGTCAACCGGAAGTACCCTCATTTAAATATTTTAACAATTTTTCTTGAAAAAACGATGTTAAATATCATTTTTTCACATTTAATGTTATTTGACTGCATTTTATACATCATATTAAATGGATATACCGAATTGATGAAGAATCTAATCTCAAAAAAAGGTAGTGATGCAAAGCGAAGCGCGTGCGTTAAAAGTTTGTTAACTATATCAAATTTCTAACCTGTGTCAAATTTTCAAATTTTTTTATAGGTTATGGATCTGCCCTTTTTACCACTTGCGTTCTTAAAATATCGAATCCGGTAGCTATAACCTGATAAACAGCTGTTTACCGGTAACAGTTCACCGGTAAATGCCTCATATAACTGACGGAAGGTAGATATTTTTTTTGTCATGAAAGTAATTCTCGTGCATAGCCGCCTAAGTACTAGTTGATAATAATATTTTTTCTTATTTTGAAGACGATTGCACTAACAATTAATTTACAACACATGTGAAAAACGTGATTCTGAAACTCTATACAAATTCCAAAACTCATGATTGTTTTGGAAACTTGCATTCGTTTCAGAATCATTAGCACACTATATAATTCTCACACACTTTCTTTCAAAAATTTAATGTCTACGACAAATTAGTAGAATCCATAAACAGCATCAAAAACTAAGAAAAGTATTAACTTTCTACGTTTATTGATTGCAAATTTATTGGCGTCTTTACAACTTTTCAAGTAAACTTATTAATATTAATATTACAGATTCCTTGAAAATACAACCGTATGATATACGTAGATACTCGTATTTGGATATAAAATAAGAACTAAAACACATAAATGAAAATTCTATGCTCTGCCTACACTACATTTTTTCAATAAGTCAATTTAAATGTATGAAATGAGTATTTCTCCATTGCTGATTGAAGTAAAATAAACTAGATAGAAATATTTTAAAATATAAATTTAGTAAAATATGCCTCGATTTAGAACACATTGTAACTTTCATGTTGTATAGTTTATAGCATCCCACTGGCGATCAATATATATTACAAACATTGTACATATTCCCTATTCATATATTAAACGCGTGAATTTATCATTTTTATAGCCACATAAATAAATATCTACGTACGAAATATTTCAACAAATCGAACTATTATGCACTACGCTCGCACACAATAGAAATAATGAATATGTTACTATAAGGTGTAAAGTTGATTACCTACTAGACTCATTTACATACAACACAATTAATTACTTAAATTTAAGGGCTCGCGTGGGTTAGCACGGATCGAATCCAACCGACGTCATTTGAAATTATTTTTTTGTTTAAATATCACTTATGTAACAACTGAAGTGCACTCTCCACTTAATGATTGTCAATGGGCGATGGTCAACTGGGGGATAGCCAAGTAGACAACTGGGCATTCAAATAATAGATGTGTACAGTGGAAGATTAAGGATAGTTGATGATGATGATAAAGATATTAATGATGATATCGAAGACAATGATGACAATTTCAAATTCTAAAATATATTTATGAAAATTAATATTATCTTTAAATAATATTATAATGAAACGTATTATATGACGGATAAAAGAAATAAGTAGGAATGCAGTAAATATATAAATTTTATTCAGTCAACAGCTGACGTTTCGCTTCCTGTTGAAGTTTCTTCAGGACAAAAGACTGATATTTTATAATAATTTGTTACAGTGTTTAAAATCTATCATGTAGATCACGTCGAAACATAAACTAATGAATAAATAAATAAAGCACATCATAGATAAAATTATAAAATCTAAATTAATTAAATTAAAGTAACAACTATCTTATCATCATCATCATACAATGGCGACTACTAAAAAATTTTCCTTTACAGAAAATGATATTTATTTATTCATTAGATTATGTTTATATTTCAAGTCAACTTACAATTATTATATTATTACAATAAATTAGTACATACATGAGATATATAATTTCTGGTAGAAGACAATGGGTTCAAATCCCTATGAGATCCATGAATTTTTCACAAAACCGTCTTCGTATTCGTTATTTGTCTACTTTACTTTGAATTGTTAACACAGTTCAAATATTCACAATACCTAAGTTACACAAAAATTCACTGACAGTCTTGAATATACATAAAAATTTTATTATGTTAAAGGATTTAAAGATAAAAATAATTTTTCTTCAAGCGTATTATAATATGCATATTATGCTACTGTACACACGCTGTAGAAGATATTCATTGTCTTACTAGTACAAAAATGTTGTTATTGTTGTACTAGTAAAAAAAATGTTAGTTTCTTAGTTCACCGCTGGCGGCGGCAGTAGCCACAGCAACACAGATCATATTGAAAGTTGTTATTTGGCAGTTGAGTCGTTTGTGTTTTGTAGTGTACACAGCCAGCTTTGACTAAAATTGCAAATTTTACAAATAAAAAAATTCCAAAAAATGTCAAAAAATTATTTGAAACACTTGAAGAAAAAATAGTATATGTCATTCGGAGTAGAACGCCCTCTTTGTGTTTTACCCAGCTTGCCAGGCCTCGGCTGGCGCCTCGGCCGCAATAGCTGGGTTCAACACAAAAAGACCGCTTTCTACTCCTAATTACATAATATACTATTAATTAACATAGAAGTCTATAAAAAGAGTGCTTTACTGAAAAACATCATCTTATTTTTTATGATTCTTAGTTACAATATTGCCCAATATTCGTAATCAAACTGTGCTAATATATTTAAAGTATTTATTTATTTATTTATTTATTACTTACGAGTACGTAAAGCCACTTTTGTTTGAGGTACATACAAATTTTATTTCATACTAAGTGCTATAGGAGTTAAAATATTATTTAAAAAATTTTGAGAAAATAATTCGTAATAATTAAGTAGCAATGAAAATTTGTATCATAAATAATCCGCAAAATATCATTTTAGTTACCAGTATGTAATAATATTATATAACATCCGAGGTGGGATATGTTTCATGTTCAGGGCTGATGTATTTTGCCGAGAGGCGAAGTCTATAATGAAACTTCCACGGAGGTATGAATACTATTTTATTCACAATCATCCTCTTTTTAAATCAATAGTTTTCAAAATAAATCAATTAATTTTATTAATATTTTTGACAGTTCTATTAAAATTTGTTTAGCCTAATTTATTGTAGGGATTTATGACAATGTTGCTACAGGCAACCTCTACATAAACATTTCCAACCCGTGGGGTGGAAGCGATATATGTTATTTGTTATTTCCCATCCAAAAGGTTGTCATTACAGTTAGGAATGAATTTTCCAACCTCTAAGAGGTTAGGAATCGATATATTACTATAATGATTGCGAATAAAAGATATTAATGTTCTTCAGAACATACAAGAAATTAAATAAATAAAAAGATAAGATTTCGAGTTATATTGTTAGTCATATTTTTGCCAATGGGACATTTAACGATAACATGCCCTATCACTGTTACAATAATAGTTACATATTTTTTGCGACGTAAATAGAGTACCACATTTAATAAAATTAACAGCACATTTGACTTTTCTATAATACATGTAATTTTCTAAAACGAAAAGAGATGGACCAATTTATCTTGATTTTGTCATATAAATTTATTAATTATGAACAATTAGAGGTAGCATATTTGAAAAAAATTACAGTTCATTTAGAGCATATTTGATTTACCCATAATTGTACTTAATTTGTTAAAGTGGAGATGCTAAGCATTGTTTTTTGTATATTTAAACATTTTCTATTAAGCAGGGCTATTGCTATTTTTCAGGTGATTTTTGACATTTTCATAGCTAATTTCTGCCGTTACAGAGCAATACAAAGTTAATTTTGGTTATTGATTCAGATGTAGAATTTTATGCCCTAGAACTTTTATTTGAGCTATTTTACATAAAATATTTAGGGAAGCAGAAAATTACGAATCACCCTGTATATCGTATACAGCTTCACATATTAGTAACCGTGACATCAGGAGAGCGATATTTCAGTAAACTAAAAGAAAAAAGTTAATAAACTTATAGCAACTTACATGTACTTATTTAGGCTTGAATAAATTTGTGCCAAATGTAGGTAGTTAATACAATTTATTCAATATGACGATAATATGCTGTATGGATTTACCTACTTTGCTAAATATTTTTTAAAATTCTACATAAATTTTAACTTATGCTTAAATTTAAAATACTGTGACATGCGAGTAAATGATGAATGTTTTCAAACATTGATGTATAAAAATCTTCCTGCATTTTTTGTTTACATAAACCTTCATTAATGCCTAAAAGAAAAATAGCGCTGAGTCACATACTCTCGTATGCGAAATGAACGTGAATTTAAATTCGACAAAAAATACTATTAACGAAGAGTACATCCCATAACCTAAAAATCCGGTCTGCTCTTAGTATTTTTGTTTCACATTAGGTATAGTAAAAAGTGCATTTATTTACTATACACTTTGAATATAAAGTTAGTTCCAAATTCCAATTTATAATACATTAGCATTAGAGTAACTTTACAAATGATGGACAGGTCCCGTACCTTCGGGGAATTCTCTTAACGAGCATCAGGGAAGGATTCAAATATGTAAGTAAATTTAAAAATAATTTTATAATCACCTTCAAAAAGGCCGTGAATCCAAGAGTGCCAGTTTTATTGTTGGCATTCGAACGCGAATCGTCACAACCAATTGCTTATTACAATAATTTAATTGATTATAACAAAAACTCAGAAAAAGTAAATTAATGTTTATTAGATAATTCTAGTAGTTTTATTGTGTATCCTCATTCTAATTAAAAAATGCGTACTATGAAATTCAACTAAAGCCAATCTACTGTACACAGGCTGATTTATATTGAGTAACAAATTTTATCAGTTTTTTAGAGAGGTTGATTCTAGTAATAAATTCTTATAAATATAGGTTCTATTCCTCAATTTTCACATTAAGGAAAACAAAACAAATATGTATCATAGCCAATCACTCTGATTCGCTCCCATCGATGCTTAATATAACCTCCCTAACTTTTCAGGCACGGCAAGAACTACATTAACCGTGGTTTTAACTAGGATGAAGAAGGGGCTGGAATTTAATGTTGGACAAAAATTAGTTCTGTTGGACCCTGTAACCCTAGTAAATATTCACAATTTGCACATCATTCCACTATGCTTTTTTACTGTAACATACGTACTATTATACACTGTACGCGTATAGTACATCGGCTAGACACTAATTGAGAACTGTCAGCTAACTGCCGGCTGCCATTTAGATTTTATCTTGTATCACCGTAGTAGGCGCGCCAGCCCCGGTTGATCTTTTTTACCTGCCGCTACCCTTGGTAAGAGAGGTATAGAGATCGTGCTAAAAATCACATATCGAGATTTTGGTAAATGACCACGTTTTAAGGTCCCTAGAATCCGATTTTAATATTTTCACGATGATGTATGTGTGTATTTGCGTGTATGTGTGGAGCCTCCGCTCTAACTCAAATACTATTTTGGTGAAAATCGGATAACCGGAAATGGCACTTTACTAGAAGCTCAAAATAGTTTTTCTTTGAAAAATACCTTTACATGTTATTTTTTGAGATTTATGTTATTATAAAAATTAAAGATTATTAAATCTTCTACGTTTGCATTAATACTATTTACCTCCCGCTACCCTTGGTAAGGGAAGTTTCTTCGAAAAATACCTTTAAATGTTATTTTTTCGAGATTAATGTTATTATAAAAATTAAAGATTATTAAATTTTCTATAGATATGCATTAATATTTTTTCTATATATTTTATGGATAAATTTATAAAATTATCTATAATTTAAATCCCAGAGCCTATGCTTTAAATAAACAAAACGCAGTTCAAATGTATGTAACTGACAGATAATTGTCACTATCAAAGAACTAATCATTTCAAAATAATATTAGTAACGTTTTAAAAAGGAAAAAGTAAATAGAACAATACAAAAGGAATTCAATACAGTTTCCAGCATAAATAAATATGTAGGTATATATTTAGATTAATAAAAATTAACGATTCACAAAAATATTTAAGCTAATCCTCATTTTTGGATTAGTGAATTCTATTCTATCCCGGTATTTAAAATTTAATCTTCATTTTATTATAGTTCCGGTGGCTCAATGGTTACAGCAACGCCTCATGTCATGAGTGCCCTCGGGGCTCTGGTTTCGAATCCCACTAAGCCATGGATGTGTGTGAATGTGAACCCACTCTGTAATTGGGATTTAATCCTGTTGAGAGGTTTATAAAAAGGTAGTTACTTGGATTAGATTAGACTATATTTTAAGAAATAAACTGTCAAAATTAGAGTAAAATTCGCTAATCCAAAAACCTTAATCTTTTTTGTGACTCGGGCTGTAAATGGCGGGAGGTATTGTGTTGGCCACACCAGATTTTTCTATATATTTTGTGGATAAATTTATAAAATTATCTATAATTTAAAACCCGAAGCCTACGCTTTAAACAAACACAATTCCTTGGTTATACAGTGCATATCTCAAATGTATGTACCTAACAGACAGATAAATGTCAAAGAACTATCATTTCAAATTAATAATGGTAACGTTTTAAAATGAAAATAGTAAATAGAACCATAGTTGGAATGGAACTTAATACAATAGTATTGGCCACATCAGATTTTTATCTTCCGTGACGGAAGAAAGGTATTGTCTTTGGTCAAAAAATTCGGTGGTGAGTTTTTTGAATAAACACGTTTTGGGGCCCCTAGAATACGATTTTACTATTTTTACGATGATGTCTGCATATATATATATATATATATATATATATATATATATATATATATATATATATATATATATATATATATATTTCTTTTTCTACTTTCCTTTTCTTTTTCTTAATATTCGTAATTTTTTTGCAAATTCCTTTTATATTTTTTACGTATATTCTTTTGCGTTGTTTTTATTTATTTTCATAATCTTCATAATAATGTACAAATATTTTTGACAGTGGCATACAAATATTTTTGACAGTGACATTTATGTGTCAATTTCAAATATTTGAATTTCTTGCCTTGAAGTAATTTGATCTGAGAATTTTTACATCAAATTATTTTATATGCATTTCCTTATTTCTAAATCTATAGAAGATATAATAATGAATTTATATTTATCGAATAAAGAATTTAACGTTCTTTAATAAAAGTATTTACATACATTTTCGATAAATAATATTTAGATGATTTTTTTCTTGTAACTACTACTTCCGGTTGTCAATTGTTACCAAAACTTAATCAACGCTTCCCATTATTGTTAGATTGAGGAATCCGTAGTTAAAAAATGTCTTAAGTCTTATAGTATTTGAAAAATCGTGGATCCAACATCCACACACACACACACACACGCGCACGCACACGCACACGCACACGCACACGCACACGCACACGCACACGCACACGCACACGCACACACACACACACACACACACACACACACACACACGCGCGGACATCATCGTAAAAATGTTATAATCGGATTCTAGGGACCTTAAAACGTGCTTATTCACTAAAATCTGGATATGCGATTTTTAGCATGAATTCAATATCTCTCTGAGCGAGAGGTAAAAATTATAAAGAAATTAAATATCATATATTAGCTAGCTATGCTATAACTCTGGAAACAGCTGCTATATTAAGAAAATTCTGACTGAAAGGTGTCGGTGCAGTGGCGTATTTACGATTTTCTTCTGGGAGGGGTCCAAAATTATGGTGAGGGAAGAGATTCAGAAAAAAAGGCGCCGCAGGCGATTTTTTTTTTCACCCAAGGTCAAATGCTTTTTAATTGAAAATTACATATTTTCAAGGCATGTGAAGCTGCATGTTTTCCCCCTTTTATATACAAAAATAAATTACCAGATCACACAACATCTTAGAAAAGAGAATATATTTAACAGATTGTTGACTTGGATAAACACAATGTGGCGCGACTATTATACAGGGCCTACGATTCATTACATTACAAGAAAAATGCTAGACAGATTGGCTCGTACCACGAGCACAGTTTTAACTAAAACGCTGTTTTAAGAAATGTCAAATTACATTATTTAATATTTATAATAAATAATAACAAATTTATCAAAATATGATTTTAAAGCAGAACACGGTTTATAATCAAACAAATATTTTTTAAAAAATCGTTCTTAATACATAAGGACGAAATTAAATATTGAAATATGAATTTGACATTTCTTAAAACAGCGTTTTAGTTAAAACCGTGCTCGTGGTACGAACCATAATGTTTATGTTCGATGTATCCAGTAGAAACAAATGTATTATCTGTCATTTAAATTTTCTATTCAATGTCTACTATAATTAGTAGTGAAAAAATTAAACAGGATGTTAAAATTAACATGACGAGTTACAGATTACACCCCAAACATTTAATCTGGCTTGCAGCAATGTACAGTAGATGTCTTGAACCTACTTACAAAATTTAATTGTATTCACGTACGCTCACGGTCAGGATCTCTATCTCTTATCTTTTACGTACTCATTGCATTTTGCATTTGAAGCATGCCTCAAACAGCTCCTTGTCTAGCGTACGTATTGCTTACCGGAATGAAAGCTTTATCAAAAACATTAGGTATTATACTATTCTTCGAGAGGCAAGCGTAAATTAGGTGAACTGCATTACAAATTAGTTATGGTGGTGGCTTAATTTTTTTTTTGATATTTATAAAGACTGGCATAAACGGAATAAGTTTAAATTTAATTTACATAAAATTATTAATTTGTTAAAATAATATTAATAGTTATTTCTTGTCTGGTGAGGCTCTGCCAAGCATCCACTGGAGTTTTGGAAATAAAATATATATATTTCTGGGGGGGGTCCGGCCCCCTGGACCCCCCCCCCGTAAATACGCCACTATGTCGGTGACTACGTTTATCTCGATAATTCAAGCGGCTTCAAGTATATTATGACTTGAAAAATCCTATTGGTTTATCTCAGCGGATTGAAAATAGGATTGCGTTATTTTCAATCTTCTTTAAGTTGTATCAACTAAAAAAAGATAGTTAAATACCCGATTATGCAGACAGACAGACAGGGAGAGGTATATGACCTAATTTCATCCTAGATATATAACCCCATAATCTAAAAATTGTCATGTTGTTATATGTCTTCTTTTTAAAAAAATATTAAAAAAACATTAATTTCTTCGTCACTCCAAATATTTCGCTTTTCGACAATTTTACTAAGTTTGCTACCGCGATTTTTATAAAATGAGGTAAAATGCAAACAACGAACAACTGATATAAATTTGATAACACTGCAACATATTGTGGATGTGCGCATGCGTAGTTCCATTATTTGAAGCTTCACTGTTTATTTCGGCAGAAGTCAAGCCGCTTGGTACGTCCAAGCTTATTACTTTATAAAGCCGACTTGACATTTATTTTGAAGATTGAAAAGGGATTTACTAAATACAAGCGGCTTCAAACGTCGAGCTAAATGTAATTGACAGTATGTTTGTGTTATAATTTCACTAGAAATATAGGATCTTTTGCTAGAAACTTTGTGTATGGAATTTGTTTAAAATACATACAACTGCTTTAAGCTAATATACAAGAATTAGAATCTTTTGCAAGGAACTTTCTATATGACATTTATACAAAATACATAGAACTGACGGAAGGTATAATGTGCTGGCCACATCAGATTTTTTTATTGGGAACCTACGCCGGTTGCGGAGGCGCGTTCCTATTTAAAAATAATCGAGTTATTAAAAAAGAACAGACTGATAAATCACTCTGTATACTAACTACGTTTACGAGTACCTCGCATATCTATAAACGGCCAATGTATCAACAGAAGTATAGAATAGAGAAAATTACACGTTCCATAATTTGCAATGTGTAACATTGAACTAATTTTCTAGTTCATAAATTTCATAGCAGTGATAATTTATACCTAACTAATCTGCTCATTATATCTAATGATTAAACTAATTTGTCATGATCTGATAGTAGGTATGGTATGGTATTTATTATATGGTGTCACAAATGTTGATATCAACATTCATCTACAATGGGTATTTTCGCTTAACAAGCTTGGAATACCCGTCATTATATTCATTGAAACACACAAAGTTCAGATCGATCACAACAGAAAGTTTTTTGAAAGTGTCTAATCATATTAGCGTGACTTTTGTGATAATTACGTCGATGATAATATAAAAAACGGGCTGGTAACATGCCCGTACTTATCCGCATACACAATCACAGGCAGCCAAAGTAACGTAATTACAATGAATCACGTTGACATTTACTTCAAAGTTCTCATGCTAAATGATTAATTACGTCTTGCCGTTCTAGTTGAAATAACTTGCTAGATACCAATACTAATCAGCAATTTCTTGTTCTTGTTGATTCCCTCGGGCTCTAACTAATTGTAAGCATACACAAACAATTACCTCAAAATCGCCCATGGTGTTAACATTATATGTTGTTGGAGATTCACAGCGATTATAATAGAACATTGTTTGTTTATTTACTGACCAGCTGTGCATCAAAGATGCAATTTTATTTTATCTAACTTAAAACTGGTATAACTGAACTACGTATAAGTAATTTGATTTACCTTTTGTATTTTTTCATTTTGTAGTCTTAAGTTTGATTACAAATTCGTTCGTTCGACACCCTAAGACATACCTCGCAAGAATGAAAAGCTGGTTTAACACTGGAAAAATAACGAATAATTGTTTTCAACAATAATATTAATAGCAAATAAGTTACTAAAATTTGTTTGGCTATCTCGATAAAATAATAATATCTAATGGAGGTTTCAATAATAATTTACATTGCAAGAGCGTTACTCAGAACTTTACGGGCGTGCACGGTACCTAACGAGCGAGCGAAGAGAGCTTGTTATCCGTGCGAGCACGTAAATTTCGAGTAATGGTTGAGCATTGTACAGTGTTTTATGATGTATTGAATCGTAAATAATTTGAAAAAAAATATTGGAACCTACAATACAATATTAAATTATTTTATCGAAATAGTCTTTGAAAACATATAGCGAAGCGAAATAATGAATAAATAAATGTGTATATACATGTTGCTATGGTTTTACCAGCCCGTAATTTTTTTTACGGGCGGAGCCCAAATAGCTTTCTTTACCACTAGAGACAGAGCTCTGTAATAAGACGTTTACGATTCATTATAACGTAAAAATGTTTTAAAAAAACTATTTAAAACACAATGTTATTAGTTATTATCATTCAAAAATTAAAGATAAAAGTTTTTCGGCGTCCACCTCCATATTCACTTCGTAGACTTAGATAAACATAACATAACAACGTGCTGAGTAGATCAAATACGCAGTCGCAGTGTGCATACGCATGCGTACAATGAAATATCTATTGCTCTTGGCCCGCTGAGCAAAAGTCCGTGTTTGCGGTTTCGACAAAGTTGAGTATCCATAAACGTGCCTGATGGTGTCCGCTTGGTACCTACTTGTCCACGCAGACTGACTGAACAAAAACGTTGTTATTCGCGAATAGAATCACCGTTGCCGTTGGTGACACCCCAGTGGTTTACAACATGGCCGCTGTGTCTAGTATAGTTATCCACTGTATCAGTAAGCATCATATGCCTGAGATATAGATATTATATCAAATTTCAGAAAATACTACTAAGTAATTGAGAAGAGGTAAATATAATTATTTTTTCTACATGTGTGCCTAATATATCAAGTTGTATGCAATGTTTAGCTACATTTTTTATGGATATTGACGAGAATGGTCTACAGTTAATGAGAGAAATGTGGAATTCTTTAGATTCTACCCCTAATTCTAGGACATTTATAGTCAATTATATTAACAATAAAACAAATATATGTAATATTCAGTTCCGATAGTATAAAAGAAGTATAATTTTTGAGCATAGTTTAATCTGACAATAACTAGTCAAATAGATATATGACAGCAATAACAACATTAATTCGATTTGCTTTAATTTATTTAAACGATATTTGATATTGAACTTTCGTTTAATACTACTGGCCATTAAAGTATTACTTTACTTTAACAATTAAAAGATAACTCTATTTCAAATATTCACAAACGTACCTGGTAATATGAAATCTTTATAAAATGTTTGGAACAAATAACTATCGTACTAGGAAAACTTTTTCCCTGTTTTTATTGGTCTGATCCACGCCAATGTACGATCTATTGATCCTTGGAGACCAGACTTATTTATTATAAATACATATCGTATTCCAGATTTTGGAAAACGATGGTAGGAAAAATTAGTTTCTCTAGAAGCCTATGAATGACATCCATATACACAACAATTTGTATTACAAATTTTCTTGTTTGCCATTGCACTTAGACAAGCTTTTATACAAAAATTCAAAACAACAGAACACGATTTAAATGACAACACCCTTTTCTATACTTCATAGTAAGCTTTACAAAACTGCCACCAGATGGATACTATATGTTTATAATATACCTATAAAACTTTATTTATAGGTATATTATCTGTATACTTGTGAATAAAAAACATTTTTTACGCTTCTAGAATACTTTAAAAAAATCTGATGTGGACACCACACGACTTCCTCGTACGCAAGACCAATATGAAGTATAGACCCAATTATAAAATTGCACGTATTTGACGTAATTTGACATTAACATCTATTTTTTATTTTTTTGTTATTTTTTGTCCTAATCCATAGCAATCTTCATTATAAAAACCAAAAAGTATATAAGTTTTAAATTTGCATATCTCGCTTATACAAAGGGCTAATTTAATAATACTTGATGTGCTAGACGCAGAATTTAATTCTCTAAAATTCTTATTTAAAGTATTTATTCCTAAAATCAAGAGGAAACCATTTTATTCAAGAAAAACTGTTAACAACTTCAGGTAATATATCACTTTCGGTTAGCCTGTTTTAACCAAAATCTACTATGTTATTCCAATTGACATAAAAGTCTTATATACTAAATTTGAAAAGTTTTGGATGTACGTGCAGACGTCACGACGAAATTAGTCAAAATGGATTCAGGGATGGTCAAAATGGATATTTCCGTTGAAATCTGAAAACCGAAATTTTTCGCGATTACAATACTTCCTTTACTTTGTACAAGGAAGTAAAAACAGTTGTATAAAAAAATAATTGTTTTAATAAAAAATTTAGAATTAAATACCATTTTTATTTCGAAATTATGTAGACTAGCTTTGTTAAAATATATCATCACGCTTTTAATATTTAAAGGAATACGTTTATGTATTTGTTTCCACCTTAAAATATTTGAGTATTTAATTTGAAAACGTATGTTCTCCTAAATATCAAGTAATAATAGAATAGCTATTTGTTTGTTCAGTATATAAGAAAAAGTACTTTTTATACTTACTGCACAAAAGACTTTTTCTATTACCGTTTCTAAGAGGGATTTTTCAAATATTTTTCTTTAAATTTAACACTTAATAGTCAATAAATAAAGCATCCTTGGTAATTTACATTTCCGCAGTTGTGTGGATATTTACAACATTAATCAACTCAAATGAAAATGAATATCAAAGACATTTCTATACGATAGTAGAAAAGTATATAAACTGCATTCTGTTTTGCATTTGGTAATAGAATGACGAACCTTCAAAGATATATGGTACACATATTTGATCTTTTATGAACGATTAATTGGTGCACAAGAATGTTCCTTGTACTCGTAGACATAAAATAATTTTTAAAAAAACTTCTTCTCGCGCTTCGCTTTGCCGCTCTTCGCGTCGCTCAAATGCGCGACGGCCTTAACTATCACTTTAACAATAGGTGTAAGAGCGGGCGTAATTCGAATTAATAAAAGAATAAAGTTACGTCAACAGGTCATCACTTGTTTGGTCTTCAACCTTGTATAATGTAGTTTACTTATTGTCATGGCATTTAGTTAATGATAATGACTAAATACCACAAGACAATTTTGTTTAAATAATAAAACGTAATTATGAAAGTAATGTAGATAATGGGTAATATGTCGTGATGATATACATATATATATATATATATATATATATATATATATATATATATATATATATATATATATATATATATATATATAAATATATTTATTTATGTAGATATTTTCAATTTTTTAATGTTTCTGCAAATTTATAATATCAGTTCCTTTCTTTTTTAAATTTCATCATTTCATTGCACGATTAAATAAAGCACTAATTTTGTAAATAAATTTGAAATACATGCGGTAAAGGAGGTTGTTTGTAGTTTATAATGATATAAAAATATATCTTTTATTGAAAAAGAAATAGCCTCCCCTCGGCATTGATTTGAAAATAGGCTGTTGGCAGCTTACTCGGAAAGAGAAAGGCGTTCAGTACACGTTCGCACAGTAAACAACGAAGCAATACAAAGGCCTATCGACAGAATTACGTAGGCCCCTGGGGTCAAATGATATCACTTCGTATCTACCCGCCACTCCAAGGTTCTACAAATTTCTCGATTGTTATGCCGCCTCAGCAAAAAATATTTTTTATCTTTTCCTCGGCAGATAGCTTATCGAAATTGGCCAGTAGGTACGTTTTCATTTTTCCATTTAAGGGATATACACAGACTAGATGCGTGTTTTTGTTTTTTCTTTTCCACAGATATTACAATTCTGGATCAGTATTCTAGGGACATCTATGAAACGAACGCTAAAGCTACGCTGCTAGATTTGCTGATATTGCAGAACAATATTTATTTATGTGAACATTATAATGTTATTTAAATTAAATATTCATTTCAAGATTTGTTCTTTTCGAATTTGTAACAAAATTGTTCAAAATGAGTAAAATAATTTACTGTATTCCGTTTCGCTTGGAAATATTACTAGTTTTAAATCGTATACATAGATGGCAGGAAAATTCATATTTTAGATTTTATTGATTGTAAGAAGATACATATAATATTAATATTAATTATTGCAAATATAATAATTTAATTCTAACTTTTTCGACAATTCAATTTTCATTGTAAATTAAAGTTCAGATATGAGCCTCCATCGGCGATATAAGTAATGTATATTATACATTGTATAAATAGGAAAAAATTGTATATATATATATATATATATATATATATATATATATATATATATATATATATATATATATGTATATATATATATATATATATATATATATATATATATATATATATATATATATATATAAGAAAACAAATGCATTTTGGGATTAAACGGTAATACAAAGAAAATATTCACTTACTAAGAAAAAGTATCCCCCTGACAATATAAATAACAATTCTAACTCTACACTTGATCACAACAATTTTTAATTTTCATGCTTTACAATTTCTCGTTTGTATTAAAAATTATTAAAAATTTAAATTAAAATTTTTGCGCCGTCCCTCTGGCGACATTTTGGTAATCTTCGTCGTATTACCATTTAATCCCAAAATGCAGCCAAAACAATTTTAAAGTTAGAAATCAGTACAAACAAGTTCTTATTTAAAGTAGAATTAATGTCATATGTATAATAGTTTTTATAAAACACACTGTGATAAAAAGAAAATTTTTTAGTCAAAATTTTTCACTGTTATAGTTCGACAATACATTACTTACTGTTATTAAAAATGTTAAAAGAACAAAACTTAAAATTTTTCAAAATTTCTTTCTCCAGAAAACGATGTACAACGTAGATATAATTTTTAATACTTAATCTCACACAATGTAACAAAAATTTTAAATCGCAAAATTGTAATGTATTTGTAATAAATATAACATATTTTAGAACCCTGAGGATGGTTAAAATAAATAACCGAAAGCTTGGTTAATTGTAAAGAGTGACAATTATTTACTAGAGCCCAACATCTTAATAATAATTTTGTAGGCATTACTTCATAATCTAATCATATGAATTTGTTATAATAATGAATAATTTATACTCAAACTTAGTTCATATGCATATTGTTAGATTCCTAATCTAATAAATACTGACAGCAATATTTGTGAAATTAATATAAATGTTTAAATTATAACAAAGGAATTAAGTTTTTAAAAAATTAAAAACTGGAATAAGAAAACTAATGGCCGTTTGCACCAAGATTTAATTGAAAATTAAAGGTTAATTAAATTACGGGCCGGTTTAATAAACATCCAGTTAAATTTGCTTCCAAAGTAAATTTAATTGTATGAATATATTCGAATCAGTTTCTATGTTCCTATGACTTTAAATTCATTGCTTCACTTTTTTAGTTTACTTTGAAAGAACAATTTAATCATTTAATAATATGAAATAAATTGTGAAAAATTGTCAGACACCGGGATTCGAACCCGACACACCTATCTTGCCGGGATGGTGCTCTACCAACTAAGCTATTGGCTGCCCTTCTCTCGATGGCTCTCGATGGCTGAAAAATCTACCACTTTTAAGGTCGTATGACTGCTGAGGATTTATTAATCGTCACATGATTAGATGTGGAGTTGCCAAGTTGGTAGAGCACTATCTCGGCAAGATAGGTGTCTCGGGTTCGAATCCCGATGACTGACAATTTTTCAAAATTTATTTCAAATATACAAACTGTTAACTCATTGTTAATATTATCATTTAATCATAGATTTTCAACAATCTCTACATAACTATGGGTCCAAATTCCCGCAGCGTAGAGTGCCGTTTCTTTAATTATAGAATTATGCAATATAACTTTCTCTTGCCAATAGCCACTGTGGCCTTTCTGAGACAGTCTTTAGCTGCTATGTTAAATTTACCTGAACAAGAGAATATTATGCCCAAATAGTTAAAACTGTTAACGATTTCAATTGGTTTATTATTGTATAAGAATAGGTGTTTTAATTTATAGAAAATTAGAGTTTAGATTTTTCAGTATTAACTTCCAGTGTATTATTATTATAATAATATTCTTTTAATATTTGGAGCTTTTTCATTGAGATCTACAGGGGAGTATGCCAAGAACACCATGTCGTCAGCATAGGCCAATGTTAATACATCATTTCTACCGTCAATATTAATTCCGCTGACGCCTTTACTTCTAAAAATCGATTTTAAATCGTTAATAAAGAGGATAAATAACAATAGGCTAAGTGTATCTCCCTGTAAGACACCTTGTGTAATACGTATGTTTTCTGACTCTTCGTTTGAGTTTTTAATTTGTAAAAATACATTATTGTAAAACTTACGTAAAATTCTTTTTAGTTTATCTGAAATACCTATGTCATGAAGTTTGTTCTATAGTTTAGTATGCTGTACGGTGTCAAACGCTTTCGGAAGTCAATAAATAAGGCGAAGTTTTTTAAGCCTTAATTGGAGGTGGGAGATAGATGTGAGCCAAAATATATTATCTAAGGTGCTTCTAGTTTTCCTACTTTTAGGGCTCTTATCACTTCTATTTTTACGATATAGTGCCGATGCAAGTTTTAAATTTTGGCATTGATTATACCTTGATTTAGAATGTTGGTAACTTGGTTTAGCTGGCATAAATTTTGTTACTTCATTCAGTAGGTAGGTATATTCGTTATCGTTTTGCTGGCGTTGTGAATTTTAACTATGCTCTGGTTGCTACGTAATTTGTAGATGTTGCTTTTGCTTTGTTATTTGTTATAAACAATTTTAATCTAATGTCAAATAAAAATGACAAGTATCGATTATTCCAAATAAATACCTATACGAGAAAGAGTACGAAAGTTTTGCGAGTGGCGGTGTTCAAAAAATTTGAACTTTATAGGCCCTCGGGCAATAAAAGCCTAATTGAGCCCGCTGTTGAGGGCGAAGAAACAAGTTTATGATACCAAAATAATAGTTATTTATGTATTAAGGGCATAATAAAAGATCGACGCGTAGCGGAGAGCTTTAATTTTCCCGAGTGCTATATTCTTGAATATGCCCGTGGTACATACAACATTTTATTTTATTTTGGTTCTCAAAATTTAAAGATACAATAGGTATATATTCGGAATCGTTGTGCTGGCGTTGTGCATTTTAAGTATGTTGTGGTTTCTAGCTATATTATTTGTTAATAACCAATTTTAATTTAGTGTCAGATAAAAACAAAAGATCAATTATGCGAAGGATATATCAGATGAATTTGAGGCTGCACAGGATTAGTTCGTTCCACAGAAGTCAAAAAACGTATACGAGAAAGGATACGAAAAGTTTTGCTAGTAGCGGAGTTCAAAAAATGTGATTTATCGAATTTATTGTGTTGTCTGACATTTATCTATAAACCACAGTTTTGACGTTTAAATAGTTGTTGCTTGGTAACTTTATAATCCCTCGGGCGATAAAAGCCAAATTGTGCCTTTTCAGGGTAAATGAACAAGTTTATGATTCCAAAATAAAATATATGTGTGATTTTAATTTAATTTTTGTATAATTCTCAATTAACATATTGATAAAAAAACATAGGTAAAGAAAATGCAAATTACTTTATTCAGATATTACTGTGTTGTGTAATGATCTTTTGTAAGAAAAGGTTATACAAATGTTATGACTCCTGCTCCTGCGTCACTGTGAACTTTTATATCTACATAGCATAGATTATTACGTTATAATGTTGTAGGCTTTCCATATTTTGATTGCATATTTGCCTTCATATTCAATGTATTTAGAATTAAAACTTACAAGTAAATAAATTTTATCTTCCCATGTATGTATGAAGATATGGTAATAATGGAAACAGTTAAAATATTCAAATATTACCAACATCAGTGACTAGAGTGAAATATACGTAATGTTTCTTAAATAAATTTACTATTAGGCATACATTTAACCGATCTTTAAAACAATTAAATAATCTTTTAAAAATTGTTGTTTGATATTTAAAATATGTAAATGATCTTTTGATAACTGATCTTTAACAACATATTTGATCTTTATAAACAAGAAACTGAAGTTTATAATATTAAATTTGAAATTTATAGTTGTAACATTTAAATTTGTAATTATTAGTTTCTTAGGTTGAAGTTGTGAAAAATGTGACTTTTTCGCTTACATATTTTTAAAGAAATACTGACTATAGCGATAACCTAACGCACAAAACTCAATTTGACGAAACTCGGGTGATTATATCTTGTTTCATTTAAACCATTTAGTATTGTAGAGAATAGGGTTTAGTTTTGACCTGATTGGCTGAAATTGGTGACAAGAGACAAGTTTAAAAATAATATATACATGCATATGTGTGTATATATATATATATATATATATATATATATATATATATATATATATATATATATATATATATATATATACAGGGTGTTCAATTTAAGTGTTTCTTGTTTTGTTTTGTGTTTTTTCATGGTACTCTGATTACATGTAGAAATAAAAATGAAAATAATAATATTTCTTTTGCATTTTTCTCGTTTTTTTCGTTATGGAAGGGTATAAATATTTTATATAGTTGTATTCAGAAAAAAATGCTGAATCAAATAGGCTAATAAAAAAGTAGGTTCTCATTAAGAAGTAAAAAGTTGAATACTGTATTTTGAGAACAACAGGTTAAAAACATTGTAATGCTCATTTTAATAGTCTTATAATATAGAAATTGTTTGCTAATTTAACCGACTTCGTATCTCTTACGGTTCTCGAGATAGCAATAGTGAAACACTTAAATTATATATATATCATCACGGCTTATTACCCATTGCTGGGTGTGCCAATCTGCTTGTACACAAGTTTACAATGTAATTTCGACTACTTAAAACTGGCGCTGACGTCAGCACCATCTACTGAATGGCTTAATTGAAACAGAGTATACATTCATTTTATAGGCATTTCATTTCATTATCCTTCATGTTTTTTAAATGTCAAACCTATATTTTTAATGGTAAAAATGATCAAATATATTTTTTTAAAAGATCGGTTAATATTTTCCCTGTATATCATAATCTTTTGCAAGAAAATTTGTATTTGGAATTTTAATAAAATATGTATATGTACGTGTATACATATAAGGTAGCCCATAGGGTACGCCGGATTTAATTTTAAAATAAAACACAGTAAATTATTATTTATTTGGGCAATTTTTATTGATTTATAAAGCATTTACTTTTTATATTTAAGTTGGTAACCCTATTGTTTTTTTGGGATCAGTTGGAAGATATGGACCTCGAAGAAATTTGGTTTCAACAGGAGGGTGCCACATGCCATACAACAAGAGAAACCATCGTTTTCCTGGTTGCGTGATTTCCAAAAATGCTGACGTTAATTGACCTCCCAGATCCAAGTCCTAGCAAACCACTAACAATTCGTGAACTGAAGACAGATATCCAACGCGTTATTGCTGAAACTGACCCAAATGCCTTGGAAAAAGTCTTAGAAAATTTGATCAAAAGGGCCAGGATATGCCAGCACATCCGCGGCAGCCATTTGGCCGATCATATTCCATAATTAATCTCAATGTCTGCTTTATAAATCAATCAAAATTGCCGAAATAAATGATAAATTACTGTGTTCTATTTTAAAATTAAATCCGACGTAACCGATGCGCCACCTACACTATTATTCACGAAAGATGACTATTCAAGGTCATTCTTTCGAAGAAAGAATACACATCACTTTGCAGCAGTAGCTTAGGAACATTTTGTATTAGAAAGAGAAAGATTATTTGACCTATGTCTATTTTATTTATGTGGTGTGACATATATACGTAAATAGTGGCATTACTTTCTAACACTATAAATAATAATGACATATGTCGTAGAATTACAGATACCTAATTATCTACTACACTGCCCTCTGTGCTAATATTTACCCAGTGGCGTAGACGTTTAAATCAAATTATTATTCCTTGGTTTATAAGTTAAATCTATGTTTTCGTACTTTGCAAAAACATAAGTGAAAAACATAAATCTTTCAGAAAGGCAATATTTAGAAAGAAACATAATTTTCAAATTAATTACTCTTATTTTTTCTGTTAAAATGTGTCCAAAATATTTCATGTTGCGCGCCTATGTAAACGAAATGCTATGAAATTATCTCCAAGTAATATTATATCAGACGGCTCATAAATGACCTTGAATAGTCATCTTTCGTGAATAATAGTTTATGTATGAAATTGACGAAGATAATGTGCAGACCAAATCAGATTTTTCCACGCAAATAAATAACAAATAATTAGGTATTAATTAATTGATTTAAAAAATGCAGATTTTTTATTTTTTTATTATACTCAAATGTAAAAAACAAAATGTAAAATTTAAACACTTTAGCAGTGAGTTATGAATAGCATAACATATCAAGAAAATATAATAATATAGTGCAAAACACAAATATCGTAAGGTAAAATTTTAACGTACGAGTCCAAGTTCGGAAACCGAACCGCCGCCGCCGCTGCGCTGAGCCAGTGTCTAAGTTTAACGATGAAGTAACCGCACGAGCAACCGGGCAGCGTAAACAAACGTGTCTCAACCTGTTTAATTACATCCGGTGGCGTGATCTTTTGTATTCGATGTTTTTATCTCGAACAATGTTGGAGTATGTTCTGATCTAGAACAACGACACCGGAGTATATAAACTCAGCAGGGAAAACAGCCGGACATTCTAATATAAACAAGCGTCCTAAAAAGAATAGTGGGTGATATAAACAAATATTCGACGAGTGGTGAACATAAATAAATATACGTTGTAAAGTTTCTGAAGCTGTGAATTTTGCTAATTGGGAGGTTTTATTAAATAAAAAGCTTCAAATGTTGTTTAAAGTTTTTTATTATTATAACAACCAAAAGACGACGTTTCGGCACATGGTTATGGCCATTTTCAAGTCACATAAAGTGAAGTTTACATTCAGTCAAATTTTATTGAAATTTAAGATACATTATAAAACGACTTTAATAAAAAAAAATTAAATATCAAACTTAATTATGGGTTGTAATTTAATTTTTTTTCTAAATCTCTAATTAACTTTTAACACAGTACATCATGCAGAAACTATCTCTATTGTTTGAAGTAGAATTATTTATTTATAAAACGGTTTACGGATAAAAATTTGATTACTTTCACGAGATATTTAGTGATAAAAACGTATATGTTTTCAGACAAAATTAGAACTACACCGGATATGGATATGGTTGCGCATGATAAAAGTAAAAATGAGTATAGGTAATAAATAGTTTTTAAAATAAAGATAGCCGTGAATTCGGCATGGTATATTTTGTATTTGAAACATTATCACCGCAAAAATAAAGCACTTTTAAAATCACTATTTTCCGTAATTCCTATAATTTGTACCTGCACCTACAATAAAAATCTATTCATATCAATATCCCAAATATACATATAACAATCCTGTATAACTTTTTAATTGGTACTCATGTAGAATACAACAGGAAGTTCGAGAAAACAACGTTTAAAAGATAAAACGTGTTTTTGATATAACCACGTACGATAAAACTCAATTTAGTTGTTTTCCAAATGCCTTCGAAACGTGTATGTATTAAACACACATTTGATAATTCAGGTATGTAATTAAATAATTAGTTTCATTATGTTAACTTTTCTACTCATTTCTCTTTAATATTTAATGTTAATGCCATGAGTGTTTAGTTTTATTCATAATCAGCCCAATTCTGCAAATAGTTGCTATGAAAGTTACTGCATAGTTACGTTATTACGATCTAACTTTCATAGTGACTTGGATAGGAACTTTGATTTTTCTCCTATTCTGTAGCATAGAGTTATAACAGTATTACCATAAAAGTTAAGGCCCATTCAGAATAAAAAAAATTAGCGGTAGTGTAAGAATTAATGGCATCGGTAGCGTAAGAAAATTATAGTAAAAATTATTTCCGTTCACAATGAAAAATTATTGAAATTATAGTTTCTAGGAATTTTTATTATAAATTACTAGGGTGCAAGGTTGACAGTTATAGCTGTCATTTTATTTTTGCGCAAAAAGGAACTGACATAGATAATGACTTATTAATTACACTTATTCACAAGCACTCCATTGTGTGAGATAAGCGAAGAGATTAAGGGAATTTAAAATTAATTCAAAAAAGAAAATGCGTGGGCACAAATTGCCTTTGAAATAAGGAAAACTGGTAAGTTACGTGTTCACTTTTAATTGTGCAAAATTTATTAGTAAGTCTGTTTGTTTATATAGCGCAATGTCTGAGGCACACCACAAAATAATCCTTTTCTATTGCTCATTTTATCTGATCAATGTCAATAAACGTCAAAACTGCCAAAAAAAATAAGCGTTAGTGCAGTGGCAACGTAGAAGTTTGGAGTTTGCAAACTCCTACCGCTGCCATTGCCACTGCGATACTACTAATTTTCTTAATTTTTGGATGTGAACGAATACATTTGCTATAAGGCATTCAATCTTTTACCAAGGCCACTACCACTGCCACTAATTCTACCGCTACGTTAATTTTTTTGTTGTGAATGATACTTTATGTCGTAAAGACAGTTACTATTACCGAAATGAAATGAGTTACACATTCCCATTTGTACATGCGCACTGCAATAAATTCCATGGTTTTTTGTAAACATTTAAATTTTTAATTTTGAAAACGTCGTTGAAACGTCATTTTGCTTTGAAGTAGACATTTCTCTGTCAAAAATGTATAAGAAACGTGAAACGAACTCCCAACAGTTGTAATTTTTTTAAAAAATAATAAACTGTTTCTTACTTCGACCAAAAAGTCCTCAAATGAGAAAGAAGTGTGGCAAAATTTAGTGCAATAAGAAACTTAAATATAAGATTTAATTAATACATATACCCTTGAATTAACTAATTACGAAAAATACCTTAAAATGTTTGGGTATGGCAGTTTTTCGTTCAGTTTCTTTTAGCCCAATATCGGGTAATAAATCTATAACAAATTCCTTTGTAAGACGAAATAATTTTATGAAAATTACGTCTGGAGTAGTGAACGGGTCACTTTTATCTCTTATGTTCCTTTTATGTATTATATTTTGCCTTCTGCAATTTAATTTTGATTAATACATTATTTTCTGTTAGTTTATGTGAAATATATTGAAATTCACTTATTTTCTTCATTTTCAATAAGCTCTAAAAATTCCATTTCAAACCAAACATCTGCCATTTTTATATTACGTAATTAACTGTTTCAATTATTAAAACATTTCAATTTCAAAAAGTTGATAGCAGATGGCTAGAAAATTGAAGTTACATACAGCGACACGTACTTTCAAGGATACCATAAAGTTTGGTAAAATTATTATGTAATTGACCATCAAGGTTTTTTTCGATTAATTAACATCCAATAATAAATAATGTTTTTATCCCTTATAAACATTTTTATCATATACAGTTTATTTCTTGTAATAAAATATAAGTAAGTTATTTTATTACATAGTTTTATTTGAAATATATACATTTTAGTAGCAAGTTACAATGTAATTACCACGTTTCATCAGTTGCTATGAATGGGAACTTTTATAATAACTTTTATAATAACAAGTTACTACGTTTACTTTCTAATTACAGAATACCAAATAGTAAATATGAATGAGCATGTTTATAGCAACATTAACTCAAATGGTTACTATTTTCGTAGTAACTCGGTTACAGAATTGGGTTGAATGTTCAAAAAATATAATTCATTATGACTTCTTGTTTTATTCACACGATATATGCATCACATGATAATCCAATCCGCAAGATTGTTGCCCGTTGTATATAGCGGGTGTTTTTTTAATTTATTTTTTTAAGTGCACATAGGAGATTAGAGATTAACACAGAAAATCAGTTTTTTGCAGATAAACAAATGTTTGACATTTTGTCTGTCAGGATTTGTTAGCTATGATTGTTTTGTGTTATTTTCTTTTTAATGTTTTATAACAGATTAGAAAATGCTTGACAAAAATAAATTAATAAAATTATAACAATAAAATTCGCACAAGTTATAGGTTATAACAAATTTTGACACATAAAATATCAAACATTTGTTTATCTTTTTGTTCAAAAGCCATGGTTATTGCTATTAATGCGAAAATGAATAAATTTCATAATGGACCTTTTCAATTTCTATCGCTGCAAATAGGAAGAAAATGGCGCGAACAACTGCCAGTTGGGCTGTCAAACGAAACGTCAAAAATATTGCAGTCATTAAAATACCTATATTCTCAGTGAAAATTTGCATCGTTAGACATTTTAACTTCAATAAAAGCTTTTGTAACTTATTTCGATAAGATTTTTTTAAAGTTATCTGACATATTTCTTACATTTTACGTCTAAATTTTTTAGGAACAAACGTCATAGATCTCAGTTGTTCTTACTATGCGCAGATCCCCATTGCGCATAATCTTCTATCTCTTTAAATTGAAAATGTCCATTGGTTTATGGGACCAAAATATTATTACATAATGTATTTGGTGGTATTTGACGCACTAATTACTATGAATAATTTTACTATAAATCAAGTTCAAAACCGTCACTGTCTATTGTAGACATATTTAATGCATTATGTATTGTGTGTTATTATTAAATTTTAATATCAAAAGATAATTAACACTATATCATTTTTGTTTTCTTTTATTCGAACAAATTTTATAAATTGAAGGGTCCAGCAAAAAAATGTAAAAGTATTAATTTCGCAAGAATAAAGAGCAAAACGAAAGTTTCAAGTCTGCTAAGATACAAATAAAAATTAGTTTTTATACTCAAATCGGACAAGCAGCTAATGTACGTCATGACAAGAAATTGACTAATTAACGGTTAAATTAAATTAAATAATGAGCATGCAGTAACGTACTTTGCTTATGTGCACATGCGCATTCGCTGCTTGTCCGATTTAAGTATATATACCTTCAATAATATTCACTTTGTTAAGTTTTTCAAAGAAAATTCCTAAAATGGTACAATAATCACTGTACATGTATACGAGTAGTATATTTAACTCACAAGAAGAATGTTTAGGGTAAAAATATAAGATATTTAACCAAGTGAATAAAATATGTACTCTTAAGCGATATTATCCAACATCTAAATTTATGAATGATATATGACATATATATATATATATATATATATATATATATATATATATATATATATATATATATATATATATATATATATATATATATATATACGCAAAAAATTTGTTCATTGCTATGGATTTGCATTAAGTACATAGTCCTGTTAAAAAAATACACTTTTTTTCAATAAATCTATTTATAAAATATGTCTTTTTTCAATACATTAAAAGTGTGAAAATTAGTATGATGCCTGCATGTGGTTAGTTACCTCTGCAAGCATCATATCATGTTGAAATGGTTTATTATCCGTCTACCCAATCTACTCATTGCCTCCTTGAGGGTTCACTGCACCACACTGATGAGCTGTAATAAGAGTGTTCTGGTTGAGTGGGTCAGTCTGTGATAAATGTCCGAGAATTCACAAACTGAAATCATGTGAAACGTGTCAAGTATGAATTTTTATTATTATATTTACAATGGAACAGTTTCTCCAAGTATCGTAAATGTACTTGGTAAATTAATGTTAGTTTTTATATTTGAATCAATTAAAAATTTATTTTATTTAAATTATTTCTTATATACAGGGTGTTGACCGCGACACCGGAACATATGACTTTAGCATGTAAAATTACACTTTCAATAAGCAAATTTATTTTGTATGCTCTAATAATTAACAAATCTTAGCGATTTATCTGTCAAGCTAGAATAATTTTTTATTATTATTTGTAATTTCTGTTAAAATAAAAAAATATTTATTTAAATTAAAAGATAATTGTTCACTTGAACATATATTACAAATAATACTTAATAAAAATATATTCACCTCTTGACAGGTAAAATATCAATCACTTGTTAATTTATTTATTTCAATTTCATAACTATCGCTATTTTTTCGGTGATTTTCCACACTAATATCTGCCGTTACAAAGCATGTAAAATTATAATTGATTCAGATTTAGAATTTTAAGCTTTACAGCTTTTATTTGAAGCATTTTTATATAAAATAATTAGTGACACAGGAAATTACGAAAATATGATTTTACAGGTTTAAGTCCAATGTTCCGGTGTTGAGGCCAACATCAACACTCTATATGTTTGAAATGTTTATACAGTGTGTTCAAATAATTCCTAACTCGGAGTAGGTTATGAATAGTGAAACTTATGTCTGATCATTACGCAATTCAAAAGTAAAGTTGTCAAAATTGATCTTGAAATGTAATTTTAAGGAGAAAAGACAATAAAGAAGGATACAGTATATTGACATTCGCCGTTTTTTAATTTGTTTCTATTTTGAAAATAAGATTCAAGAAGAAAAGCTTTGATTTATTTATGTAACATTTTTGTCAAAATCTCATGTCCAATTGGCATTTAATTAAATATTTTTAAATTGACACGTTTCTTTGTTCATAGCCTACTCCGACTTAGGAATTTTTTGAACACACTGTAATAGTTCTCTCATCTAATTTAGGAATAAATAATGCAAATGTATTTTTTCATTTTATGTTCTTTTTATGTGCCTTTCATCGTTATTAGTTTTAGTGTTTTCACTACGAATCCTTCGCTCAGGCTACGAATTGAATTATAAGCGTATTTGTGGTTGACTTAGTTTTCCAACTGTATCATTGATTTTACTTAATGGGGAAAACTATATTATTTTACTCAGTAAATTTCATCCCTGCACATAGCCTGTAGTCTAATTTACTCTATCAGAATGCAGTCAAGATTTTATTTGAGTTAATATTTTTGTATCGACTTTTAAAACTGCATTGACAGTTCATAGATATTGTAACGTTTTTGTATTTATTTGGGTGAAGTGTAAATATTAGACAATTATTACTAATTAAAATTAAGTGTTTATTAAACTATAAAGAAAGTTACTATTAATTATATTAAACAATTATAAAAACTAATTAAGATTAAAACTATAATTAACTATATAATACTAACACTAACACTATTTATTTAACCAATTAACACTACTATTTATTTCCACGATATTACAAATTATTTATTTCACTACGAGTTCCAATCTTAGACTGCCGGTCTGTTGCAGACTCTTGTAGACTGTTTACGCGATATTTATGTCACTATATTTATATCACTATCAACAGCGTCTGTATATTCAACTGCTCGGACAGAAGTCACACCTTTCACTTCACTGTCTATTTATGTAACTCTCTGTCTAACTTCCACAGCCTCAGTATCACCAACTATCTGTATGCCACAATTCTTTAACACCAATGCCGAGAATCTACTCCAACTCGCTGTTACTGTTCTTGTATACCTAGCTTCACAATACTCGTCCACACTGCCGAGTATTCACTTTCACAGCTATCCCAATATACCAGTAACTTCCAGACTCGCCGTACTGTCCTCGTACACTATAGCTTCCTAATACTCGTCAACACTACCGAGTATTCACATCCACAGCTATCCCAGTATACCAGTAATTTCCCGAGTACCTACTCGACACCAACTGCATACGCTCACCACGATACTGCTGTGCTTCTCAAACTCACTAACACTCTATATGAACATCTCTATGTCTCTGAATGTAACTGACTGACTGACTCTCGAGCATAGCTACGTCCTTTATATACAGCTGCCATTATTTTCTAGAACAGTGTAGAATATTCGAACACATAATAACAAAGAACACAAAAGGTTCAGGCGACCGGAAGTAATTAAACACGTCGCGACCAGTCTGTTTACATCGGCCGGCTACTAGCGCGATTACGTCACCGCTATAAATTGACACTCGCTTACAGTGGCGGCGACGACGGGCGTCCCATGTTACAATATATTATACTGCATATAAAGAATTTATTATTATTATTATTATTATTATTATTATTATTATTATAATTATTATTATTATTATTATTATTATTATTATTAATAATATTATTATTATTAGTATTATTATTATTATTATTATTATTATTATTATTATTATTATTATTATTATTATTATTATTATTATTATTATTATTATTATTATTATTATTATTATTATTATTATTATTATTATTATTATTATTATTATCTATAGGTCAGGATCGTCGGAAATTGGAATAGGATCAAATAAAATACTCAACTTCTCATGTGCATACGTTTCGGTGTATATTTCACCTTCATCAGTGCTAGATAACGAAGAAACAAAGAAATAAACAAATCAATATTTCGTATAACACATTATAAACACTTCCAAAACAAAGAAATAACAAAGTTTACAAAAATACCTGTGAGTTGTGAATGGATACAAAATTTAGTTTCAAAATTACGTCTGACATCTTATGAAATATAAACAAGACTAACGTTGATTTGTGCAAGTCAGGATATAAAAACAAGAGTAAACATAACCAAAAAGAAATTTAGCGCGTAATTTTAAACTCATTGTACAACTTGAGCGCAAATTGATAACATTTAGAAAGATCATCTGTGTCAGTTCTAAAATTAACGCTTTTTTATTATTGTAAATATGTGTCATTTCTAAAAAAAATCTTTTTTTATTTTATAATTACTGTCAAAGTCTAAAATTGTAACATTATCAAAATCAAAATGATGCTGCAAATCAACGCTATGCTTAGAAAGAGCTGTCTTAGTGTCTAAAGATTTACAATCTTTCTTATGATTATACATTCTGTTTTTTAAGTATTGTTTGGTTTGTCCTATATAAACACCATCGCACCTTAAACAGTTCATTTTATAAATTACGTTGGATTTATATTGTATATCATCTTTATCTTTGATCCTATTCCAATTTCCGACGATCCTGACCTATAGATGTTTATTCTGGAATCGACTTTCACTTCTTAATCATTGTCACGGGACTCTCTTCAACATCATGGGATTTTACAACAACATCTTAACGAACTACGGACCAAGAGCAGTCGAATGCCTGAAAAAGTGGTCCAATCTTAAAAAAAGTCTCACTGCATTGAAGAATCGAAGGATATTCTTATTGAAATGTAAACAAAACCACGTACGTCCTCCACACATTCATAATTCTGTACAGAAACTCTTCTACTTATGCGAAGACAACAACCCATGCCAAGGTGATTTTGAAAAACTATTTACTAAGTTTGAAATTCAATTATTAAAACTAGAAATAAAAACTACAATTATTAAAGTAATCAATACACAAACTAAAATTACGGCTATAATAGAACAAGTCAAGATGTTAGTGCCATCTCACATTATAATTAGTTTCACTCACCATCAAAATGTATGGTGTGAAAAATATTTTTTAAACATCAAAAACAAACAGACCAAGAAGTTTAATAAATTAATAGTA
The DNA here is from genome assembly GCA_963082715.1 of Harpalus rubripes. NCBI lineage: Eukaryota > Metazoa > Arthropoda > Insecta > Coleoptera > Carabidae > Harpalus > Harpalus rubripes. The sequence goes on along the minus strand of OY720448.1, from coordinate 61,415,774 downwards.
TGCCAAAATATCATTAATGTTGACATAGGTGATAGTTCGTGTGTTATTAATTTGATAGACAAAGTCATACCAACAGATGTTCTCAATTTGTTATCATTGAACATTTAACTTTAAACAAAATATTAAATAAGTCCCGTTGCCGTCCTTACTTAAAGATATTGAGTATTGTATTTCTAATAATGATGATGTTAATAATGACGAGAAACAAAATCTTAGACTTCAAATCACCAACCAAATAACTAACCATTTATACAAAAATCAACAACTTAATACATCCGTTAACGATAATTACTTAAATAAAACTTACAATATAGCTAAACAGTATATAAAAAATAACGATGATATCATAATTACAAACTCGGACAAAAGTAAATGTACAGTTATACTATATAAAGAGTATTACGAACAAAAAATGACAGAATTACTTGAGGACACTAACACATACAAGAAATTAAATAATAACCCAACATCTAAATTCCAAACGTTGAATAATAAAGTAGTTAAGGAACTCACCGATAAAAACTTTATTGATGATCAAACAGCCAAATCTCTTAAAACTTATAATTCGGTTCCCCCAAAAATTTACGGACTTCCGAAAACTCATAAACCAAAACCACCACCAACCCCTTTACGTCCTGTGGTATCTTGTATTAATTCTCCCTCTTACAAATTATCTAAATATATTAATGACATTCTTAATAACCTCAAAGATTTATTTGTTTATAATGTCAAAAATTCTTATGAAGTTGTGGATAAGTTGAAACAGATTTCTATTCCGGCTAATTACATACTAGTGTCACTAGATGTCTCTTCTTTATTCACTAATCGAACAAAAAATGACAGAATTACTTGAGGACACTAACACATACAAGAAATTAAATAATAACCCAACATCTAAATTCCAAACGTTGAATAATAAAGTAGTTAAGGAACTCACCGATAAAAACTTTATTGATGATCAAACAGCCAAATCTCTTAAAACTTATAATTCGGTTCCCCCAAAAATTTACGGACTTCCGAAAACTCATAAACCAAAACCACCACCAACCCCTTTACGTCCTGTGGTATCTTGTATTAATTCTCCCTCTTACAAATTATCTAAATATATTAATGACATTCTTAATAACCTCAAAGATTTATTTGTTTATAATGTCAAAAATTCTTATGAAGTTGTGGATAAGTTGAAACAGATTTCTATTCCGGCTAATTACATACTAGTGTCACTAGATGTCTCTTCTTTATTCACTAATATTACTAAACAAATGGTTCTAGAAGCAATCACTTTTTATTGGGATGAGATAAGTAATTTTACAAATATAGAATTTGATATGTTTGTAAAAATAATACATTTTTGTTTTGATAGAAGTTTTTTTAAATATAATAATGAATTTTACGGTCAAATAGAAGGCAGTGCGATGGGCAACCCTTCGTCACCTATATTTGCCAATTTGGTTATGACTATTTTACTAAACACTATTTTACCTAAATTGCCTTTTCAGACACCATTTTTGTTCCTTTATGTGGATGACATTTTAACTGCAGTGCCAAAAGATGCAATTAATACGACTTTAAATACTTTCAATAATTATAATCCTAAATTACAGTTCACTATTGAAGTACAAAATAATAATGCTATTCCATTTCTAGACATTTTGGTTATAGTCAATGAACAATGTAACATTGTTACGAACTGTTACAAAAAACCGTCGACTTCAGACAGAATGTTACACTATAAATCTAACAATTCAATCAGCCAAAAAATAGGGGTTATAAAAGGCTATATACACAAAATTAAAACGTTAAGTGATACACAGTTTCACGGACAGAATTTTAACTTATTAAAAAACAAATTAAAAATTAATCGTTATCCTAATAATTTCATTAATAAAATATTCCATTTAACTAACACAGAAAATAATAACAATATAATAAATAACAACAATAATAAAACTTATTTTAAAATTCCCTTAATTCATAACTTATCTCATAACTTAGCAAGAACGTTAAAAAACTGATAATATAAGAATTGTGTTCCATAACAACAAAAAAGTAGGTAATTTGTTTAGCAAACTCAAAGATAAAGATGATATACAATATAAATCCAACGTAATTTATAAAATTAACTGTTTAGGGTGCGATGGTGTTTATATAGGACAAACCAAACAATACTTAAAAAACAGAATGTATAATCATAAGAAAGATTGTAAATCTTTAGACACTAAGACAGCTCTTTCTAAGCATAGCGTTGATTTGCAGCATCATTTTGATTTTGATAATGTTACAATTTTAGACTTTGACAGTAATTATAAAATAAAAAAAGAAATTTTTTAGAAATGACACATATTTACAATAATAAAAAAAGCGTTAATTTTAGAACTGACACAGATGATCTTTCTAAATGTTATCAATATGCGCTCAAGTTGTACAATGAGTTTAAAATTACGCGCTAAATTTCTTTTTGGTTATGTTTACTCTTGTTTTTATATCCTGACTTGCACAAATCAACGTTAGTGTTGCGTCCCTCCGGTGCGAAGGACTAAGTAATAAGGACCTAATGGCTCGAAGGACCAAATGTTCAAACCCTAAACCAGCGAATCCGTTCTAGAAGAACCAAAATGTTTTGATCCTGCTCGCAAGCCCAAATGCGATGTCTCTAGATCAGCGAATCCGGTCTAGAAACATCAACAATGTGTTTGATGTTAAATTCAATGAATAAAACAAAACTATATGTAAACCAAAATAATTACAACCTTCGATAGCTGGTTCACATCACTGGACTTGGCCAATAAACGGGATAATACTAATTTGTGAAATGTACTAATTAAAACGAACGAAGGACCAGTTAGTTTTACGAACTAACAAACGTGCTAAATATAATTGCAACAAAATAACAAACAACTGAAAACCAATTCTGAGAAATATGTGATAGCGTATTGAATACAAGTGACATAAACAATAATAAACCAAAGATAAACAAATACGATATTTGTATAAATTAACTAAATCATTTCATAAGTGTATGAACAAACAAATGTAGTTAAACAATATTAAGAACTCTAAATGAACTTAATAACAACCAACTAGACTGCAAAACTTGTTGCATTGAATGTACCTAGTCGACAATAACAGCAGATGCGCTGTGAATGACGTCACTCGAAGGTGGACGTGTGTAAACAAGTTTACAAAGAAATAATAATAATTTCACCCAAGGAAATATGAATCAAATCCCTAACAACACGAATTCCGTGAGAATTCAAATTGTACAGTTCGATTTTACAATTGATTCCTGAGATGTGTCTATTAGCTGCATAAAATGGCGCCGGAAAGTATTCGCGGACTATAAAGTACCAAATTAAATGAAAACCGAACGATACTCCTTGAATTAGTCGTGTTAGGCTAATCAAGCTACGCGTACGATAATTAAACAACCAATTACTTTACTGACCATATGAAAATCAGAAAGTTTTATGCAAAATGGTGGCAAATTCCACTCTCGCGGACGACGACGCGATACGTGTTTACCGTTTGCAAGCCAGAGACACTCTGATCAGCGCGGTCAATGCTGTGCGGCACTACGCTTGGCGTGGGGGTGCGCGCGCACTCGCCTGAAACCAGATGCAATAATATTAATATTAATAATTAGTTTAAGATACTACAGCTATTTCAAACAATACTAAAATTAAACTTAAACACGTAAAAATATATAACTAATTTTTCCAAGTAACAGAAACAGTTATTTCCATTTATTTATTGACTTATTTAAATAGAGTCAGGGCGGGTTAACCGTTCTATTCTTATGTGCAGCGGGTTGCTACCTCAAGGGGTTAATAATTCCTAATTTCTCTCATTTAAAACATGTTAGTTTTAAACATACCGGCCACCTTAGGGTCTCCCTAAAGACAAACTTAGGCTATTGGCAATCTCTGTCTGAGCAGAGTTGGTTTGATCTTCGTCAAGTTGAACCACTTCACTTTGTGGCCAACACGAGTAAGGTTGTTGTAACCACTCAGGTCCCTTTATCCAGAGAGTACATGTCTTGAAAATTAGAGGACTCAGACCTCTAGAACCTACGTCGGCCGCATTGTGTTCCGACGTTACATGACGCCAGTGTTCACTCGGAAAATTTGTTTGTATTTGCGCGACTCGATTACCCACAAATGTTTTCAGAGTGTGTGGTTCCTTGCGCAACCAGGCAAGAACTATCATAGAGTCCGAGAAGCAATGTACAGCCTCCGGTTGTTTTGGAATATTTTCGAGAAGATGCGCCGCACACAATTCCAGACGAGGTATAGTAATTTTTTTCAAAGGCGCTACACGCGTCTTTGCACAGAGCAATTGAACCACTGGTTTATCGTTTAGATAACTTCTAACATAGACAACGGCACAGTAGCCTCGCTCGGAGGCATCCGCAAATCCGATAAGATCGAAGTTCGAACCCAAACAGGCTAACCTTGGTATCGAATAGTTGGATATACAATCGATCTCGTTCAGAAACAAGTTCCACTCTGAGACAATATGAGCGGGAGGTTCTTCATCCCATTCTACCTTTGATTTCCAAAGCTCTTGCATGATGAGTTTAAGAAACATCACCAATGGGGACATAATGCCTAATGGATCATAGATCCTTGCAATGCAGGACAAAATGTTTCTTTTGGTGCACAAATCGTCGGGTTTTGAGACCGTATACTCGTAGCAGTCGGACTTGCAAACCCATTTGACACCTAACAATTTCACTGACTCGTCGTCATTGAAGTGGACATCTTTCACTGCGCGTGCATTGTCTGGTAGTTCCTCCAGTATTGTTTGAGAATTACTGGCCCATTTTCGGAGGGTGAATCCTCCCCTTTCGAATATATCCGTGAGTTCACGGCGCAGTGTCAGTGCTGACTGAATGTCTTCAGCTCCAGTCACAACATCGTCCATATAGACATCATTTTGCAGGACTTTAGCTGCTAAGGGATATTGATCCCCTTCGTCTTGAGCCAACTGCTCAACTGTACGCAACGCCAAGAACGGCGAACAATTCAAACCAAAGCAGATAGTGTTGAATTGGTACACAATAGGATGTGTGGCATCCGCAGGTTTCCAAATGAACCTTAGAAATCGTTGATGCTCGCGTACAACTCTAATTTGTAGGAACATCTGTTTTAAATCCCCCGTAATTAAAATAGGATAAAATCTATTTCGCAAATGAAGAGTGAAGATACTCTTCTGTAGTACCGGACCAGGATACAAGTAGTCATTAATCGACTTTCCATTAGACGATGGCTTTGAAGCATTGAACACAATGCGTACCGGTGTCGTCGCACTATCAGGTTTAACCACGGCATGGTGTGGAATATAGTACGAATCCTGATCATTTAAATTGGGTTGCACATCAAGTCTAGTGACGTAACCCTTTTGCAAATATTCTTCGAATATTGCATCATAAGCCTTGAGTAACTCTGGGCTTTTACTCAAGCGAGTCAGCTGTGCGTGACAAATGGACAAAGCTTTCTTGTATGAATTGCCTAGTACTGGTGGGTACTGTTTAAAAGGTAAAGAAACCGTGTATTTTCCCTCGGAGTCTCTTTGGGTAGTATTGACAAAATGGTCCTCCACCATTTTATCCTCCGGTTTAGTGACAACCGATGGAGTTGGAACATTTTCCAATTCCCAAAATTTAGACAACAGTTCGTGTGTATCTTCTTGTGTGTATGTATGATACGACACCACAGCATTGCTTGTTTGCTTGCTGGTATATTCTCCCATAACCACCCAACCAAAGATTGTTTTGATGGCGGTGAGTGTGCCATCGACTCCTTTCTTAACTCCGTTACGAATGATCTGACCCCAAATGTCAGCTCCTAACAGCATGTCTATTCGTTGAGATTTATAGCATTCGGGATCCGAAAGTTGGATATTCCCAAATTGTTTAAAGGTATCCCGAGATATTGGATAATCTGGGATTCTGCCTGTAATGTTGTCGATTACAATGCAACTCAAATCGAGAACTGGAGTTTCTCTACGACATGGTTTGATTTTGGTATGTATAATACCACTAGTGTCCTTGACGTGGGTGTCACTGATTGACATAATCTTTGTTTGACACGCTTCAATAGACAGATTTAAATTGTGGACACAACGACTTGTGATGTAGGATTTCTGCGATCCTGTATCCAATAAGGCACGTACAACATGTACCTTTCCTGCACTGTCAAATATATGCAGTTTTGCAGTGGGTAGTAATACCGAAGTATGTTTTCTGTGTTGACTTAGTGAATAAGTCCTAGCAGACATTGACGTAGTAGTTTCAGAATTACTACTACTGGCTTGAGAGTTTGCATCACTCTTGGGTGATGACGGACGATTTTTTTGCACATATTGTTTATCACGCTTGGGTGATAACGACTTGTTCGACCTTTCACCAAAATGCAGCAGCGTATGGTGAGTTTTGTTACACGTTCTGCATGTGGCTGTACTAGGACAGTTCGGGCGTATGTGACCCATTCTAAGACAGTTGATGCACAACTTGTGTTTAATTGCAGCATCATGTCTTCCTTTAGGTTTAAGAGCTATAAACCCTTCACACTGACTGATGTAGTGAGATTTTCTGCAATACGGACAATTCGTATTAGTTGCCAATGTCATCGCTCGGGATGCTGGCTTGTGCCCTTTGAATTGTTTGATTGGCTCGTGAATTTTGACAGGTTTGTCTGGCTCAACCTCTAAGCTTGAAACTTGCTTAGTCAAGAACGCAATTAACTCTACATGAGTGGGCTTGGAGTCAGAATCCAATGTTAGTTCCCACTGTCGTCTAGTAGCCGAATCTAGCTTACGACAAATCATGTTTTCCAAAATGACCCCACATGAGTCAACATCAACCTCTAAATTTTTCAGAGCAGCGATGTTTTCGCGTGCTGTGTTCAACAACGATTTTAGTGTAGGGGCGTCTGCCTGCTTGACCTTTTGCACATCTTGGAGTACATTCAGATGTACCGACCTCAACAACCTAGGACGATAATATTCATCTGTGATGGCGTTCCATGCAATATCAAAACTATCAGCTTTGACGGGGATATTTGTAATAAGCCTAGCGGCTTCCCCTTTTAAAGATAACTTGAGATATTGAAGTCGTTCAATATCTGACAAACTGTCCCGATTTATCACCAACTGTGTGAATAAATCGTAAAAATTCATAAAAGTTGTTTTCTCCCCATCGAATGTTGGGAGATTCAATTTAGGCAAGCTGGGTTGCATATATCGCAAAGATTGTGCTGATTGAATCGAATGTGATTCTGATTTAGCTCTGTCGGACCCTGACTGTGATCCGGTGTCTCCACTGAACATAAGTTTGTAATTGACACGTATGTCGCAAATGAGTTCTTTTATTTCATTAAACAAATTCTTAACTCGGGAAATTTCTGCCAATATATCCTCGTCGGGATTTTTGGTTTGTTCTAACTTTGAAGAATATTCACAATAAGTACGATTGAATTCTTGTTCCCAAGCTGCGAGAGACGGAAAAGTTACCTCAAATTTCACTTTACTTTTTCCATCAGTCTCTGAAGAATAGACTGATAGACGACGAATATCTTCTGTCACAACCTCTAATTGTTTGTGCAGTAGTTTAGCCATTTTAGAGTGTGCTAATAAATGCAATTACTAATACCAAAATAACTAGAAACAATAATTATCTCCGAATACCGCCAAATCCGGCTCGAAGGACCAAATGTTGCGTCCCTCCGGTGCGAAGGACTAAGTAATAAGGACCTAATGGCTCGAAGGACCAAATGTTCAAACCCTAAACCAGCGAATCCGGTCTAGAAGAACCAAAATGTTTTGATCCTGCTCGCAAGCCCAAATGCGATGTCTCTAGATCAGCGAATCCGGTCTAGAAACACCAACAATGTGTTTGATGTTAAATTCAATGAATAAAACAAAACTATATGTAAACCAAAATAATTACAACCTTCGATAGCTGGTTCACATCACTGGACTTGGCCAATAAACGGGATAATACTAATTTGTGAAATGTACTAATTAAAACGAACGAAGGACCAGTTAGTTTTACGAACTAACAAACGTGCTAAATATAATTGGAACTAAATAACAAACAACTGAAAACCAATTCTGAGAAATATGTGATAGCGTATTGAATACAAGTGACATAAACAATAATAAACCAAAGATAAACAAATACGATATTTGTATAAATTAACTAAATCATTTCATAAGTGTATGAACAAACAAATGTAGTTAAACAATATTAAGAACTCTAAATGAACTTAATAACAACCAACTAGACTGCAAAACTTGTTGCATTGAATGTACCTAGTCGACAATAACAGCAGATGCGCTGTGAATGACGTCACTCGAAGGTGGACGTGTGTAAACAAGTTTACAAAGAAATAATAATAATTTCACCCAAGGAAATATGAATCAAATCCCTAACAACACGAATTCCGTGAGAATTCAAATTGTACAGTTCGATTTTACAATTGATTCCTGAGATGTGTCTATTAGCTGCATAAAATGGCGCCGGAAAGTATTCGCGGACTATAAAGTACCAAATTAAATGAAAACCGAACGATACTCCTTGAATTAGTCGTGTTAGGCTAATCAAGCTACGCGTACGATAATTAAACAACCAATTACTTTACTGACCATATGAAAATCAGAAAGTTTTATGCAAAATGGTGGCAAATTCCACTCTCGCGGACGACGACGCGATACGTATTTACCGTTTGCAAGCCAGAGACACTCTGATCAGCGCGGTCAATGCTGTGCGGCACTACGCTTGGCGTGGGGGTGCGCGCGCACTCGCCTGAAACCAGATGCAATAATATTAATATTAATAATTAGTTTAAGATACTACAGCTATTTCAAACAATACTAAAATTAAACTTAAACACGTAAAAATATATAACTAATTTTTCCAAGTAACAGAAACAGTTATTTCCATTTATTTATTGACTTATTTAAATAGAGTCAGGGCGGGTTAACCGTTCTATTCTTATGTGCAGCGGGTTGCTACCTCAAGGGGTTAATAATTCCTAATTTCTCTCATTTAAAACATGTTAGTTTTAAACAGTTAGTCTTGTTTATATTTCATAAGATGTCAGACGTAATTTTGAAACTAAATTTTGTATCCATTCACAACTCACAGGTAATTTTGTAAACTTTGTTATTTCTTTGTTTTGGAAGTGTTTATAATGTGTTGTACGAAATATTGATTTGTTTATTTCTTTGTTTCTTCGTTATCTAGCACTGATGAAGGTGAAATATACACCGAAACGTATGCACATGAGGAGTTGAGTATTTTATTTGATCCTATTCCAATTTCCGACGATCCTGACCTATAGATGTTTATTCTGGAATCGACTTTCACTTCTTAATTATTATTATCTTCCGTGCCGTTACCTATGTGAGAGAGATATTGCCTTCGGTCAAAAACTTTGATGTGTGATTTTTCAATGAATAAGTTTATGGTGCGATTATGGTCACTTCTGTAAATATTGTTAAATTTAAATTTAAATAGCTCTTTAAATTTGAAACTTAAATTATGTATCTTAGTGTTATTATTGTCAAACAAATTTAAAAAGTTTATTTAAAGAATGAAAGGTAGCTATGCAACTAACTTCACTGTTTACGAACTGTCAAAAATTTAAACGTTTTGTTAGGTTACGAATGAAATGACATGTGTGTAAGTTTTCATATACATATATAAAATAAATAGTTGTGTTATTCATTTAATATTAATTTTCATGTAGAATTTTATTGATGAAATACTCCATATTATTATATTATATATTAAGGTTAGGTATTGAAAAAAGCAGAATAGATTTTTTAAATTTATTCGATTAGCGATCGATTTCGGCTTGTTTCCATCATCAGGCTAAGCTAAAAATACAATATAAATGAGTTTGTTATATAAAATTTATAAAATTTAAAACATGTAATCACAATATAAATGTTAGTTTTTATATAAAATTTAAAAGAACTGTTGAAGAGAAATGGATGTTTTTCAAATTTTATAGATTAAGCACATGTGCCGGCTACGTGTAAAAATGTTTATATTGAAAATAAATACTTACAGTAGAGGTTATTTATAAAGCAGAATTTTTTATATAAAAAATTGTTAAATGTTGTTTAAATACATGAAAAAATTGAAGTTGTATAATAAAATTGTAAAAAATTGTTTAAGAAACTTCGGCGCCAGGAAGATGATAACTGAATTATGAAGCAAGTGTGGAGTTATTTGAAGGGGGGGGGGTTAATCTTTGATAGTTGTGAAGTTGGGTGAAAGGCGGGAGAAATTTAAATATGTGTGGCTCTGGATATTCTATTGTTTCATTTAAAAGGTTATTGTTTTGTAGAACGTTTTTTAGAATTTCATATTTTTGTAATAATATTAGTTTACTATAGTTTGATTCGTTGTGAAGTAAAGTTATATTGTTTTCGAGGGTTATGTGATGATTCTCTGTTTTTAGATGAGTACCCACGGCAGATGGTGCGTTATTTTGTTTGTGTTCTCTAAATCTGGTTTTTAAATTTCTGGACAACAGGAAAGGAAAATATTAAGAGCACACCCAAAAGATACCAGGGAGAAGAAATTAAATGCAAATATAAAGAACGATTCATTAAATGAAAACGGAATTGAACAAAATGCGAAACAAGAAACAAACTGCAACAGTGACTTAGAGATAGACGAAGCGAGTAACTCTAAAGAAAATAAACAAAATACTGAGAAAAATAAGGAGATGGTTAAGAAAAAGATCAATGAAATCAATAAAAATACTCAGAAATTTGAAGATGTACTTCAAAAAAATGAAAAATCGCCGACATTGGCAAACAACAAAATAGAAGGCGCATCAAGCAGACAACTCGTACTTCGTTCAGTAAGAATTTTCAATAATTTATATGCGTGAATATTTCAGTCAATAATTATTATTTTAGTATATGTTATTTTAGTATACCAATTACTGCTAGTTAAACTGAATTTAATTTTCTTTATACTAATTTACTTAAGTACAAAAATATATTAGTAAATTTACAAATTGTCAACACTCGCTACAACCTACAAGAAACGATTAAGTATCTTACTGAGTTTATTCGTATTTACTGCCCTATCTATGTGAAACTAGGGTATCTCAAAATTAAAGTATCTGTACCCGTAAATTTTTGTAAGATATTATGCAGTAAATAAATGATTAAAAATAATTAAAAAATTTTAACATTATGATATGCATTATAATCAATTCAATTTAAGTGAAAATTGGCAGTCGATCAGTTTTCATGACCATTACGTGCTATTCCACAGGTATATGAGTTTCTAATTCATATCAAACAATTCAAAACACATTTTAAGCAATTTTATGAGCAATATTCATCGTAATATTATACATTTTAGATATATATTCTAATTATTTTATTACACTTTATCTAATCCTAATTCACGTATCAGATAATGTAAAATGCAACAAAATCTATGTATTTAACAGCATATTGTTTTAAATGATGTTTTGTAAGTAAGAAGATGAAAACATTTAAGTAGTATAAACACAAATACAATAAACAAAATGGAAATTGAATTCCGTTTTCCGGTTCTCGGTAACACCCCAGTCTATTAATTAAGGGTTCAATTACATCAGTGGTTGGTGCTCAGTAATGAAATTAAATAAATAGATCTCTCCCTTGGGTAGACAGGCGTCGGATGGCTCTAGTCAGGGTGAGCGTCGCGACGTGTGTGTGTGTGTGTGTGACGTAGGCGGAGACACGCTGACGTCACACGCATTGATTTTTGCTTGAGGATATTTGGTTTCACGGCCGTGTCTCGGGTTACCAACTCGTTATTTTTTATTGCATGCAAAATATATATTTTATTTTAAATAAATTAATTTTTAACGTTAAAATGAAATGTCTTATAAAGTAGTAGTAATGTATCACGAGATGCATTTTATACATGCATATATATACAGGGTGGTGACTTGGAAGACGCAGCATAGGGGTTTCAATGGTAAAATATGAATGTGCAGTTATTTGCTCCCCTAATTATTTTAGAGCAAAATTGTATTTAAGTTTTTGCTACAGGCTGCATCCGAATATGATATTGTTTATAATTTTTCAATTTCCGGAACCGTAGAAATAGTCGAAAACAATAATAACATTTTTGCAAAAATCATTGATGCCATGGAATAAAATTTAAACAAATATCACATAAACAATTAGCAAATGTCAGACAAGAATTTTACAACAGATTGGGGCATTGTTTAATGGTAAATGGTGGTTTGTGACATGTTATTTTATATTATAAATTCATATGTTTGTTTTGGTAAAATAAAAATCCTTTTCCCCAATACATTTTATGTCTTTTAATTTATATAAGTTAAGGGTCGTTTTCATAGTCACTTCTTAACGAAATCTTAAATTTCGATCTCGTCAAATTATATTGTTGTCATCACCTACAATAAAGGTGTTTTCATTTTCCTCGTTTTGAAAATAAGTTTAAACGTCAAGAATCTGTGACAGATGTTTGCGATTTTGTTAAAAATTTTGTCGGAGTCGGGATTTACCACGCAGTTTGCTTTCGTGTTTGTTGCTAAGCAAAAATATCGTGCAAAATAAAAATTTATCGATAAAATCAGGAGGTCTTGTGATATTACTTCTAATAATTTCTACGGTTCCGGAAATTGAAAAATTATAAACAATAGCATATTTTACCATTGAAACCCCTATGCTGCGTCATCCAAGTCACCAGCCTGTATATATATATATATATATATATATATATATATATATATATATATATATATATATATATATATTTTCATGCAATTTTAATATATTTACATCTATTTATGGCACTGACGAAAATACTAAGAAAAGTAAATATAGATATACAGGCATGACAACAATAGATATCATTTAATTGCTTCGGGGAAAAGAGACAATCTCTGCGCCTTTCTCGGGGCTCTTTTCCACTTAACTTTCCATTTATATAGTTTCCCTTTTAAGATTCACTGTTTATTTTGCTTATAGAAATAATTTGTTACTTATAGGTAGTGTTGTGCAAATTTCGGAAACTTCTTTGAAAGTTTCTCTGAAAATATTATTGAAAGTTTCATAAAATGTTTCGCTATAAATTTCAATGAAAGTTCCATATAAAAATTTCAGTGAAACTTTCAATGAAAGTTTCATTTAAGTTTAAAGAAACTTAACAGTTGTCAGTTGATTTGAAATATTTGGACCTCAAAATAATTAATTTGAAAATAATTAAGAAAAACAAAAGCCTTAAAACAAACTAAAAATTTATTATTCAAAATATAATACAAAAATATAAAAAATAAGTAAACTATTGAAAATAGAAAGTATTTTATTGTCTTTTGTATTTATTTCATTGAAATATCGCCAAATTCTACCTTTAATTTTCGCCGTACTTAATCTATTGAATCCTGAATTTTATATTCGAGATTATTTATAAAAGTTCCAGCATGTAGATTATCTAAATATAACTTGCACGTAGATAAGTGCAGGCGCATACATGTCATCTGCGCAAGTCTATTGCAAAGAGTTAGGCGGCGCATGCGCAGTGTAGCTTCATGAAACTTAAGGCTTAAACTTTTATTTTTGAAATTTTTCAATTGAAACTTTCAATGTGAAACTTTCAAATGGCACATCACTACTTATAGGTAATATAAGAGTATATTGACTTGTGTAAAACATTTTTTTTACAGTTCATTATTTCAATCATACATAGAAAGGTGATTCGAACACCGGAACATAGAGATTTAACACGTAAATCCAGATTTTTGTAATTTCCTGCTTCCCTAATTATATTAGGTAAAAATGCTTCAAATAAATGTTGAGCATAAAATTCTACATTTGAATCGATAATCAAAATTAATTTTTCATGCTTTGCAACGGTAGAAGTTAGCCATGAAAATGTCAAAAATCACCTGCAAAATAGCAATAGCCATGGAATTGAGGCAAAAATTAAAAAGGTCTAACGGTTTATCTGTCAAGTTAGGTTAGTTTATTTTTAATATTATTTGTAATTTTTGTTCAAATGAACAATTATCAATTTAAATTAATAGATAATTGTTCACTGAAACAAAAATTAGAAATAATAGATAATAAAAATAAATTAATCTAATTTGACAGATAAACCGTTAGATATTTGCTAACTATTTTGTCCCATTTCCATGGGTATCGCTATTTTTCAGGTAATTTTCGACATTTCCATAGCTTATTTCTGCCGTTCTAAACATGAAAATTAATTTTGGTTATCCATTCAGATTTTAAAATTTTATGTTCTACAAGTTTTATTTGAAGCTTTTTTTACCTAAAATAATTAAGGAAGCAGGACACTACGACAATCTGATTTTAAGTGTTAAATCCGTATGTTCCGGTGTCATCACCCTGTACATAAGTAGGGTGACCAGGCGTCCCGGTTTTCCGGGATTAGTCCCTGTTTTGAGTTGTATGTCCCGGTGTCCTGATGAACATCTTCGAGACACGTAATTGTTCCGATTTTCATACCCGACTCCGAATTTATTACTTATATCACCTATCGACTGATATATTTATTTTATTACTAAATTTTTAATTGTTTTATATATTCTAATTTTAATCCATGCATTTTAAAGTAAGTGCGCTTCTGCAGAAATCTTAAATTAAGTAGTGTGCAAGGTATGCGTGCGGCGTGCGTGTGATTTACAATAGACTAGGAAAGTAGGTAGTGCTAAAGTACACGCGAAATTTGAAACGGAGTCTATTGAGCTGCAAAAATTCATGGGAACCGTCGAATAAATCGAAGATACTCGATTCACATACATATTTAGTGAAAAATTTTACTTATTACTAAAACTTATAACAGTTTTAATAAAGTGCTTTCAATTTTGCCTATTGTACATTATAAATTAAGTTATTTGTTATTAAAAAATTGTACAAAACGCTTGACTTGGCTCGTTTCAGAACGTCTACTGTCAACAGACTTGTTATGACTGTTATGAGTTACGACGAAGGTGTTGTATTCTTTTGTGTTTTGGTGAATATTAATAATAACTAGTTATATAAGAATTGTAATACTATATTGGCACAAATGTCCATCATTCACAAAGTGAGGTTATTTTTTGCGCCACCACAACGTACCACCTTGAGAATCTACGTAGTCACAAAAGTATTTATATGAAAATAAATATACAAAATACAATTGCGATACTTGGTGAAACTGTTCCAATATAATATTTAAAATATTACACTTGTCACGTTTCAGTTTCAAAAGATTTCAGCCTCTGAATCAACCTCTAGGTCATTTATCAGAGATTTCATCTTGTGAAAGGTGTCAAGTGTAATTTTTTAAATATTATATTGGAACAGTTTCACCAAGTATTGCAATTTTACTTTGTACATTTATTGTTACTTCTGGCCAAGCTCGCGGCGTTCTCGATAGATGGCTCTGCATGTATTTAATTACCTCTGCGGCATCATATCTTTTTGGGATGTTTAAACATCCGTCCAATCAACCTAGTCAGTGCGTCTATGGTTCTGGTTGAGTGGGCTAGTCTCTGTGTCTCTGATAAATGACCGAGAGGTTGATACAGAGACTGAAATATTGTGAAACGTGTCAAGTGTAATTTTTTGAATATTATGTTTATATGAAAGTTTATGCACTATGTTGCATTCATATTCATAGTTATAAAAAATAACAACAATATGTTGTTATTTTCGTAAATAGTTAAATAAAAAGATTGGCGTCAGAAATACTCATAAAAAATAACCCCCCACTCCTGTGACGTCAAATTGCATACAGAACGTTGCACGTCCTTCATAGCTAATAGGAAAACAATTTATTCAACACCTACCGTATTTATATAAATAAAAGTATGCGATAGTTTGTCACATGTTACGCTGAATGAACGTCACATTCTGTTTCAGATCATGTGAGTTTTCCAAAATATTACACAAATTTAAATGATCAATTGTAAAAATATCTAATGGGTATTTCGTGATATTTTTAAATTTGAGGCTAATTGAAGAACAATATGTTTTTAAAATTTACATTGAAAATTATAATACTCATTGTGTGCGTTCACTTCACTTAGCGCTACCTAGCACTAGCGGCTTTTTCATTCTAAACGTACTGTTAAGTTCAGTTTTGCTCGAGCATCTAGAGGAAACCTCGAGCGCTTTTTAAAGACGCTAGATACTTTTGCTAAATTGAAAACGCGGGAATTATGAAAGCTGATTAAGTGTTTACGAATAGTAGAGTAATGGAAATTTTTTATCTCGCAAATTCTAATGAATTGTATATGTAAACGAAAAAAGAATGCCTATAATGGTTTTATTTTATTCCATTTTGGCATTTTTTAAAAATATTTTTAAATAAATTCAGTAATGAAGCAGTCGTTTGAAATGTTGACCCTTCTTCAAAGATTCCATTAAGAATATTTTTATACTCGAATCCTTTTTTTAAGAAATGCTACCTAGTTAGTAAATGTCAAAATTATGTCGTTAAATTGAACGTACCCATTGAATGATAAATTTGCCGCGATAGAAACAGTAGAACAGTATCACAATTAATTATTGTCTGACAATTGACAACTTTCATGGCATCCAAGAAAATATCGAACAAACTACATACATTCATTTACGATGAACAAGTGGGTTGTTTCATGTAATAATTTAAACATAATTTTTAATGAAAATGCGGTAAGATAAGTAAAAATAGAGCGGCATTTCAAAACAAACAAAATAGAATATCGGATGAAATAAGAAATTATTAGAGTGTATTTTGAATTCTGATATCAAAAAACAGTATCTATATTACTATCAAACTGTCTTCGAAAAATAAAGAATATCAATTTAAAATAATATACGAGCAGATTTTAAACGCTAACAATTCATGTATCATATTTTTCATATAGCAAAATAGCGTCCATAGCATCTTTACTTTTCTCTCTTGGAGGTTTACGGTTAGTTGGGCTCATTATATGAAGGATAATATGTATATGTTCACGGCATACTCCACACTCGTGCTGGATACATGATACGTGAATCAAGCCACATTATACCAGCGTATAAGTTAGAACAGGAGGCAGCATTCCCTTGTTCTTCGTGAATGCTCAGCATAATTCGTGACCGCTGCTGCTAAACTACAGATCATCTATTTAAACTTAAACGATAGGCAACTACGGCGACAGCTACGGCGTGCAGCACAGAATTATAGGTACTGCAGTACAGTGTACATGTTCACTAGTTTATTTTTATTTTTAAGAGTATTTTTTAACAAATTAAACACCCCCCGGCTTTCCTTGAGGTAAGCCTCCCATTCGACAAATGTCACAAGCCGCCACTGTTTATGAAATTTAATTTCTTTATAATTTTTTAACTTTATATCCATTGAATATGAAGTATAAAATTTAATCAAATCGAATAGAGAATAAAATATTCTTTAATATTTATAATAACATTAAATGTGAAAAAATGATATGCAAAAGCGTTTTTTCAAGAAAAACTGTTAAAATCTTTAAATTAAGGTACTTCTGATTAACCAGCTCTTCATATGGACGTAAAGAAAAGGAATACGCAAAAATTATAATTTTTGGAAAGGTGGAATTGGAGTTATGCGATCCGAAAGAATCGACACAGACACATACTTGCATCCATCCATACATACAGACATCATCTTAAAAATAGGGACCCTAAAACGTGCTTATTCACTAAAAACGCGTCATGGATTTTTTTGACCAAAAACAATACCTTCCTTACCTACGGGTGACGGAAGATAAAAATTAAACTTATTGAAAAATAAAATCATTATGTAAAAACTTTACATAAAAAATTTACCTGTTAAGAATTATATGTATGTAAACCGTACAATTTGCATTTGCTGTTACTTTTGCTTGGAATCATCATATCGTAAAACAGAGTAATTAATCATTTAGCAGAAAACAGAAATTCAAAATTAATTTAATGTCTGCACCGAATATATTTTAATTAATTTATGATAAACCAATACATATGTGTATCAATGATTCATGTTGGCGTACAATGGTAATCCGTTCAATCATTCATCCGTAAGTGAAATCCAATACCAATTTTGTTTCATTTTTCATTATCCCTTTCAACTAGTTTGCGTTGTAATTATGATACCGAATTGAATGATAAAGATGTGTAGCGTCATTGATTTTTAAAAAGATGAAAGAATAAAAATGATGGGAGCAGACGATGGTGACATTGCGCCACACTAGCAATGTACTTTCTAGAACTGTATTGTAAAGTGCAACGCCCGCCGTCGCCGCTACTGTCGTCGCCACTATCGCAGCCGCGTCGCAGGGACGAGCGAGTGCTTATTTTTAGCGATGATGCAACATACATGTCCGAACCTGCTTAATTACGCGGTTGATGAAATCTATTGTATTTGAGTTTTTATCTGGAATAGTGCTCTAGAAATTTCTCGAATACAAATACCGGAGTATATAAGCATTGTTAGCGAAGGCATTGGACAGTCTAATAAAAATAAGCGTTGCATGTTAAATAGTTGGTGATATAAACAGATAGTCGACAAGTGGTAAACATGAATAAATATAGCTGTATAAATAAATAAGTGAGCTATATATTGTTTAAATAAATAATCTTAGTGTTTACGTGTTTTATAATATTTTTAGTCTTAATTAGTGTTTAATATTTGTTTAATCGTAGTGTTTGTTATATTTACATCTTTTAATTATATTTATATCTATTTACCGTTATAATAAAATTTTATTTTTAATAATAATTGTCTAATATTTACACTTCACCTAAATAAATAAAAACGTTACAATTGGTGTCAGGTGTGGGGTTAATAAACTGTGAAGTGTTAAATAAATATAAATAATATGGCAACTAAACAAGTAAAATTAAATGAGTTAAAAGTAAGTGATCTCAGGAAAGAACTGGATGAGCGAGAGTTGGATACGACAGGGCTGAAAATCGTTCTACAATCTCGTCTGCGACAAGCATTAATCGATGCAGGTGAAAATCCTGACGATTACGAAATTCAGTGTGACATTAGTCAACTGTTAGAACAAAAATTGACAGAAACTTGTAGAACATTAAAACAGGAAATGGCAGAAAATTCTAGTACATTAGAAGAAAAATTAATGGAAAATTCTAGAAAAGCGGAAGAAAATTCCAGAACATTAGAACAAAAATTTGAGGAAAGTACTAGAAAATCAAAAGAAAGTTCCAGAACACTAAAAGAAGAACTATTGGAACAGTCTAAAACATTAGAAGAAAAATTAATGGAAAGTTCTAGAAAAGCAAAAGAAAATTCCCGAATATTAAAAGAAGAATTAATGGAACATTCTAGAAGTTTAGATCAAAAGTTAGAAGAAAATTCAGAAGAAACTTCCCGAAAATTCAAAAAGTGTGACAAGAAGACTGACGAATTACAAGAAAAATTCACTAGAATTAAATTGTCGCTAGTGCAAATGTCGATGTAGCGAAGGCAATTTTACAAGAAGAAAGGAAAATAGCAAAACCTGAAACTACTACAACAATGCATATCAAAACACCGGAATTTGATGGAAAGTTTTCGTGGCCAAATTATTTAAAACAATTTGAAGCGGCTGCGAATACTGGACATCCAAAGAGAAGACTACAGCGTTGACTGTTCGTTGCGTGGGAAAGACATCGACATCCTACAAACGCTGAAGGAAGAAGAACAAGAGGACTACGACCAACTAGTCAAGCGATTAGCCATGCGGTACGGCAATGCGCACCTGGAGCAGGTGTACTAGACGCAACTGAGGAACCGCAATCAGAATTCAAAAGAAAGCTTTAAAGAATTTGAAGTCGACCCAGCTCGTTTGGTTCGTCTCGCACATCCTGCAGCTCCTGACAGCGTTTTGGAGTGCCTGGCCGTTCAAACATTCATCTACGGAATCCGAGACAGCGAAATTCAGCAAGCACTGCTGTTAGTTTACCCATAAACTCTAGTTGATGCACTCTCATATGCCTTAGAACATGAAGCCGCCAGACAAGCTTCACGTAACCAATCTCGAGTGCGAAATATTGATGCCGAGAGAAAAGAAGGCACGGCATATCTAGAAGAGAAAATGCGACGAATTGGTAATGAAGTGTTTGCTGAAAGAAAAAAACTGTGTTTTTGGAAAAATGCAAAAGAAGATGAAATCGACAAAAGAAGAAAAGGAGTTGAAAAACTAAGTTGGGTTGGGCAATCGTCAACTCGTAATCTAGTAGCCCCACAATCCATTAGTTATGTCGCATCCCTCCATCACCAAGCCAGTAGCATCTACGTGAATGGCTCTGTTAATGGAAGGCTACTGAGAATGTTACTAGATACGGGTGTGACAAAGACTATAATTAGACCCGATTTAGTAAAGAACACAGGCAAGATGCATCTTCAACCAACCAAGTGGAGATTACGTACAGCAACGGTAGAACAAGCTACCACATTACGAGAAATAGATATGAGCATCACTATTGGAAACACATCCTTTAAACATCGTGCGCTGGTAGCTGACGTTGAAGATGAATTAATACTCGGCATGGGCATAATGAAAAAGCACGGTTTTAAATTTGATCTGAAGAATGAAGTAATGATGGTCAATGAAGAAGAACTTGTTTTAAACCCACGAGAAGACAAGGCTGTGCGCGTACTAATGGCCGAAGATGTTACCCTTCCAGAACGAAGTGAATCTATCGTGCAAGCACAATTAGACGGTAGTTTCTGTGAGGGGAATATTGTTATGCTTGAGCCCAAGAATGATGATGTGAAGACTGGTACTGGAGTTGTTGTAGGAAAATCACTGATCAAAGCCAGTCAGTTAATACCAGTTCGAATAATGAACGTAAATCCAGTTGTTCTTAAGAGAGAAACAATTGTAGGAGAATGCTTGGCAGTTTCCTCGATGATTCGAACTGTGAAGGCCAAGGGAATCATATCTCAGGAAATTCCAGACACGTTAATTAACCAATTATCAACGTCCTTCCAAGAACTGACCGCAAATCAGAGAATCAAAGCGAAGAAATTAATTGGAAGATTTCAAGATGTGTTCCAACTTGACAAGAAGACCAACGGGAGAACTAATGTGGTTCGCTATAAAATAGACGCCGGCGACGCAAGACCCATCCGCCAACCAGCAAGAAGACTACCATTGGCGAAGTGTGAGGAAGCGGAAAGTGCTATTGAGGACATGAAAAAGGAAGGTGTGATCGAACCTTCAAGCAGTTCGTGGGCTTCACCAGTGGTGTTAATGAAGAAGAAGGATAGCTCTACACGATTTTGCGTCGATTACCGTCAACTTAACAAAGTGACCAAGAAGGATAGCTATCTCGAATAGACGATACACTAGACACTTTGGCTGGCTCGAAGATTTTCTCTACTCTGGATCTAAAAAGTGGATACTGGCAAGTAGATTTTGATCCAAAAGGTAAGGAAAAGACAGCCTTCACCATTGGTACCGGACTGTGGCAATTTACTGTAATGCCATTTGGACTCTGCAATTCCCTTGCAACGTTTGAACGACTCATGGAAACAGTATTGGCTGGACTATTATGGAAAACCTGTTTAGTCTATCTCGACGACATCATTGTGGTAGGTAAAACATTCGAGAACTACATGAAAAATTTGGAAGAGGTTTTCCAGATATTGCGGAAGGCAAACCTAAAGCTCAGCCCCAAGAAGTGTCACCTGTTTCAAAGTAAAGTTCATTACCTTGGACACGTGGTTTCTGATAAGGGTATTGCAGTTGACCCGGAAAAGATAAAGGCTATGATATATTGGCCAGCACCTAGAGACAAACACGAACTTAGAAGTTTTCTTGGTTTGTGTACCTATTATCGACGATATGTACCTGGATTTACCAACATAGCCAAGCCACTGACAAGGCTTACTGAAGAAGGTCGAAGATTTATCTGGGGAATGGACTGCAAAGTTGCATTCAAATAACTAAAACATGCTTTGACAAGCGCATCCGTCCTGAGTTATCCTTTACCTGAAGGAGAGTTCATACTAGACACAGATGCCGGGAACTTGGGAATTGGTGGCGTTCTTTCCCAGATACAAGACGGGCATGAGACCTTGGCAAAACCAGAGAGGAATTATTGTGTTACCAGAAAAGAACTCTTGGCAGTCGTGAAATCCGTAGAACATTTCCACAAATATTAGTATGGAAGAAAATTTTTTATTAGAACTGATCATGCTGCATTAAAATAGCTGCTAAAATTCAAGAATCCTGAAGGTCAGGTGGCTAGATGGATTGAAAGACTGCAGGAATACGATTTCAAAATCGAGCATAGGACAGTACCAGCCAGCGTAATGCCGACGCATTGGTATTGCTACCTGGGCTCTCCCTGGGTCTTTTATTGAGCTCTCCTTTCCCCACCTTAGGGTCATCTCCCATTACCCTCTTTTCCTTTTTCTCCTTTCTAGGTGTGAACAATTGCTTCAGAAAAGTGTTTCCGGGCATAGTATCGTTATCGCTCGAGCCAGCGCTAATTATTGTGTTGTTTCTCACTCCTGTTAGTGTTGGGCTCAGCTCCACCAGATATTCTAGTTTGTCAATCGTTCTTGTTGAGCTCAGCGAGACTTAGTTTATCTGCAAGATTTTCTCGCCTCGTGCTCTGTCTTACATTCTGTGCCCCAGTAAGACATTCTATGTCACCAGAGGAGTCAAAATCCTCCATTGTCTCCACATCTCTGTTTTTGACGAGGTTGTCTCTTTGCATAAGTTCTTGTCCATTTGCTTGTCTTTTTCCCCCTTAAGATTTTCCTCCCCCATAAATTGTGTATCCAGCGCATCGTGTGCGACGGAGCGGGCCGCTGGTTTGGAACGGATATACCCTCGGACTAGTCCTACCTCAGTTCCCTGAGGCCAAACCAATACATTTATCCGACCCCGGAAAACGCGGGCGGGTCGGGCTCGCTCGTCGCCGTACGGATCCGATGCTCCTACTTATCGCACACTCCCTGATCAAGGCCCAAAGTGGCTGGTCTCTGTATCTTACCAAACCCCGCGTTTCGGCTGTGCAAGCACAAATCAGCCCTTCATGCTGCAGCTCGAGGGAATCCCTCCCATAAGCCTACCTAGTAGATGAGCAGTCCAGGCACTCCCACGCAAAGCCAGTGGATCCAATCTCGTGTCCTTGTAGCGTTGCCGTGTCGTCGCCCATGATGATCTGTCCTTCCAGTCTTCTGTTCCTGCAACAGGAACAGGGGTATTTACTTCCGTTCTTATCTGTGGTTTTTTTCGCAGCTTTCCTTCTCCTAGAGAGGTTGCCTCCGCTGGCTCTCATTCTTAATAGAAACGTTTAGTTAAGAACTAATGGCACTGTAGTTACACATTTACCACATTCACAATACAATCTGCCATATAACTGCTCTCTCGGTATATTTCATAACCAAACAAAATGCCGCACTGTTGTGAAAATAAAATAGGGCATTTATTTAATGAAACAAAAGTATAAAATGCTTACATTAGATTGAAGCAATAGCTCAAGAAGAATGGAAAATAATAATAAATTTAATATAAAATAAATTCTGTGAACAGTTATGCTGCCAGTTGTAAAAGTTTGGCGTGAACGCTCCCAATGGACATCCAATTTTTCACTGCACAAGTTTAATGTACTTGAAACAAATACATTATACAAAAAACTTATAATATTCATTATAAAATTGGCATTAATTTTTTAAACGCGCGCACACACACACACACACACACACACACACACACACACACACACACACAAACACACACACACACACACACACACACACACATACACACACGTCGTAAAAATAGTAAAAACGCGTTGTGGGACCCTAATTCGTGCTTATTCACTTAAAACTCACCATCGATTTTTTGGACCGACAACATTACCGCCCTTACCTACGATAAGACGGGATTAAGTGCTATACAAAAGTTTCAGATAACAGCGGCGCTAGTGATGTAAACCAGACCTGCCAATGGGCTGTGGAATTATAGGCGGGATTCTCAGCTTTCATATTTCTGACCAATGGAATCAAATTGACACCCGTCGCGTCATAAAATGTTAATTCGTTATAACTTTACACTAAAGAATGTTTTTTTTTTTTACTTTACTACTTATTAATCAGTAAGTATTTAACGATTTTTATAGAAATTTGGTGTATTTTGATTATGGATTATGAGCCAATTATAACTCATACGAAGTCGGTTAACTTATACAAAACCTCACTGTTGCCCGTGTTCATTTGTTTCAAACGGCAAAAATTTATCAATTGTGGAGCATATAAGCCCTTAAAGTACGTATTTATTAGTATTATTTTTGGAGCAAAGTCTACTTAGATTTTTAGAAAAACAATATTTTTCCTAACTTATATGAATATAGAAATAAAGGACTTTACCAAAGGTTATAGGAAAAATATATTCAATAAATAACTCGATATCGGTTTATACAATCAACAATCCAATTTGACTGTTTATCATACTAAAATTACTCTTGTCACACAATTTCAACTCATGGATTTTAAAACCCTTCAAGCTCTCGTATTTTAATTCTGACCTATTCGTGACTAAAGATTAGCTTTACGTATACTTGCGTCGTAAATAACTATTTAAAATGATATTTGTTATTACTTACTAGTATATTAAACTTAGGTGACGTGATCATAATTTAAAAACTAAACTTATTAATTAATGAAAACACCTATAACTGATTTTTTAAAGAAAGGTATAATAGTTTTAAAAATAAAAAATATAATTCTTTAATCTATTCATATGTCAAACTTTTCAGTTTATCGTTTAAATGGTTTCAATAATGTATACAAAATCAATCACTAATGGTCCCTATAAATGCATGATTTTTATTAATTAACTTTCTTGTGGTTTTATTCAACATACTTATATTAGCATACAGGATTTTTTTTTAAATGTAATTTTAGGAAGTAGAGAAGTAGTCAACATAAGTTGAAAAGTTTTACACTTGTGCGTCCAAAAATTAATTGTTTCGGAGATATGACAGGTTTTATATAAATTTCATCAGATCTTTTCTATTTAATTCATTTCAAAAAAAATATCAATTGTGTTGCTTATTATCACATTAAGCCCATTCACAATCAATAATTCTGGACAAAATTAAAGACATATTTTTATAGACGGTCGCATATAGATATTTTATCAAGGATTTTTTCTGTCCACAAAGTTCTATTTTTATGGACACAAAGTGCGCGCGCAATGTTATGGCACTGGCAATTAGCAGTACAATTTTGGATAATTATTATGTTCGTTGATTATTGTGTACAGGTGTCTCATTTTCGATGTTTCTTTAAGGTACCTCGGGTAATATTATTGATAGAGCAAAACCGTTTGCACATTGCAGGGTCAACTTTTCGAGAAAAGTTTAAAAGTAACCACAGGAATTTTCGATCTTCTTTTGTTTCTGAGCTACAGGCAAAAACTCGTTTTTCGTTCATTTTGAAAATATCTAATATCTTATTTATTATGATGGAGAAAAAATGTTTTTACAAAATTTTTACCGTTTTTTAAATGGCGTAATTAGATTTTTTGAAAACCTCTTAATTCTCGAGATATAACACAAACTTATAATTTTTAAAATGGGAACCTATGTTGAAAATAGTCTACATTCTTTTGTTTTAAACATTAATAAAAGACGAATTATTAATTTATTGAGGTGAAAATATTGGAAATTATTAAGAAACAAATGAAAAAATTTATTAGAAATAATCATTTGTTTATTTTGATTCAATATCTATTAATTATGTTCTCAAAATAGTTCTTAATCAATTATTTTCGGATTAGTTAAATTACAATTTATCGACATTACAGTTGGCTTTGACACAATCCGAAAAAAATGGTTTAATATACTTTAGAAGTAAATAAAATGAGAAAATGAGTAAAACTGAAATAAATGCTAATAGAAATATGCAAATTATGATCTGTAATAGATCTTTTCACATGTTTCTTATAAATTTTAAATTTTTTGAACCCAATATATTAATAATTGTCTCTTATTCAAGTTTAAAACAATAGAATGTAGGCTTGTTATATATCATTGAAAAGCTTATAAAATAAGCGAAAAGACGAGAATATTTTCAACATAGGTTCCCATTTTAAAAATCATAAGTTTGTGTTATATCTCGAAAATTATTGTTTTCAAAAAATCTAATTACGCCATTTTATTCTTTTTAAAAAAACGGTAAAATTTTTGCAAAAACATTTTTTCTCTATCATAATAAATAAGATATGAGATATTTTCAAAATGAGCGAAAAACGAGTTTTTGCCTGTAGCTCAGAAAAAAAAGAAGATCGAAAATTCTTGTGGTGACTATTAAACATTTCTGGAAAAGTTGACCCTGGAATGTGCAAACGGTTTTGCTTTATCATTAATATTATCCGAGATACCTTAAAAAAACATCGAAAATAAGATACCCTGTACAGTTTTAAATTTAATAAAATATTTGTATATACAAAATTCTGTCCACAAATTTGTTTATAAAAATTTTGTTCTGTCCAAAATTATAGATCGTGACAAACGGGCTTTACGTATATATGTTGTATATTGAAACATAACACATATCTAAAATTATATCGTAAAATATTTATTTATTTTAATTATTATGTTGTCTTACTAGGGTCTCGTGGCCGCGTGCTTTGTGTCAGGTCGCGAATCTGGGGAACAAATTTTGATCCCGATCGACGCTAAATATTTCGAATTTTAAATGGCACAAAATTAACCCCTATGGGGCACTCATCACGCAAGCAATGAGTGTCCGTGAGATGTCGCCTGGTAAGCGCCCGCACGGTGCAAATATTTCATCATTACCGATACCTGTGTACAAAGCAGATTGGCACACCCAGCATTGGGTAATAAGCCGTGATGATATATTTATTTATTTATTACTATTTTAAAAGAGTAAATATTTGTTTATTAAGAATTTTATAATAAAATTGGTATTTTAATACTATTGTACTGGCACTACAACGTAATTGCTACATGTATATATGTGTGGTATATGTGTACAGCAGTGTATCACCAATTTCCCTCCATCTAATTTTTTGAGTATAGGCCTCTAGCAAATTGCTTTGTTGGATTATTGGTAAGGTTTAACAGCTAGAACCTAAGAAATGTCAATTGTATTTGAGTGATATGTTGAAACTCAGTGAGTGTAAATTTCGTGTTCTCTGGCATGTGAAGTGAAAATCGGCCCAGAAATGCTTAATCTATCAAAGAATAAATAATAGAAAACGTACCCACAGAAAAATTAATATAGTATCAAAAGTAAATAATTAGTACCTATTGGTGGTATTTGTTTCATATTTTAATCACCATCATCCTGCCATCTTTAAACAAACTAATTAAATATAGATCTATATATATATATATATATATATATATATATATATATATATATATATATATATATATATATATATATATATATAAACTGCTAAAAATAATACTTTATTTATTTGTATGTTAAATATTAAAATATGATTGACGATTAAACATAAGTCAATGCATCATTATTAACATCTCATCCTGTATTAAGAGAAAGTATAAAAAAACAACGTGGACAGCTAATTACCTACCTTCCGATAATTGCAGATTCTTGTAATATTATTATACTTGTTTTTCATAGTATAAATAAATAAATAAATGCAATTAAAACAGACACGTTTTTTTTTCATTACTGCGGTTTTCGAAGAAAAGCTCCAAATAATATGAATTATTATTAAACTCATTACCTAAACTAACGCACAAAACTCACGGTCGCAAAACTTTATACTGTATAAAGCTGTACTCGATCAGAATCTATTGCAAGAGGCCCTTTTTATGATCACTAATGTCAGGGCGCCGTTGTTGACTACTCTCCCAGTTGATTAGTTGCGAAAAGGAATAGGAATTAAACTATTTTAATAATCGGAATAGGTATGTGCACATAATAGGCCCCATAATCCAATTAAATATATTCTACGATGATTACCATTGTTATGACCAAAGAATAATTATTAGCTTCTTAACTAATTAGAGTCTGATTATGATGTAAGGTTTGTTTAAAACCAGACGCGTTACCGCAGCACTATCCAGTATTGTTTGAGCAGTGATTAGGCTACTGTCAAGGAGTGTATCTTCATTTTGAATTTGAATCATTTGTTGAATCGAAGTAATAATAATAATAATATTTACTTTATTGAGAATGAAAAATCTCAAAGGCGAGATTCTTCCACCTAACCAGCAATTACAAAGGAAAAACAAAAACTATCAAATATATAGACCAATAAACAGATGCATATAAGAACTAAAATAATATATAGAAGACAAAACTAATTGAAGAAAAAAAATAAATACCAAATGTTTACACGTACATTAACTATTAATTACAGGTTTGTAAAAGTTTTGTAAATGTTTTCTAAATGTACTGTATGACAGAGATTTCCAATCATTTGGAATATTATTGTACAGTGTTGGAGCTAAGTAGGAAAAAGAGCTCTTAAGGCCGGAATGTATCAATCCCTAACCATCTACGGTTTTGCAAGTGTAAGAGGTGAGGTAAGAAGTAGGCGTAGCTCGGCGTAGCCGTAACGTTTCCCCCACCGTTTGAGTTTCTATGAATTAGGGAGAATATTATGGTTTGAACTTTGAACAGAGTTCGCCAGGTATATGATCGCAGAGGTAACAAGCGAAAATAAAATATTTTGATATTATAAATACAACCACATGCTATTATTACATATCTACTAAATATTGGTTTTGCATTTAGTTACGAGTAGGCATTATTCTTTTGAATGTAATATCAGTAATTTTAGAAATACGTTAGTTAGTTGTGTTTAAAAATTAATATTTGTTTCAAATGATCCAGTGTAAGGTACTAAAACATCTTTATAATATACATGAATGATTTTTGCATATACTTATTTTTTTCTCTTTCGACTGGTATAAGAGTTTTTGTCTTTTAAATTTATTTAACCCTTAAAATCTTCGATTTTTTATTATTTTTAATGAAATTTCTTATTTTTTGTCAGTAATTCCATTAGTTTTTTAAAATAGTATTTTATTCTACTTAAAAAACTTATTTAATAACTACCCTGTTTCATAATTTAATTTTAACTTTATATTTTCAAATTTACAGAAGTGGGTATACTCGTACCAGGTGGGTACCTGGTATACCCACTAGGTATGATCTAAAAAATTATTTAAAACACAAAAAACCCTTACACCAATCGAAAGAGAAAAAAATAAGCATTTTTGTAGCAAAAATCGAATATTGGTTCCAATTAAAAAATGTAAGTTTGTGTTATATCTCGAAAATTTACCGATAGAAAAATTATTTTCGTATGATGTCACTGGATAGACAATAAAAATATCTAACTGTCCTTTGAAACATTTTTCTCGATTACTGATGGTTTAGAAGTTATTTCAAAATGAAAATATCGACCAAATTCAGTTTTCCGCCATTTTCAAGTAACTTATGAGGATTTTTGTTAAAACAAATGCACATCTAAAATGGCCCTCCAAAGGCGTACCACATGTCCGATTTAACTGAAGTCGTATCTCTTATAGTTTCCGAGATCCCAATGGTGGCCTTCGAAATCCGGATAAATAAATATATCATCACGGTTTATTACCCATTTCTGGGTGTGCTTATCTACTTTGAACCCAGGTATCGGTAATGTTGAAATATTTGCACCGCGCGGGCGCTTACTAGGCGTCACCCCACGGGCACTTATTGCTGGCGTATATATACTCGTACATATTTATCAAATTTCTACAAATATTTGTGCGCCGCCTTCATTTAAATTTCTTCAAAATTTGCTTTCGCTTGTCAATAAATTCTCATAAATTACTAGATAGTGTTCGATCAGATTCAGTAGTATTCACCGGAAAATATTAAAAAAAAAACTTAAATTTGACTATCAATATTGTAGCCACTGTTATTAGCAACAAAAATAGAATCATCTAACATTGTACTTTTTATGCTAAAAAATATTAATCGCAATATAATATATTTTTATCTGTTTGTTACCCTCTTAACGGACGTTCGACGCATGGAGGCTCTTCATCCAGTTTGTTACGCTTATTAATGAAAATTTAAATAATTAATATTTTTGATCAGATTCTACACATGCACCTATGTTAAACCATCTTCTATAAGCCAACATTTTCATTCTAGATTTGTTATGTTTGTTTAATCTATAACTTAAACGAGGATTTCGTTGTAAATTTCGTCCACCTTTCGCCATAATTACCTACTTTAATTTATCACTTTATTTTATAATACAGAAAACAATAAATAAATATGTAATATAAATAATACAGAGAGGTTCTGGAATTGAAGAGAGCGGTCGACATCACAGAACACAAAACATTACGGCCCGTATTCTCACCTCTTGAAGTAGAGCTACTTCCGAAAAATCGCTACTTCAACTGTCAAATTTAATATTAAAAATTAGAGAAATAAAAGTAAATTGAATTATAAATACCACTTAATTCAAATATTATAGGTTTCATTTACAAATATATGAAACATACTCTTATTATTATCTATTCATAAAATAAAATTTAAAAAATCGAAAAAGCGTTACTTCGGAAGTAGCGCTACTTCGAGAGGCAAGAATACGGGCCAATATGTCTGGCTTTCGAGTTGAGTTGCCCCTTTCCCGTCATCAAACACTTTGTAGGCGGTACGACAAATAACACAGCTCTCTTGTCGCTAGTAGCGACATCTAAGATCGTATATATGAACTATAATTGCATCATTTTATTTTCAACGTATTTCAATAACAATTGGCTATCTGTTAAAAAAAATAGCATTTATATATTGTTTACAACTATATCTATAAGGCAACGCATGAATTTTAATATATTTTTTAATTAAACTATACAAAATTATACATTTAAAAGTAGTACTTTTCGTTGTTTTCCGATATTTTTTTAGACAATGCTATGAAAAATTTTAGCAATATCTATGCGTCGCCGTGTAGCAATAATATTATATATTGTTGTGAAAAAATCCGAATGCTCTTATATTATTATTACAATTAGGGCAATGAAAATTCTATAGCACCATGTTTGTTACATTTAGGTAGCTACATTACGGCCTTAAATTTAGTTTTATTGAAAGATGGTACTGTGTATAAGTCCTTGCCACGTAAACTATAGTAATCATTTTTAAGACTAGTTTATCGTACAGATATTTAGGACACTATTTTGCGTGTAAGACAAACTAAAAGTATCTTTAGTCGATTATTAATAAAATTCATACCAGCTACAGAGCGATGTTGGAAGATATGACCATATTTTTGCACACTATACACATATAGTAGCAACTGTTCTGAAAAATATCAATTTTGTGTTTATCACGTTTAGTTAAGTTTGGTATCTAGACAGAAGCACAGTATTCTAACAGTGGCAAAATTAATGAATGGACAAGTCGAAGTTTTACTTCAGAGGATAATAAATAACGGTATTGGAATAATATTTTAAGTTTAAGTTTGGCAGATGTTAATTTCTTGATTATGTGATCACGAAAAAGAAATTTTTCATACATAGAGATACCCAAACTCTTGACCACGGTACTACGTTGCAATGTTGCACCATTAAGTACAACTGTTGGTGTTATATTGTTATATTTGTGCCATACACAAGTAATGATGATTTACTAGCATTACATAGAAGGCCATTATTTTTAACGCAGTTAGAAATATTTTCAAGGTCCACATTGACAAGCGCCATGGTATTATTAGTTTCATTTTTATTTATTGTTACTATAATCTGCGTATCATCTGAATATGAATGTGCAGTACAAAATTTTAAGGTGTTAGGTAAATCCTCAACATATAATAAATAAAATAAAGGGCCTAAAATAGACCCTTGTGGCACTCCTCGATTTAATGGAAAAACTGTGGATTGAACAGATTGAGTATTACATGACATTTCAATTTGGAAGGATCTATTTATAAAATAACTAGAACACCACTGCAAAGCACCCCAACCAAACTTGTAATATTTTAATTTTGCTAGAAGCAGATTATAATCTACCATGTCAAAGGCCTTCGAGAAATCTATTTAGATTAAAAGTGTCACATTTGAATCATTAAAATTTTTAATCATTTCATCAATGATATTCAATAAGCAGGTGTTTGTACTGTGACCTTTTTCTGAACCCAGATTGGGTAGATGGTAAAATATTTTTATCATGTATATAATTCGAAATTTGTTGGCAACAGATTTTCTCTAATATCTTTGACCTGGTAAGTAAAATGCTAATAGGGCGTAGATCGTCGAGTGATGCTACAGTATCTTGTTTGGGTATGGGTTTTACGACATCTATTTTAAGTGTCGGGGACAATTCCCTCTATATTGCTAGTGTTAATGATATAAGTAACGTGATCAATGATGAAGTAATTGTATTTTATTGTATATGCGTGTTGTGTTCTCTATCATATAAATATATATATATATATATATATATATATATATATATATATATATATATATATATATATATATATATATAAATTTTTTACAAAAATATGTTCATTAATGAAAACTTTACTTGAAAATTCCAGATATGATATTTTTTAATTGTAGTGGGAGCTTTGACGTCACATTTGGCAAACCAGTGACATTGTAACAATATTTTTTCATGAGAGATCCGCCATTTTTCTTACCAATGAGAATGAAAATGGATATTCTGTGGACGGGCGCTGTAGAATTATGAGTGGCATTCTTAGCTTTCATATTTTTGGCCAATAGATTCAAATCCACAACCGTCACGTCACATAATGTTTACCTAATTCGTCATAAATTTATTTTGAAGAATATATTTTAAAATTATTTAGCTTTAGGTACTACTTATTAATCAGTTAATCAGCAAGTATTTTACGATTTGTATATAAATTTGCCTTTCATACTGACGACAGCTTTGCCAGCGTCTTTGTACACCTCTAAATTTTTCTTTTTTTCGTAAACTACAAATTATTAATCGATTTTTAAAAATATCCGGGTATGTTATTTTATTGTCTAGTATTAAATTATATGTAATTATAAATTAATCAAAAATCGTACAGCTTTCTGCAATAAATTTTATCTTCAATGCGACGCAGTTTCTTAATACCTTGTCTCATTTGTCTCTGCACGGTGTAAAATCTACTTCCCAGATCGTCAAAAATATTCTTGTCTGTAACTGTTGTTCTTTTGGTATTCCCTGCCATTATTGTATAATTTTCAGCTAAGAAATGCCCAAAAGGCTTCTATCAATCGCGCATGAGAAACATTTGGGGGATTATACTCTCTCTCTCTCTCTATGTTTTCTAAAATGTTGGCTCCTTAATGCTCTGAAGCATCTAAAGATTCGCTCAAGCTGGGCGGGTTGGGTAGCAGTATATTTACATTAATTATTTCTTTTTTGGCAATTTTAAATCATTTTTGAGCAAAGTTCTGCTAACAATCATCTTAAAATTCTAAATTGTCGAGTTAGTTTCTACATCGATGTTCTGACTTTGTCTAGAGCACTTTGAATGACTCTGCTGATTCGATTTGGGGGCATAAGTTCGGGCCGCCCACTTTTATGGTAAAATAATATATACTATACTTTCTTCACAGTATAGTTCGGTAAATAGTCGTCTATCCAATATTTTGATCCCCAGAACCTTAACAATTTCACGTTTCTGCTATCTGTCCAACTAACCTATAGAAAGATTTGCGTATTTCAAATTTGTATAACATCTTTCGGAATTTTTTTTGGCGATTTTAACATGGTATATTATAAAACAAGTAATATATTTATTATTTCCAGTGAAAACTAGATTAGACCTTCTTTAGTAATACAATTAAAAAATTTCTCAAAATTTTTGTTACATACGTTATCTAAGACCATTAGGTATATGAAGAATATTCTGTGTGCGTGATGAATAAAGAGTAAAGAAGATTATATTTATATATGAACGCGAATAATTTTTGAAAGAAAATGCGAAAAATGGAGGATTTTTGTAGCTGAGCAAGGTCTTTGTCACTGTAAGGAAAATTTACGACTCCATTTCTACCATTTCTACACATACTTGAGGGTAAATACTCGTATGTGTGTGAATACAGTGTATTCACGTTATTCTAAATTGGAGAAATTGGACGCTAATAACCAATAACGCACAAAGATGAGGATAAGTGAACGATATAATATAATAGTTATTCTTATAAATTGAGTTAAATAAATGTACCAGTATATTTAGAGTTATTTTCAATCGCTTATATTTGAATGCGTTTCGATTATTATAATTAAGATAATAAATAAACAAATGTAATATGAAAATGTAATGCGCATCAGTAAGTCTATTTGAGGAGCGACTTTTGGAAAACGTGTTAAATACGTGAGAGTAAATTCTTAAAAAATTGATGAAATGTTGAAATGTTATACCGCCAATGTCTAATTCAATAAATTAATTAATATATATATATTATTATTACAATTATGCTGTATATAGTTACTTATAATTTAGAATCGAAAATATTCAACCTATATAATAATAGTAAAATAACTTTATTGACCAACGTCAAAGGCGTGATTCAGCCAATGCTGTTCTGCCACTTATCTCAATGATTACAAAGAAAAAAATATCGAGGAATTAGCATTAAATACATTATATAATTTGTTAATACGTTGTCATGAAACACCTATATCAACACAAACAAAAATTTGGCACACTTTTAGCGGTTTTAGGACTTTTTTTCAGTCATCGATATCTAGCTTTTGGACATACTGCAATTATATGACAAAGTTACAAACTTATTCATGTCATGTCTTCATGATACTGTAACGCGACATATACCTGGCCTCGTCTAATAGAAGGTTGTACTTACCCTACGTTGTGTTTATTTTTAATACGAGTAAGTAACCCTTAAATGGTTCGTAATACAGAGTAGCTTTTAAAAGTGGAGGAATCGGGATACGTATTTGACGTAAATAAAGAATAATGTTCTTTCTAAAAAGCAGACAGAATGTGTCTATCCTTGTGCATTTATTGAAAATTAGTTCTTAAAGAACATATTAAACAATATGAGAAATATGGTCGAGTGTAATGGTTTGAATATGACACCCTGCTGTGAAACAGTCCGCTCTCTGGTATTCGCCTGGCGTGCGTGGGAAAACACAGCGAAAACCTCGTATAGAGAGACATCGAGACACAATTTCAACAAATAATTTATAACAAATTAAACATAGTAACACATAAAGGTTGTCCCAACAATTTAATATTAATAACATTGAAATAATGCTTTAATTTGACTTGTATATTGATAGTCATTTATAAACGTAATTGTGTAAGTGAAGGTGAGTGTGTAAGTTTTAGTGTTGCCACAAGACGAGACGAGACGAGACTTGAGATCGGTCTTGTCTTGGTCTTGACTAAGTCTCGACTACCTTGGTCTTGTCTTGGTCTTGTCGAGACGAGACTTGCTGTCAGTCTCGTCTTGTCTCGAGTCTCGACAAGACTCTCAACTCTGCGTCAATCAACAAATTGTTTATAATTTTATATAATAGTGCATGAAAATCTAAGACAATCAGTACAATCATGATTAAAAAATTTTAAAAAATATTTGAGATATTCATTTTTTACATAGTGAGTTATAGTATGTATTTATTTACCTTTACGTATTTCAATTAGGTGAATTACCTAGATATTGTTTTTCAATTTAACAGTTAATATTTGTATTCCATAATTTAATATATCGTTTTACAAACTTACAGCATTTCCCATTCCCAATCTGAGCGATATCGTATGAATATTATATATTTCCTATTCGACGTCAGTTAGGTACGTTATTAGATAATTCATTATTTTTAATATAAATTTCATGTCGGCAGTACTAAAAGAACACTGCAAGAATTGTATACATAATAAGAATTATTTTTCCGAATTTTGGAAAAATTCTTTTCGATTGAGAATCAGCTCAGCGACATGTATATATCCTCAGAAAAAAATTTTAGAGGAAATCTTAATACAATAGGGTTTTCGGATAATTTGAACTGCCATGACGCTCGGCGGCGCCGACGGCCCGCTTTTTGAATGGAAAGCGTGGAGTTAGCAACACAATCCTGGTTCGCCACTGGACCGGCCTCACTATGTGTACGGGCCGACCGGAATAACCGAGGCGTCTACAGTATGCAACTGTGTCGCCATACTGTCTATCCAGACGAGTACTTGTGTCGTACTTGTCGGGGTGTAAATTGTTAAATGACTCCCAAGTGAACGTGAACATGCCAGCGTTCGGTGCAAATACTGGGTCATGTAGATAAAAATTCATATCATTGTGACAACAATAAATTATAATATAGTGCTTGTTCAAGTTAAGTTCCTCGTAAGTAAAAAAGGGAGCCAAATCAGGTGAATAGAAGAACTAGTAGGTTGGATCCCTAAACGTGGCTGACATAGCTATAGCAGCTGAGTGGGAGGAAAGTACGACTCCAAACGTGCCTGACATAGCCATAGCAGCTGAGTGGGGGGAAAGTAGGACTCCAAACGTGCCAGATATAGTCATAGCAGCTGAGTGGAGGAAAAGTATGGAGGTTCCCCAAACTAACGAAACAAGATATGTCACTGTAATTTAACATGCCATGATATACCCTAGAAGTAAATAAAGTAAAAATAAATAGATTTAATTCATTTTGCTCGAAGTGCTCTACTTTGCATGCATTTTATACAAGGAATATACCATTTTTTTATCATTTTTATTTACTACGAATATTTGTCTCTTCCTGAAAAATTATAATCTGCAACTAACAATTTTTTTTTTGAATAATGGAATTTTCTCCTTTTGAATAATCGCTCCTCATTTGCCACATTGGGAATAATTATTACACAAGGCAGTGCCGGCTTAAGACTTTTTTCCGCCCGGGGCTAACTTTAAAAACCGCCATTCTCGACAAAGAAAAACTCGTTTTTCCAACATAAAACTGTTTTCAATTATAAATGGTATATAAAGTCACACTAAGAAAAGAATTGGATCAAAAACCATATTCTTTTAATAAAATTTTATTAAAATCAAAATATGATTTACGAGAATAAAGCAATAGAGCATGCAACTGAATAGAAAAAGACAGAAGAGATAGGGTATCCTTCTCGTACTCTTGCAACATAGCAGCGTAAAGAAACAAGGAAATAGTACTAAATTCAATTATTTTTCGATGTATTTCTATTGTACTCATAACCAGTTTATATTTGAAGAGCCAGGGGAGAAAAGATTAATGTCTTTATTTCAGTACGCGAATTCTAAAGTTTGAAACCTCATGTAACGTATTTGCAATGGAACCTTATTTAGAAACTCAGATTGGTCATTTCTTCAGATTATTATACCCACAGATGGGTCGAGTTTCAACTTATGTGGGACTTAATATAATTTACCAATTTGACTACCATGAACACCAATATTTTTGAAATTAAATGTTATGCTAGTTTTAGAAAAAACAATTTAGCTACAATAACCCATTTTTTTTCAAATTTAAGAATATTAGAGTAAACTGAAGTGATTATATTAAAATATTAGATATGGGTGGAGTAATGATGGAAGGTAAGCTTGAGTATCTTTATCGCAGAGTTTTGAATTTTAATTTTAATCTCATCAGATAGCCATTGATACCGCTTTTTACTTAACAAATCTCGTACTGAACAGATGTCAGCTGATCAAGCTAGTTTGCGCATATAGCTATCGAATGAACATTCATCTTTTTTTAACGCTTGGACCGTCATCCTTATTAGCTCTTTTATTACAATATCTGAGGCTTGTATCTTAGGATTGTTACCGATTTTGCCTCATTCAATCTATAATTAGAATCAATCATCTCATTTTGCTAGAAAATCCACATTCATCCTTTTTCCCTTAGCTCTTCAATTTGTTTTAATTCAAATTTTTATTACAAATATATTTAAGAACGTAATCTGCTCGGTATACCGCCCTTTACGTATCTACTGCCGGGGGCTATAGACCCCAAAAGCCCACCCGTTTAGCCGGCACTGCCACAAGGACTACATTAAAATCTTCCATTGTTTTTATATTTTATATGATATCTAAATAAATATGTAGACAATCAAAGAGACAATTTGGTACGTACACGCCCTTTATAATATATCGGATGTATAGTTTCTATGGTATACATAGTGGTGACTGGAACTCCCGAAATAAAACTTTGTTTTGTTATTACTATTTTTGGGGTGACTTTCGACATGTTCATTCCTGTTTAGTTCTGATGCCCACGTCAATTTGATTTTGCACATTGATTCAGATACAGAAATTAGTACTCTCTTGAACTTTTAGTAGAAGTTTGTACTTTCCTAAAATTATTAGGAAAGCAGGAGTTCCAGTCACCATATACTGTATGTATACGTATTAAAATACGATAGTAAGATTTTCTTTTGGCAATAGTGTATTTCTTGTTGATTTTAGAACAAATGTGTAAATAAAAAAGATATTTTGAATTAAAAAATTCATTCTTTGAACTAAAATTTATTGATATATTACATTCCTTCGTGTGTATTTAATTGTTAACTTTGATTTATTATTAATAAAAATAACTACAAATGCAAAAGTTTAATACTAACTAATATTTTTTTTTGTAAATCTTACATAAATTTATTTTTACCCTCTTTAATATAATAAACAAGGTTAACAAAATTACCTGACTACTTATGAGTACCTACACTAAACAAATCCTATCATTTTGATCAAATATACACCACGTATTCAATAGCTATTGTGTATTGAGAGTGCAAAATGGGACATTGTCGATTGAGAGGTTGTTGCCGCGCGACGCAGGAACGCGGCATTCTCTCGAAATCGACAATGTCCATTTGCGCTTGAAACACACAGGAAATTTTTTCTACAGTCGCCACATTGGGGTCGTCCACCATAACAAAAATTTATTTGTTTCAAGTAAATTAAACTAGTGCAGTCAAAAACTGGTCACACAATTTATTTTATATTTAATTTTAATTTATCGTTATTTTCCATTCTTCATGAGCCATTGCTTCAATCTAATCTAAGCATTTTATATTTTCGTTTTTTAATGATTGCCCTATTTTATTTTCGGAGCAGTGCGGCATTTTTTTTGATTATGTGATATACCGACAAAGCAGTTATCTCAGATTGACTTGTGAAGGTGGTAAATGTGTAACTACCGTGCCATTAGTTCTTAAATAAACGACTCCATTAAGAATGTAGATAAGTGACATTTCTCAACATTGTATAATTATAAATTTGGACAGCAAGCGTTTTTCTAATTTGTCGCGCATGAGCGACAAAGTGACATTTTGTGTTGACAAAAGAGAGCGCAAATGGCTGTAGAAAAATAATATTGCTAAAATAGCATAAAAGAAAGCAAATATACTAAACAAATACTATTATAATTCGCATAATCTAGAATAGATCGCCCTGACTACGTTTAACACGTCTATAAGAAAAGAACCTACCTAAGGACAGTAGACGGCAAGAAACTTAGTATCAAACAAATTAAAGAAATATAAAATTGACTGTAAAGAGCACTTCATAATTAATTTATTAGAGTATGTTTATCTTTCATTTTTAATGGCACTCTATAAACAACTTAAAAAAAGAAATTTTAATTTGCGACTATCCTGCGACAAGAATCAATAAATTTAAGCCTATTAGATGTTCATTTCAATTCTTAATTTAAATTTTAATTTTCACTTTTGTTCTAAAATTAACATGGAATAACCATCCTGAAATGAAAATTGTATCATTATATTTCCTACGTAACAAAAAATAGTGTACACTCGCTATAAATGAGTAGTTACTTTATTGGAGTTTACTCATCTGTGAATAATTTTATTAAAAGTCTATCGTGAAGTAATTTTTATCCAAACGATAAAAAATTTAAATGAGTTATCGCTAAATCAAATAAATCAGGCTCTAATTTAGGGCCGGCATTATTAATGTACAGGATGTTTTTTAAGGTATCTCGGGTAATATTAATGATAGATCAAAACCGTTTGCACATTCCAGGGTCAACTTTTTCAGAAAAGTTTAATAGTCACAACAGGAATTTTCGATCTTCTTTTGTTTCTGAGCCACATATATCATATCTTATTTATTATGATAGTTAGAGAAAAATTGTTTTTACAAAAATTTTACTGTTCTTTATATAGAATAAAATGGCGTAATTAGATTTTTTGAAAACTTCATAATTCTCGAGATATAACACAAACTTATGATTTTTAAATGGGAAACTATGTTGAAAATAGTCTCGTCTTTTTGCTTAATTTATAAGCTTTTCAATGATATAAAACACGTCTACATTTATTTTAAACATTCATAAAAGACGAATTATTAATTTATTGGGGTGAAAATATTGGAAATGATTAAAAAACAAATGAAAAAATTTATTACAGATCATCATTTGTTTATTTTAATACTATACCTATTAATTGTGTTCTCAAAATTATTCTTAACTAATTATTTTCGGGTTAGTTAAATTACTATTTATCTACGTTATTTGGCTTTAACACAATCCGAAAAAAAAACGGTTTATTATGTCTTTGAAGTAAATAAATTGAAAAAATGGGTAAAACTGAAACAAATACTATTAGAAATATGCAAATGATGATCTGTAAGAGATTTTTTTCATTTGTTTCTTAATAATTTCCAATATTTTCACCCCAATTAATAATTTGTCTTTTATTAATGTTTAAAACAAAAGAATGTAGACGTGTTATATATCATTGTAAAGCTTATAAATTAAACAAAAAGACGAGACTATTTTCAACATAGGTTCCCATTTAAAAAATCATAAGTTTGTATTATATCTCGAGAATTATTAAGTTTTCAAATAATCTAATTACGCCATTTTATTCTATCTAAAAAACGGTAAAAATTTTGTAAAAATAATTTTTCTCTAACTATCACAATAAA
Source organism: Harpalus rubripes (assembly GCA_963082715.1). Lineage (NCBI taxonomy): Eukaryota > Metazoa > Arthropoda > Insecta > Coleoptera > Carabidae > Harpalus > Harpalus rubripes. Next base: position 61,374,869 of record OY720448.1, on the reverse strand, counting down.
TAAGATACGATACATTTTCAAAATCAGCGAAAAACGAGTTTTTGCCTGTAGCTCAGAAACAAAAGAAGATCGAAAATTCCTGTGGTTACTATTAAACTTTTCTCAATAAGTTGACCCTGCAATATGCAAACGGTTTTGATCTATCGTTAATATTACCCGAGATACCTTAAAAAAAACATCGAAAATGAGACAGCCTATACAGTTAAATTTAGTTCCATAGTAAAGTTAATAAATATTAAATTTCAATTCCATGTTATGAATGTACTGAAATGCTGTTAGAATAATTTATTAAAATTTTCACCAATCAAGAAAATGCAAATTGGATTTTTAGTTGTCAAACCCGAATTTATTGGATAACAATCAATTTGAATAAGTTTCTAAAAATTAACCACTTTATACTCGTACAGAAAAGGCCCGATTGTAGTCACAATAAATTTTAAGAATATTAAATTCTGAATTATAAAATCCACCTACCAATTTTTTTTTAAGATGATCAAAAGTTTTTTGCATGTCATCATAAATTTTATATACTATCTTGATATTATAAAATTTAACAAACTTGTTAAACATGTACAAATATATTGTTACTTTATTTTTTGCCAATAGAATATATTTTTCGCAATTGTTTTTTTCAATAAATTAAAAACAAATGTTCGCAATAAAAAGAAAATATATAAATTGAAAGAAAATACATTTTATATTGAAAAATTATCATAATTTATTAGTAATTAATCAGTTATATGCGTTCCAACACAGCTTAAACAAGTTTTTTTAGGTTATAACTTTTTTTTACGGTCAGTTTCTGCCCGTATTATAAGTTTAGAATGTGTACTTGCAAATTTTTAATCAAATATTTGTTAAAATTTGTTTGTCAAAGATGGGCTCCGGCTGCTTCTATTTTAACTGCAATTACACAAATATAGTTTCATTTTGCAACTTCTACAAACATATGAAGTATTGAATAATAAACAGAGTTAAAAAGCGAAATGGCCAGAAAATGAAGTGGCTTTCAACTGTAGGACAAACCCGAAGTATATTTTTCAAGTATGGGATTCGACGCCGTCATTGTTATATAGGCCACTCGTTCGACGCGCGCGCGCACAAGACACATCAACACATCGATTTTCACGGGGAGCTGGTCGACCGCCATCTTGCCACCACAGTACTGCCGGTGGCAGCGATCACTGCTCGTGCTTGTGAACTATCGACAACAATGCACCTTTCGTAGCGAATACAACAAAGTGAATGTGATTTTGTTTTTACAATATTCTGTGTGACTCAACCATCAAAGTGAGTAAAATTGTTCTAATTGTTGTACTTTAAGTGTTACTGTAATAATCACATTTGCAAGACAAAGGTAAAATCGAATACAATGAAATAATAATAAAAATTATAATATGAAGAAGATTTCGAGAAATGTCAGTAAAATATGTGGGAATATTTTGTGATCAATAAAATGTAAAATTTGATTCTATATTAATCAATAACTTTGCGAAGATTATAAAACACAATTATAGGATTTTTTTAAAGATAAATTTTAAAACTTTTATGAAAAATTTATTCATATCTAAAAAAAAATAGTTAGAAAAAATGCAACACTTTTTTAAAATATGAATGTAATTACTAATTAATATTTTTTGCACAATTAATTTGTGAATATAATGTCTCTACTCGTATAATTATAAAATGTGTAATTCGATGTAAACAATTATTTATGAGATGTAAATTAAGAATCAAATCAATTATTTCGTTGGCGATGAAATGACATATATAGTATATTTTTTGTTCTTTTATTACAATTCTGAAATAATGCACCTTTCAAAAAAACAAAACTTTTTTTCAAATAATACATTTGCATTTTATGAATTGGTATACCTAAAATAATAATTATAATATCATTTTATTGTATTCGAAACTGATAATTATTGATTTATTTTATTATTTATTTTAAGCTATAATTCGTCATTATTTCCCTATTGTAAAAACAATAACCAAATGAATATTATAATATTTAATGGGTACGGACCTTTATATCATTGGAATTAGTGTAAATTAATACAACATTCAATTACAGTAGCATGTTATGAATTATTATATGTATTTATTGGAATTAAAAAAAAAGAAAGCTACATAGAGAAAAGTTATATGAAATTGTAAGCACTTATGAGTGATATAATTTAGCACTGAAATTTATTTTATCTTGTTTAAAACGTCATAAAAAAATTCCACATAGTAAAGCTTCTTGATTCTCAGGAGGCCTTGTCTTATAATTCGGGAGGTTGGCGCGGCGTGGCGCCCTAATCGATCGGCCGTTATCACGGTTACGTCAAAGGAAAGGAATAAGGCGCAAGGCGCGCATGCTTTGCACTGCTCTACTCCAACGAGGAATTCATTCACACGTCCGGAGTCTATGTTTGTTCTTCGCTCAAGTGATCCTCAAATGCCAGAAATCGCACTTTGTGTTTTATACAATCAAACAGATGCTTATTCCTCTTTGCACATTTGAAACGCTCACAGGAGTAGAGTAAGTGCAACATGACTGCATTGTATTTAAAACATGTTTTTCACTTTTTCTCATTGTTTTGATATTTTCATAAAAATGAATATATTGAAAACCACTATATAATATTCATTATTTATGTTTAGGTCATTAGGCAAATATATAAACAATATTAGGTACCTACTTGTAAATCGGACAGTTCATTTCGTTTGTTTATTTGTTGTATATGAATTTGATTATTCTTGTGTTACTTAAGTTTTTTGAATAGATAGTTGATTTTTTAAAAATTTAAAATGTATCAAAAACTACTGCATTTTAACAAGTGTACCTTTTTCCTGTATGTTTGCATTGTATGTAAATATTTTATAAATAAAAATTTAAAAATGTTAAGTAAAAAAAATAACGGTGGAAAACTATCATGGCTTCCCCACATGAGACACCTCTGGTTAAGACTCAGAAACAAAGAAAGTATAAGCATGAGTCTAAATAACTACTACCCTCATACCAAATTTCAAAATTTTAGTGTAACCAGTACCAGTTATAATAAAAATGTGTATGGAGCTCGGTTTGGAGGTACACTTTCAAAGGGCTGTAACGCTGTAACGTTTCATGGACATGGGTATATTAAATTTTTTTTGTATTGTCCCCTATTTGCAACACTCTTTATACATATATATATATATATATATATATATATATATATATATATATATATATATATATATATATATATATATATATATATATATATATATATATATTAACATTCATTTATTTAATTTTTAAAATAGTAGTTTGATAAAATTATTTCATCCTAACACTATAACCTGTAATATACGTGTAATTCGTTACGCCCCTTATAGTTAAATTGACAATATCGAAATGACAAATGAATAGTTCGGTAAATGTTACTGTCTGTCAAAAATTAACCTGTAGTTAAGACTTTAACCGAAAGCGGTTCAACTGGCCATAAATTAGTTAAGAGAGATATAGGGAAGTTGTTAAAAATTGCACATTTATCATTTTTATTATAAACGTATTAAAATTATGTACAAATCTTTTTTTTATTATATAGGATAATTCTGTAAGATAATATGGAACTGGCGATAGATATTGTACTGGCCTCAAAAGAATTTTTTTAGAAACTTTAGACATTGATTTGAATTTGAAAGAATTATCATACATATTTTTGAATTCTCAAGATTCGAAATATTACCCAAGTACCCATGTAAATATTTTATTCATAAATCCTTATAAAATGTTTGTATAAATATTCTATTTCATCTACAACTACGTGTATAAATCAATTTAAAGGTCAACTTTTATTCTCCAGTGCAGACTTCTGGACTCTGTAGACCAGGGTTGGTGAACATGTTGAAAGTCCGCAAGTGTTTTAAAACAAGTACGAATTTCTAATATTAACTAAATTAGTTATATTTGTCATTTTATTTTTATTAACAATAATAATAACGGTTTTCATTAAAAGTACCTAATGTTACTCATGAGTTATTTAATTATTTAGATTTGTAACAACTATTGCGAGACAAAATATAATGCATAAATTAATGTAACGACTATTATAGGACAGGTGTATGTACTAACTTGAAAGGATGAATTTGAAAAATAGCTCTTTATCAGGGCTGGACTGGCCCGGCGGGATACCGGGAATTTCCCGGTGGCCCGTGATGGCTCGTGGCCTGACGTACTTAAAAAATAAATTATAAAAATTTAAAGTTTAAAAAATAAATAAATTGAGAAAAATATAAATACGGATGATATTCGGTCAATAATGTTCGCGACTCGGCAAGCTTCGTCATGAAATACTTGACCTCATGGCATAAAGCTTCTGTTTACACTCTTGTTGCATAAATAAGTATTACATACGTTAGCATATTAAAATTTATTTTCAATGTACAAATTTATTGTCACACTGTTATCAACACAAAGAATATCAAAAATGAGCAAATCATAGACGTTTTGAAAGAAAAAATCTGATGTGGCCAACACAATGCCTCCCGTCATTTAATTTTTATTAATTTAAATACATAGGTACTTATATATTTACTCATGTTGGAAACTATATTTAGTTCTTATCCATAACAATGTTCAGTTTACTATTTTCTTTTCAAAACGTTACCACTATTAATTTGAAATGATTAGTGTTTTGACAGTGACAGTTATCTGACAGTTACATACATTTAAGAGAAGGAGTTTTGTTTTAATCGTAGGCTCCGGGATTTAAATTATATATTATTTTATAAATTTATCTATAAAATGTATATAAAAAGTATAATGCAAATCTATAGAAAATTCAATAACCTTTCATTTTCATAATATAAATTGCGAAAAATAACATTTAAAGGTATTTTTCGAAAAAAATCTATTTTGAGCTTCAAATAAAATGCCATTCCCAGTTATCTGATTTACACCAAAATCTAATGGCTCATTTCATATTAGAGAATAAGATAGCAAAAAGTTTTCAAAATTTAGAGCGTAGGATCTATACACAAACACACAGACATCATCGTGAAAATGTTAAAATTGGATTATAAGGGCCTTAATACGTGGTCATTTACCAAAATCTTAATATGCGATTTTTAGCAGGATCCATATACCTCCCTTACCAAGGGTAACGGGAGGTAAAAAGTAAACTATTAAATAAAATATTATAATGATTAAAATTATAAAAAAATCGGTTCAAATGACTGACCTAGCCCGACCCCATCCGGATTTCCCGGTACTAAACATATTCCCAGTCCAGCCCTGCTCTATATGACATTAACGTCGTAACGTCTTAGCTGTCAACCGTCACCGGCGACATAAGTCTGGGATTAAGATAAATACTCCTGATGAATTACCTTTGTAATTTCGAAATCCTGTAGTCTTCTATAGTACATGAGTCAATATATTATTTGAATTATTATTTTAATTTCAATATGAAATATATTGTATTATGTACTACACACGTGGCATCTAATATATGATAAGATTTTAATTGCACGGATATAAAATTTTAGACTGGTGTCAGAGCAGTAAATTACAGTGGACTTTGTTATAATGTTTAGAATTTAACTATGAATCTGTTGAGCGTTGAACTGACAGATGGACAATTTTTAAGCTGAGTTAGTGTTAGTACAATAAAATTCACATTGTATTTCATACGAGATATAATTTGATATATTGACTCGTGTACTACATGCTTAAAGGCTACGCATGTTCAATTACTTCTCTGAGTAAAGTACTACAAATTGTTGTGACAAATTTTGAAAAAAAAAAGTCTCTCAAACTCCTCGTTTTAATTTATTTTATAAAAACGGGAAAACGCCACTTACGGGTTAAATATACGTATTCATTTTACCATTAAAATAAAAATTATTAAAAACGAAGATAAACATGTTAATATAAAAGAATTTGTTCTGCAAAATTTGAAGGGGGGAAGATTCCCCACCCCTACTCTAGATAAACTATAATTCTGTATTCTTTTTGCGATCGAAACTGATCTATCTTCCACATTTAAATAATATTTTGTCTTTCTATTTATCAGAATCGTTTACCTCCAAATTTACATCTAAATGCCCAGAAAATTCAGAATTCAGATCATCAAATCACTTGTTAGATTGTGATATTTACAGGGTGTTAAATAAAAAGCGGGCCATAGGCGTATAACATGGGAAATCAGTTTTTCATTGCGCAAAACTTCCCATTTAATTTAATATAAAAATGTTTCAAACAAATGTTGTAGAGAATTAAATTTTACACAAACCAAATTTTACATGTTTAGTAACTCGTAAGAGGCTAAGCTCCGCTGCACCTTAAAAGTATAGTTCATAAAGGCACCTCCATATTCGTGCAGCGTACACGATACGTGAATCAACCCACATTATACTAGCGTATAAGATAGCACAGGGAGTACATATCACGCCTCATACTTCTCATAAGTCATACTACGACGACAGCCGAACATTTCATTTTTTATCAGAAAAATATTTGAAATCCGCATTACTCAACTAAAATTTTATGCAAGGTAACAGATCTTCAACCTTAAATATAAAATTAATAATACGATGATACGGATATGATGTGATATGTTTTCATTAGTTTTATTGAGATTTTAACAATATTTTAAGAATAATAGAATAAAGGATATATAATACTAATAGTAATCACAATAAACAGTTAAATAAGTGACATATTAAAAAATTAGAAGATGACGTGCCATTTTCATAAATTTTTCTAAGTACGTTAATTTATTTATATACTTATGCAGTGCACATCTACAAGATTCTGAGGTTCTGATTTTAGCTCATTGGAGAAATAAACTTTAAAATATTGTGTATAAAATCAATGAAAATAGCATATGCATATTTCTAGTTTATTTGTTAAGAGTGATCGAATTCTTCTGTTCTATTTGTATTGAAATATGTAATTAGTTTTTGGTAATAATAACAATTATTGAATAATTAGGCGCGAACTTTATTTTAAACTAGGTACTTCTTTCTTGAGAATTGAAATAAAAGGTAAAATTTTATTTAAAAACTTAGAATGCACTGCCTGGTCTTAAGAAAAATAAAGGAATATTAAATCATTATCAAACAAAATATAAAAATAAAAAATATTTATTTTTGTATTGTAAAATATAAATTATTTTAGATACCAGTATGCATGCATACATTTAATATCAGTCTCACAGCAAAGTATATAAATACTCAATAATAAAAAAAAAATTCAATATTTATGTTCATTTAACCTAAAAAAAGTTAATTGGTCTTATATTTGTATAGTTACTACAAATATTTACCTACCTTACAATTTTATTAATTGTTGAATACTATATTACATCTTCATTTAATTCCAAAAGTATTTAAAATGTAATAATATTTTTTTAAGTATCTGACAGATCGCTAGATAAATTTCTTTTAAGAAACTAGAGAGACATCTATTCTCGTAATGTTGAACCTATCTTTGTACTGTATATGTATTTTTTCCCAGTGTATATCGAACTTTGCCGAGAGGACCCGAGATGTGTATGTCTTGTGAGAAGTATGAATGTGTACATATCACAGCCCATACTTTTTATAAGTCATACTTCTCATAAGTCATACTACGACGACAGCCGAACACGCTTCGTTTTATATCGGAGAAACATTTGAAATCCGCATTATTTAACTAAAATTTTATGCAAGGTGATAGCTCTTCAACCTCTAATTTAAAATTAATATTTTGTAAAATAAATTACATCATATTTAATATTTTATAAAATGAATCCTACTATAGAAATTATTTTATATCATAAGTAGGTAGGTGCATATTAATATATGACATAAATTTGATGTAATATGTTTAAAAATAAACTATTTTCCATTAGGTATTATTGAGACTTTAACAATATTTCAAGAACGATAGAATAAAGAATCTTATGTAACAATAATAACAATCACAATAAACAGTTAAAAAACAGTGTCATATTACAAAACAGAGATGACAGGCCATTTGTCGTGTTATTCTTTTAGAATTTACTGCTGGTCGTATATGGAGAAAAATAAAGGAATAGAAAACCATTATAAAACAAAATACATAGAAAATATTTATTATTATATTTATATTTATATATATATATATATATATATATATATATATATATATATATATATATATATATATATATATATATATATATATATATATATATATATATATATACGTTTAATATCAGTCTTGCAGCAAGGTATATAAATACTTGAAGATAAAATTTAAATAAACATGTATTTTGTATATGTATTTATCAGTTTATCAATATTTATGTTTATTTAACCTAAAAATTGGTCTTATATTTGTATAGATACTACAAATATTTGCCTGTCTTACCATTTTATTTATGACTGAATACTATTTACATCTTCATTCAATTCCAAAAGTATTTAAAATATAATAATTTTTTTAAATATCTGACAGATCGCTAGATAAATTTTATTTTAATAAACTAGAGAGACATCTATTCTCATAATGTTGAACCTATCTTTCTACTGCATATGTATTTTTCCCAGTGTAAATCGAACTTTGCCTAGAGGACCCGAGCTGAGTATGACTTCTGACAAGTATGATTCTTGCAGAGTATAATCTATGAGAAGTAGGGATTGTGATATGCTCCCTATGAATTGTGCAGAGTATGAGCTGTGAGATAAGAGTTATAGGTACTGCAGTACAGTGTACATGTTCAGTAGGTTATTTTTATTTTTTAAGGGTATTTTTTGAACAATTTCGACATCCTCCCCCCCTTCCCTGAGATGAGCCTCCCCTCCGACAAATGTCACAAGCCGCCACTGGTAGAATTTAATTTTAGAACATTTTTGTCTAAAATTAAATGGGAAGTTTTGCGAACGAAAAAACTGATTTCCCATTTTAAATGCTTATGGCCCTCTTTTTAATTAACATACCCTGTATACGAAACTCAAATTGCAAATAAAGCGTCACCAAACAACATTCATGTAATAATAATTTTTATTAAAAATAAGGTCTTTCGTCCATTTGTACATTGGTTAAATTTATAACAAAATTGTTCTTATATGTTAATAAGAATGAAAACGCCTTAGTCTTTTGCCCTGATGAAGCTGTAAGTGGCAGCGAGACGTTGGCCTCAGACTAAATAATAAACAAATTTAGACTGCATTCCTCCTATTATTCCTCCCATCAACGTCATCAGTCGTTTATTCCATTTTACGTTAATAAGAGTATTACTTAAAGCTATTTTATTTTAACACGCAATGTTTTATACATGCGATCGGATGAAATTGATATAATAGATTACGAAATTGTTCCATATGAATATCTAATCTGAACTACAATATAATTATCTGAATTGCCTTTGGAATAAATGAAATAATTCCTACAATTGAATTATTCTAGATTAATGTTTGCAATAATATACGTATATTAACATTTGTCAAAAGCTAAGCGAATCTAAATCATTTTAGACTTGCAACTGTTTCTATCAATGACGTCAGACTTTTGGTATTTAATTTTCTAGGTTGACATGGGTAGAATGGAGTATGACAGGACTGTGTTTGTGTAGATTATATTGTTTAACTATTTTGCAAACCTAGGCTATTAGAATGAACATCTGATTATGGGTGATTAGCGAGGAGTTGACAAGCAGTGTTTTACCTCTGTCCATTATTTATGGATTACTTTAGAGAATTCAAATAAACGATGCGTATAATTAATTTTTCTATAATTGTTATTTGAAGTATTTTTTACTAAATTAATCCATAAACAATTGACAAAGATAATATATATTGTTAGGCAACTGCTCGCTAATTATGCTTTACCAGTTCTTAATGTACCAATCCCAGTCTTAATTTAGAAAATATTATAAACATTTTTTTCCACATTAATATTAGTAGGTATATAGTTCAATGTTTTTATCTCTTTAGTACTAATTTTTCCCCGCGTCCATTAAAAAAGCGAAAACTTAAAAATACCATACATTGATCATTGTATTTATAATTATTTCTATCAAAAAGCATTGCCTTACCTTAAATGCAACAACAAACTTCTTGGAAATAATAATATAGGTATTCCACCTTATACCAAACAAAAAAAATTAAATCCCCCCTATATCCGTAGTTATGGAAACAAGTTTGACGTCATGAAAAGATTCTATCTCCAATAAAATATTTTAAATTAAGAGTTTTATATTTGAGAAACGACAGCTACGAAAAATTGTGTACTAAATAATGCTGTTAAATTGCATACTAATAGACGTTAAAACATACTTGTTTATACTACTAGTAATTATCAACATATTAACATTGTCTCGGCACGTGCAATATAAAATATGCTAAAATATTTTCTCTTTGACAATGGACCCATCCAAGTCTACGGCATTTGCAAATTACTGCATATGAATATTGATGAAAACTAACTGAAAATTACTTAATTTCTGTATTTTTATACACATAATAATGCAATTATATATTTTTTTATATAAACCAATGGCGTTGACGTCACTGCGAGTACCGTACAAATAAAACACAACTGACGTTTTCAGTAATGAAAGTGACATCTACACTGCTGCCACAGATGTTTATGTGTGCTGCTTATGTCACATTCAAACTATACACAGGTTCTTCCTTTTGTAAGCAGTAACGTGATTGACTATAGCAACTGTACTTCATGTCATGTAAGAAAATAGCGTTGGTTTATTGATAGGGATACAAATTGTGCCCTTTGATTGGTCATAATACAAACCTAGTTCACAAAAACGAAAAAAATACTACATATCAAGTAAAATCTACAGAATTATATGATATTTAATCATATTTTGTTTTTTATTTTAAATATTTATTGAGAAATTTTGGTTTCAAGAATTGAAATTATTTATTTAATGCATGTAGAAACGGTCGGATGTCAAGCGCCATCTACTATTTTCTAATGTAAAATGAAGTGTAGGTAAATCCCAACTGATTCGTCCGCCATTTTGGAGCCACTTCGATCAATCAATATCAGTGTTACAACATTAGACCAAGAGCTGAGATTAAAATCAAGTGACTTACAAGATACCAAAGGTTTGACATTGTGATTTTACAGTACTGTTTGCGCTATAAATGGTCGCCTTCACCCGCAATAATTTTCAAAAAAGGTTCAAAATCAACTACCAAGAGTCTCATTAATACCAAATAAATAATTAAATATATCATCACGGCATATTACCCAGGTTGCAGTAAACGCCAAAATGACCAGAGTGATGTACTTTGTCTAAAATATACGTATGCATCTGCCGCTTCTCGAGATCGCATAAGTGAACATTACTTATTTTTATAATCATACCATTAAGACAAAAATTACAGTAAAATCAACAATTTTTATATGTAAAAAATATATTATTTAATTGTTGATTTTATTGTAAGAACCATACGATACAAACACGTTCATTTATTTTTAATATTTTGAATAGGTAAAGTGATGATAATTTAAAATATTTATTATTAAATAATATTGTATTAGCATACATACAAAATAATAACAAATGAAACATAAACATACCTAAAAAATAAAACATTATTTTCATAAAATATCAATTTCTAGTTAAAATTTTACATTATATAAAGTTTCTGTTGGATATATCAAATTATTTTCATGCGTGTAACATCTTAGCTTAATTACTTCATCTACAGAAACAATGAAAACGTAAAAGAAATAAAATATTTTACTGATATTCTGAGTTTTTTTTTCTAAAAACGGCCACTTCTGCTTGCATATTTTCTGTGGTCTGGTGTTTCAATGGCAGGTAAAAAAAATCGTTAATAATATCGTGCTTTATTAGCCGTTGCTGGATGTATCAATCTGCTTTATACGCAAATATTATATGATAAATAATAATAATCATATAATATAATTATATAATTATAATTAAATAAATAATGAAAATAATTATAATTATATGATGTATAATAATATATAAATTATAATTTTAATAATAATATAATAATGATTATATTATGATTACAATGGTTATAATATTTACAGGTTAATATTTCAATACGTTTTATTATTTATGCAATACATATATATGTTTCTCTAATCTCAAAAACATTAACGAACCGTATTTTTCTTGTTTTATTATTTTAAATAAATATATTATGACAAATATAGAACTTATATGTAAATTAACATATAAAAATCCACTCATAATTCATGGAGCCTCGTGGCCGCGTGCCTGAGGGTCAGGTCGCAAATCTGAGGAACTGAGTTCGATCCCGACTGACGCCAAATATTTCGAATGGCATAAAAATGACCCCAGTGGTACACTCTCCACACCAGTAATAAGTGCCCGTGAGCCTGGTAAGCGCCCGCACGGTGCAAATATTTCATCATTACTGATATCTGTGTACAAAGCAGATTGACATACCCAGCAATGGATAATAAACCGTGATGATATTTATTTATAATTCATAATCTACTGCGTTCATTTTGGCTTCAATATAGAAGTCGAGTCAGCTAGATTTTATCTAGCTGTACTGTTGACGCTAACGTAACAACTTTCGCGCCAAAACTGTAATACATAATTATTTTATCCGATGCTAACTATTATTTCAAGAAATAAAAAAATAAAGATGACATATTCACATATCCGCAATTTCTCGTATTTTTGTAATTTTTCCCGTAAACAAGTTGGACAAAAATTATCACACGAAAAAAATTACGCAAATGAATGAAGTTGCAGATAATGTAGAACAACATGCGTATGTGTACTACTCCCATAAGTAAATTCTAATTTTTATACCTAACATAAAAAATCAAATTATAAAAAATGCTTCGAAATCTTGTACATAAAGAACTACATAAAAAATATAAGAAAAGAGGTATTTATAGTTAAATAAGTTTTCATATGGACTTCATATTCCTTCCTATGTGTATTATATGTATATATCATTTATCATAAAACGCTATATAGCAGGAATAAGAAAAAGTAACAAGAAAGACGAATTAACGTTAAAAGAAATTTTGATTAATGTTTTCCTCCTAAGATGACGTAAATTAATAGCTTCGATTATATCTCTACAATAATCAATATATGTAGAATGGTTAACGTTTAAAAAAATGATGAATGACTGTTGCATTTATATATTTTATACTTTTTTCACACAATACGTTTCTCCATTTTATAACAGTGTTAAAGTTTAACCTCTGGTTTAAACTTTATAAGAACCGTCTCGAAAAACGTTTTAATTCGTAAAATCTGCGTAAAGTTACAACAGATAATTTCTGATTAAAGCTACCATTAAAACCTTATGTGTTCGAATTTCATGTTTGTTTTTCTCTCTAGTCTAGTGATCTCTAAAAATATGAAATCATTCTTTGTATCTAAACAATTTTAGTAATAATTATAGAATTGATAGGGGATTCCACCATTTTTTAAAATATAATTTCACCAGAAATTTTAAGCAAAACTAAGACTATTGGTGAAAATCCGGTGAAAAAAATCCTAGTAATAAGCGAGTTATGGTCCCCCGAAGTTTGAAAATATAGATGTGACTTCACGAATATGTTTTTTATATAAAACTGTTTTCTTCGTGGATCTAAAATGTTCTTGAAATGTATGCTATTTTTAAATTACATTTATAAAAAAAACAAATTAATATTATAACACTGTACACGTCTACATGCTTTATAATTGCAAGTATATCAAAATTATTACGTTTAATACAAGAAAATTATATTCAAATAAAAACTGTTTGAGAATTGCAGTACTGAACTGGTAGCCACGTGTCCGCTATTTGAATTTGTCTACTTCCATTGGTAGTAGACTCCACCCCCTAACTCGATATTCGTTATATATTTATAGGTGATCTTTGAGTCGCCAATCAAAATAATATATATGGATTTCATATGAGTGACGAGCTGTTAAAACAAAAACCTCCTTATATTCGTTTTCGTGAGAATGTTAAAATTGGATTCTAGGGACCTAAAAACGTGCTCATTTACCAAAATCTCGATATGCGATTTTTAGCACGATCCCTATACCTAAATTACTCAATGTTAATAACTTGCACAATTCTGCCCTAAGGTTTAGTGTGTAACGGCATAAACTTTAGCTAAACTTAGTAAATTTATGAAAAAGGCGAAAACTAAACATATGTAAAAAAACCCTATGTAAAAAACGTAAAAAACTAAATGTAATGTCTTATTTTAGCTGAAACATAATAAGGAAACATAAAATTGGAGCGCGGAAATAGGTATATATATATATATATATATATATATATATATATATATATATATATATATATATATATATATATATATTTCGAAAATATTTCTTTAAAAAATCCCGACAAAAACAATACCTAACGCACAGTAATGTCTTAAGAATTTTTTTTTCAAAATTCTGTCAAAAAGCAATACCTAACGCACACGTATTTTCTAAGAAATTTTAAAAAAATCCTGACAAAAACAATACCTAACGCACACCAGGCTCACACATTCGACATGACATCGCTCGGCCCACTATCTTCATGTTAGTTTACAATAGTTTGACAGATGAACGCAAAATTTAAATAAAAAATGTTATAAAACATAGAATAAGAAGGAAAATAAGACATAATTTTGCAAAAATACATTAATTGAAACAGTATTATTCGTATGAAAGCGTAAGTACCTACTTAAACATGGAAATATATGTAGTTCATCTAACCTAATTTTTTTCAGAAGAAATGCCAAAATCTCTGTAAATATAGTTTTCCGCACCCAATTTTTAGCGGTATTTAGTGTTTTTAATGGTTTACCAAGTATATATAACCATTAATATAAAATTCTTGAATTCTGGATAAACTGCAAAACAGACAGGGCTACATTGCGTAAGCCACGCGCAAGCGCAGTTGTTTTTTTACGTTTTTGAGGTTTTTTACATTTTTTACATAAAGTACAGTTATTTACACCAATTTAACTAACTAAACAAATTCGTAAAAACACAACTCTGCCTTAGGGTATATTCCAAAAATAACATGTAATAACCAAAACCTTGGTTTCAGTTACAGACTGATTTTAGACATGTAACTATTATTATTGAAACAGTTCGGTTACAGTTACTTTTGCGATAATCTAAAATTTTCTTATTAAAAAGTACTTGCACAGTCTTTATTAAATATATTTTAAAATATGGATAGATGTCTGCGGGCGTGTGTGTGATGATTTTTTCTTTCAAGTTAACTCATATCAAACTTATAAAAATTTCTCTTTTCCGTATTTAAGCTTTCTGCATTTATGTTGATTAGATTTTGGGCAAAATTAGACAACCGGAAGTAATACTTTACTTGAAGTTCATAAAAGTTTTAAATGAAAAACTAATTAAAATATAGTCCAAAACTTTTCAATTTTAGTATTTAAGACTTTTAAATCAAGGGGAACAACAATAAATTTTGGTCAAAACTGGTAAACCGGAAACCGAAAGTAATGCCATACTTAAAGCTCTGAACGGATTTTCGTGTGAAATATATTATGATATAATCCAAAACTTTTAAATTTTGGTATTTAAGACTTTTATAATAATGAGAACGACATATTAGATTTTTGCTAAAAATTTTAAACAGGAACTGGTACTTATTAGATGCTCTACATAAATTTTCTTGAAAAAATATATTACAATATAATCTAAAACTACTCAAATTTGATATTTAAAACTGGTATATAATTTGAAACAACATATTAGATTTTGACCAAATATAATAAACCGGAATTGATATTTGCCTTTCTTTGTTACAATTAAAAACCTTTCAAAAAGCCGAATAGGAAATCAACCATTGAATTTACTATTTAATTGTATTCCTAAATTACAAAAATAAAAGGTCCTGGGTGAATATCTTTTTCTCATTTTTGCCAGTTTCATTCTTCAACTTCTACGAAGAGTATGGTATATCACACTTTACATCTATAATTACAGAAATCAGAAATTGTTTATTATAATTTATTCAAGAAATATTTTATTTAAAATAAATACCTGATGAGAAAAAATCTTAAATTTTGACACTTTTTCTTTTTGCACCTAACCATTCTTTTTGCTTTGTTTCTTAGCCATACGATTATATATTCCCAAAATCAATTTTTGAAATACTGTGCAATAGTAAATACTGTAACGTTTTTATTTATTTGGGTGAAGTGTAAATATTAGATAATTATTAGTAATTAAAATAAAAGTTTATTATAACGATAAATAGATATTAAATATAATTAAAAGGTGATAAATATAACAAACACTACGATTAAACAAATATTAAACACTAATTAAGACTAAGAACATTATTTATTTATTTATTTATTTCAATACAGATCAACAGGTCCAGGACCCAAACAGATCAAAAAAAATATACACAAAAACATAACGAAGATACTGCTAAATAATAATAATAACAATAATAATAATAATAATATATATGAGAGTAAGAAAACTATTACAAATTACATATATGAGTCAGCCAGAATTTTTGAACATTGGTTCCTAAAAGCGGAAACTGAAATATTAAAAATATCAACCTGATTACACAAAGAATTAAAAAGCGTGCACATAAAAAATAGCGGAGATTTCAAAAACATGTTTGTTGAAGCTCTAGGCAGGTAAAAGCATTTATTTTGTCTAGTTGTGTTTGAATGGGCATGGAAGGAAAGGAGAGAAAGGGTTTCAGGGTCATCAACCAAATTATGAACAATTTTATATAGATAAATTAAGTAGACACACTGTCATCGAAGGGAGAGCTTGACAAAGTTGAAAGACTGAAGTAAACTATTATAGGAATAATCGATGGAAGGATAATGTCGATTTTGTTTGAAGTATAAAAATTTAATAAATTTACGTTGCACTGATTCTATTATATTATCATATTTGTCGTAAAATGGATTCCAAATAGTACTACAATATTCCAGTTTGGACCTAACAAAAGCATTATAAAGAGAAATAATTGAATCGAGGTTAGAGAAGGACCTAGTGTTTCTTTTTATGAAACCTAGCATTTTTAAAGAAGAAGAGACAACGTTAGTGATATGTGGAGAAAATGTTAATTTTACATCGAATGTTGCACCTAAATCTTTAATAGTAGTAACACGTTCTAAGATAGTGTTATCTATTGAATAGGGATATATAAAAGGTGTTTTCCTTGAGTAAGAAATTGTTTTACATTTCGACACATTAAGAAATAGTTTATTTGAAATACACCAATTATTTATGTTATTAAATCATCCTGCAACGACAAACAATCTGAGGGATTCAATATTATACAATCGAACGCCTTGGATTATAAGGCACCTTAAACACTAAGATTATTTATTTAAACAATATGTATATATAATAATAATAATAATAATATATAATAAATACCTTTATTGGCGAATATTCAGCAATAGCTGTTCTTCCATATTAACCTTACATAATAATTATAATAACATGAACATAAAATTAGCAAATATAGCGAAGTGAACAGATAATAAGAGTGAATCAGAAACAAGAATTTAAATAAGCAATTAATAATAAATAAGATACAATATTGTGGTAATGAGTACAAGGACTTCAAAGGAGTGACATGTCATTTTGTAGTAACAATTTTTTTACATTCTTAACAATAGTAGCAGGCTTGAGAGAAATAATTGTGGGTGAAATCTTATTGAGAGTCGTGGGAATAGTATAAGAAAATGTGCGTTTTAACAATGCGGAATGAAACTTAGGGATGTGATATTTCAAATTATTCCTTAAATTACGGCGATGATGATTAGTACGCATAGTTAATTTGTTATAAAGATACGAGGGAGATTTATTCTGAATTACGCGATGTGCCAAAGAAGCTATATGTAAACATCTAGTCTGTTTCATATCCAACCAATTGAGCTCTTTTAAATAAGGCGAAACGTGTTCATGTCTTTGCAAGCCATTAACGAATCTAACACAGCAGTTCTGCACTTTTTGTATTCTGTTGGCATCAAAAAGAGTAATGTGTGGTCCATAAACTGTGTCACAATAATTAAATATAGATAATACAAGACTACTGGATAGAATCATACGGTTGTGTTTTGACAGGATGAACCTGTTCATATAGAGATTCTTTAAGGCAAGATAAGCTTTTTTAATCAACAAGGTTACATAATCAGTAAACCTGAGCTTATGATCTATAAGTAGTCCTAGATTTCTTGCGGAATTTGAAATGTTAATATAGGCCTCATTAATTTTAATGGAAATGGCATTATTCAATAGCAACATAACCGTAGACTTAGATTCATTTAAGTGTAAACAATGATTTTTGCAAAATCGAGCTAATGCCTCTAAGTCTGCATTCATGTTGTCAACGGCAGTTTTAGACTTACTTGGGTCAAATGATATGTACAATTGCGTATCATCAGCGTACATATGAATGTTACAAAAGCTTATACTTTTATTCAAATCAAATACGTATATTGAAAATAGAAGCGGCCCTAAAATAGAGCCTTGAGGTACACCTTTCGAAATAGAACAATGACTGGAGTTAGTATCATTTATATTAACTACTTGAGAGCGATTAGTTAGGTAACTTCGTATGAATTCAATGCTGTTATGATTAAAACCTATGTAATGCAATTTAGTGAGAAGAAGTTCGTGATTCAATGTATCGAAGGCCTTGCTGAAATTTAGTAGGGCTAAAAGTACCAAACGCTTACTGTCAACGTCAATAACAATATCATCAATGATATATTGCAATGCAGATGTTGTGCTGTAACCTCGCCGAAAACCAGACTGAATTTCTGGTAGAATATTATAATTATTTAAATATTCTAAAATTTGGGAGTGAGCTACTTTTTCAAGAATTTTCAAAAGTGTGGGGAGTAAACTAATAGGTCTTAAGTCATTAAAAGACGAGGGTATTTTTATTTTAGCAATAGGTTTGATTACAGCTTGCTTCCAAACATCAGGTACTTTATTTTGCACGAGACATTCATTTATTAAGTGCGTAAGCTGTGGTACAACATCTGGAAATACTATTTTTAACACACTTAGATTTAAGCCATCAAGTCCCATAGAATTTGATTTTAATGCGTAAAATATTTTCGATACATCAGATTCAGAAATTGGAGTGAAGGAGAATGAAGTATTATTTATGGAAAACCGATGAGATTGATAAAATTGCAATATTTGTTTATCAGGTTCAGATGAAGGTACAGAGTTAACGAAATGTGCGTTCATTGCATTGACATCACATAAATTACTAGGAATTAATTTTTTAGGTACTGCATGAGCATTGAATTCCTTAAAAGTATTCCATAGATTATTGTTGCCAGTGTTTTTTAATTTAAATTCAAAATATGCTTTCTTTTCTCTCTTAATCGCCTCAGTAGTATAATTTCTTAAGCTTTTGTAATAATTCCAATGCTCTTGCGATTTAGTTCGTTTAAACTGTGATAACGCATTATAACCTGATGCATATCTGTTACAGTAATTTCAGAACAAATCTCAATGGATGAAGTAATTATAATGTCTAAGAGCGTTTCAGAGTGTGCAGTTATACGTGTGGGTTCCGTTATAAGTTGAGCTAAATCAAATTCATTGAGTAGAGAGTTAAAAAGTTTGACAGAATTGCTATGTAGTGAAAATAAATTTATATTAATATCACCAACACAAACGATTTAATCAGCCTCACTAAAAATTGAGGAAATTGAAGTTTCTAATGAACTTATAAAATCAACATAAGAAGCTTTAGGTGGTCGATATATTACCCCAAGAATAAGTTTAATACTACCCATACAGATTTTAATCCAGTATTGTTCCAAATGAGCTCACTTATGTTCACAACTTGTCGACTATATGTTTATATCACCAACTGTTTAACACGCAACGCTTGTTTATATTAGACTGTCCAATGCCTTCGCTAACGGTGCTTATATACCCCAGCATTTGAATTCGAGAACTCACTAGAACACTTCTAGATAAAACACAATAGGTTACATCAACCGAGTAATTAAGCAGGTTCCGACAAGTCGGTTGCGTCATCGCTAACAATAGACACTCGCTCAACCCCGCGACAGCAACGGGGACAGCGGCGGTGACAGTGGCGGCGACGGCGGGCACTGCACATTACAATACATTCATTTTACTATTGACTGTATTGGAGTCGAGCTAAGTTAGTTCATCATAGATGTCAGGAGTTTCGGTAACCTTTAATATCTGACATGTAATGAAAAAGGACGGAAGATGTTACCAGAGAACTGAGGAAAAGCCACGGTTGCTTTGATGCGCTTTAGTTGCAACCATTTTAACCGGTACCATGTTTAATAAATGTACTATTTTTACCATTTGAAATTATTGGAATACGTTTGGTTAACCACGGTTAAAATTTGTTAATTTTTGAAATATACCCTTAAACGCTTAAACTAGCAGTTGGCAACGTCTTGATTTTTGTTAAACGTCATTAAACATTAAAGGATGAATGGTTGTATTATGATATCGTTAATCCAACGTTATGAAAATTTACAAATAAAATGCAAACATAATTTCTTAATCAAATATAAGATTATTTCTGCACTTTTGGAAATAATTTTTCGACCGTAAATGTTGAATAAAACGAAAACTTTTTTCTTTGGGATGTTGGTCCAGGTATATGAATAATTTCAAAATTTCTATATCGACGGCAACAGACTGCCAGTATACATGAGTATATGTATCTCTTTTCATTTTTCATTTCTGTCACATCATTATAACAATAATGATTGTAATTCTCATATATCTAATTCTTTGAGTCATGATTAAGATTTAAATAAAACCGAAACGTCAATGAAAAGAAAATTTTAAATTATTTAAATCCCTGGACATACATTCCCTTTGCTTATTTCTATACTTTTACAGTTCTAATTTGATTATGATAATTGCAACTGTATTCTAAATAAGTAGTATGCCACATAAAAGAATTACTATTAATTTCACTATTTTTCATTTCCATTTTTGTTGAATAACATAATAAATCATTTTACAAGTTATATCTAGGTACTTTGAAATCAGATCGAATAGCAATTTTTGCGGTTTCCAAAAGCAGATTACAACTGTGGAACTAGAACTCAATAGGAGTTAGAAGTTAATTTAGTTTGTTAAAATTCCCATTGTTTCCTAGAATTATGTATATTGTATATCGTAGCAGGTAATCGGATATAAATTGAATGAGATTAATATGTGCATATTAATAGTAGGTAGTAGGATATTATGCATACAAATATATCTACTATAACTGTAAACATGTATTATATGCAGAATATATATTAGTTAGGTATGTTATGTATAATCAATAGTAGAAGAAGCATTTAGTAATCACGGACGCTAATATTAGATAGAATTTGACGGACGTAGAATAATATTTGGTTTACTATAAATAGGAACAATATTAATAAAATAATTTGATACTTTTAATAAATGTAAAACTATAAATTTTAAATTGGTAGAAAGAGTCACTTGGAATCTGGCTGCATGAAAATACTAAACCATTTCATAATTTAAAAAAAAATACAGAAAATATTAGAACCTATAAAGGAAAATTATATCAAATAACAAATTTAGTTCAAAATATTTCAAAATTATGTTTTATTAATTTGTGCACTGTAAATATTAATGAATACCATGACAAAAATCTATTCAATATCGTTCATGTTTTATGCTTTATATCTGCATAATTTCAATTATCTTTACAAGAATTGATCGTTACTTTATGAACGTTTATATTAATTAAATATTTTAAAAGCTGTTTTACTATTATAATCATTTTACAATAATCGGATCTATTCTATACAGCTGAGCAATAGATTGTTACTTTATGAATAATTATGGTAATTAAAGAAAGACAAAAAGAGGTATTAATTAATTCTACTCGTAGAGAATACAAAATTATTTCGAATTTTAAATGGCGCAAAAGTAATCTCTGTTGGACACTCTCCACAACAGCATTGAGTGCCTAGTAAACGAGGCCCGCACGGTACGAATATGTCATCATCATTACCAATATCTGCGTAGCAGATTGGTACATTGATGATATATATTTATTTATTTATAAACCATTGTGGTTTTTCCTCTAGGCATTAAACATTGTAAATTTTTATGATGATTATTTTTAGCTAATTGTTGAAAACTAGAGAGAATAGTTTAAGTTAAAATTTACGCACAAAAGAATATAAAAGTTCAGATTCTATGGTTTACAAAAAAGAAAACACACAAAGTATCTACCGTCGGACGAAACAGTACCAACAATAATAGCCAAAAAGGTTAGGTTAATTTAAATTAGTCTACTTTCGATTGTCGATTACTCATAGTTATTTTAAAGGAGAGTAAGTTTGTTCATCTATTTTAAGGAGGCAGGTGTTTATTATAACATGAACAAACTGGTGTAGAAATTACTCAATCATTTATACATATAAATATTAATAATAATAATATTAATAATAATATTAATAATAATAATAATTAACTATGTTTTAGCAAATAACAACCAATGCATATATAGTAATGAACAGACATGCGTAAATATAAAATGTAACCATATTATTCAAACAATGCATCAGTTTAACAATTGTTTAAGATGAATTTTAAATTTATTTAACAGTAGAGTTTTTAAAGAATTTTTCTATTTTGGTTCTTTAATATGTACTTTATAAAGTACATATTAAACAACCGAAATTGAAATTCCTGGACATGAAATAACGTGCATTTTTTGAAAAAATTACCAAAATAGAAAAAATAGTATAAAATACACGTTTCATAAGACATTTCAGCGCACTTGTCCACTTAGAAAACTCGCGGCAAGCCGCTCGTTTCTAAGATTGACGCGTGCGCTAAAATCATGTCTTATGAAACTTGTATCTTAATGTACTATTAGAATATCCCTATAATAACGACTTTTTATAAATTTTGAAAGAAGGAACGACAAATAAATCCGTACCACGAACATTATAATTGCGTTCTTTAATATGGAGCTTAACGTATAAGTAAGGTATATATTTTATCGACAAAAGATAAACAAAATTTGTTTCTCCAATCAATGAGTTTCATTTCAGCTTCTTCTCTGAATAACGATATATGATCAAATTTACGCATATTATAAAAAGAGCGGAGACCAAAATTTTGGAAATAAGTAATTCTAAGTATGTCTTGGTTAGCAAGATTGGGAACCTAAACGCAGGCACTCAGGCACAATATTCTAATATGCCCTGAAATTCAATGACATATTTGGGAACTGTATTTTTTTCAAAGCAAATAAGAGATTTTAAAAATCTACTCAGTATTGAATTATATACTAGAGTGACCCAAGTATATGTGGACAAAATTTACAGTCCCAATCAATAATCTTAAGATAGCTTTTATGTGCTTTTATGGATTTTTGTCTATAATTATCTAAAGAATAATGATTGGGACTTCAAATTTTGTCCAGATATTCTATATATATATATATATATATATATATATATATATATATATATATATATATATATATATAGAATATATATATATATATATATATATATATATATATATATATATATATATATATATATTTCAATAATGAGTATGGATTTTTTAACCTGTTATTACCTCGGAGAAAATTAACGTTCCAAAATGTGCCAAAACTCAATGTTATTTAAATGAGAAAAATTAAGTGATTTTAGGCACGGTCAAATATTAATATTACGTGGAATCATGGCCAGCACAATTTTTATTTGTTAATTTTTTGGGGCGGCCCGCTTCAAATTCGACTCAACCCCTTTTAAGGTCCACCCTAGTTCCTAGTATGTATGTATAAATAAATAAGAAGATAAGATTCATTACCTAATATGGATGTCCGCAGGGTAGGGGGCGCAGAGGGGGGGGGGCAAGATGGGGCCCATTCTATGATTTTAAAGAAGAAAAATACAATAAATTTAATATTTATTACAATTTCATATATCGATTAATGGCCAAAGGCCGGAATAAATAGTACAATCTTAATACTTAAATTTCAAAACGAAAACGAACTCGGCTTTACGATTTTAAAAATATATCAATAACTGAGATTATTAAATCGTTGATATTGTGATGTATAACAGTGACATCTAATGAATTATTTTTCAGCCCCATCTTACGTTTCCACTCTTCTCTAAAATTCTTATGGATACCCTTGTTAGCTAAAGAATAGCGCTGAATTTGGCCCATTGATACTTTCCAGGTCTGAGAAACTTCAGAGGTTAAGATTAAGTTATTGATTCCATAAATTACTATTACAAATAATTGCCTTGCCTAATTTTAATATGGCGCGTGTCTGGTCACGAATCTGGGGCAGAGGCGTAAACTTTTTATTTTGGCTGTGGGTGCACTATTTTTATTTTAAATATGGGTATCTATATGTTCTTATAAATGCAAATAATACAATAAAAATAACATACTTATTTTATTATACATATATTAAATTATGTGTACATTTAACAAATAAAATTCATATCTATTACAAAAAAAATAATACTCCTAATATTTATATGCAGGTATCTCCAAAACCCGTAGACATGACTTAAACACACATTCATGGGCCCAAAATAACACAATTTAACATAATTTACCAATTTCCGAAAAACAGAAAGTGTACCGTTTTGTAAAAAAAAATATATTTTTTTATGTATATATTTAGAGGATTCTTCAACATCTACATGGTTATTTGAATCCTGGGTACATTGTGTAGTTAACATAATTTTGCTTATAATGACACAACGCTTTGCTCGGTTTGAATGAAACTAGGGTGTCACGATAAAGATACATTCAATGGTAAATTTTTCTGTCTCTGCGTAAGTTGTGATATCTGTAACGATTTAGACAGAAAAAATTAAATGTGAGTGACAGTGCACAGTACAATTTTTAAAATAAATTTCATCTATCCAAATGTCAAGCAACTAATATTTTTTGTCAGTAACAATTGTTTTTAGGTTACCAATAATTTTCTTCGCAATATCCTATAATTATTAACATATCCGTTTGTTCGACTTAATAGTAGTATTTTCTGTTATTATGACACGATTAAATAATGTCAGCTTACTCAAACAACTTAAAAAGATTGACAACTCATTTTTACAATGTATGAAATATAAAATGTTAGGGCGAATTTATTGTGGGTGCTGTGCACCCACACTTTTACTTTCTGTGGGTGCATGCGCGTCCGTGCACCCACGTAGTTTACGCCCCTGATCTGGGGAACCGGATTCGATCCCGACCGAAGCTAAATATTTCGAATTTTAAATGGCACACATTTGATCCTTGTGATTCACTCTCCACGCCAACAATGAGCGCCCGTGAAGTGACGCCTGGTAAACACCCGCACGGTACATATATGTCATCATCATTACCAAAATCTGTGTACAAAAACAGCAATGATGATATATTTATTATTGAAATAGGCAAAATACTTATGGTGAGTGATAAAAGATTTATGGTTATGTTTATATTTGACTTTACGCAGTGCTATTTTCACTCTACTTTGTCATTCAGAGTTCTATCTCACAACGAACAAAAGTCGATGTATGATGTTACAAACGTTTATCAAACACTTTTTCCCCCGATCAGTTGTAACAAAAAATTGATGAATTATTTTTATAGTTGTGAAAACACTGGAATGTTTAGAATCCTAACAGAAGCAAAATCGTCATTACATGTACACCATCACAAAAGTTACAAAATCACACTAAAGTATGCATCAGATTCACTGTGAAAAGTCAAATTTAACACTAAGGGCCGGTATTTCCATCTTCGGATAAAGTGCTGGATAACTTATCTGTCTGATAAATGAACATTATCGCATCAAAAAATGACATTTAATATAATTTACCTCACTTATGCTCTTATTTCGATGCGATATTTTATCATTTATCTGATGGATATTTATCCTGAACTTTATCCGGAGATGGAAATACCGGCCCTTAATGCTGTTAGAATGGACGAGATATACGTTTAGATGAAGAAACTAGGGGGAAGGCATTCGATCCAGAGTATTACGATAATGAAAAAAAAAACAACTGAAGTAACAAAAGGGAAACCTTTAAGAATATGAATCTAATAATATCTGAAAATAAATAATATTTTGAGACATACGTAAATGAATGTTGGTCGCATGGATGAGTGCGTTATATTAGAGGTTGTTTTTTGAATTGCACTTAATTAATTCTTGTAGTGCTTTCTCAACTACAACTTTGTCAGAAGCATTTCAAGTGAAATCTGATAAGCGCCGTTAACAGCACAAGTACCATTATGGTCATTATCGAAATCTACTTATATATATAAATCAAATTGTGCCACCCAGCAATGGATAATGTGCCGTAATAATATATTTGTTTTATTTGTTTATCTAAACATAATTATAGTAAAGGTTAATAATGATAGAATATAGAATTACGGGTTAGTTCAAATACATATATATTATTATGTATGTTGATAAGAATAATAACACTACTCAAGAAACATTTTTATGTGCAGGTTCAAAATTTTCCCTTCAAACATTTTTGAATATAAAAATTTCTTCAAAAATGTTCGCGACAATAATATCTATTTTTAACAGAGCCAACAATAAGCGTTTTTATATTACAGTTTGCAATAAAAGAAAAACAACGTAAAATTTACGATACATTTTTTATAGGTATCGTTAAACTTTACCAAAATAAATTATTTATTCAGCTCAAGTATGTCATATTTCCTTTACACTACGTATTTTGCATTTATAGTGAGAAGATATCGTATTTTTATTGAAAACGTTGACTGCTGCCCTGCTAACTTCGTCTACAAGAAGATCTCATAGTATCTCAGTTAAACTAAACTTTAATCGATAAATTCATAATTTGTCTAGGATGAAAGGATAAGTCAATTAATTAACCATGACCTATGAGTGAACTGAGTTTCAAAAACCGTTCAATATCATATTTTTTCCATTCTGTACATGTTAATGAAAATGTTTCAGCCAACCAATTGTGAAACAAAATTTAATAATAAAATATTACATACCTACATACCATTACTCATACATTTTATATATTTTTGTATTAATATTTAATTATACATATATATGTACATATATTTTAATAATACAGTAATTACACTTTTGATGTTTTGATAATGATTCAATATGAATCGGTTAAAAATTTACAAGAATTTCGTTATTAAACCATGCATAGGATATTGAAAATATTTCAAATATCATAGGTCATTATCAGAATTCCATATTGCGATTCAAGTACATTCATAGGACTAAAGGACTTGCATTTATTCGAATAATATACATATACGAGTATACAGGCAAACAAAAAAGTATCATTGAAGAAAATTTTTCGCTTAGTTTTCTCTATTATATTGTATTTATTTATTTATTAATTCATTTTGAATGTTGTCATAGGCGCCGACTACATAGAGGTATCGGGGCTCATGCCCCCAAGAAGAATTATCCTTGGGGCAGTTCCCTTAGCGCAGCAATTTTTTTTAATCAGTAAAACTTTTATTCATTGAAATATATATATATATATATATATATATATATATATATATATATATATATACAGGGTGTTCAATTTAAGTGTTTCACTATTGCTATTTCGAGAACCGTAAGAGATACGAAGTCGGTTAAATTAGCAAACAATTTCTATATTATAAGACTATTAAAATCAGCATTACAAAATTTTCTTTCAACCAGTGGTTCTCAAAATACAGAATTCAACTTTTTAATTTTAAATAAGAACCTACTTTTTTATTCGCCTATTCGATTCAGTATTTTTTTCTGAATACAACGATATAAAATGTTTATACCCTTACATAACGAAAAAAACGAGAAAAATGTAAAAGAAAAATTATTATTTTCATATTTATTTCTACATGTAATCAGAGTGCCATGACAAAAACAATTGAATATTTTGTTTTGTATCACATGTCAAAATAGTTCGTTTATAAATTTTCTTGTTTGCTTTTGTGTTAAAATGAATTTTACGCACGAAGAAAAAATTGATATGTACGAAGTTTTCATATATCTCTGAAAAATACTGTTGCTAAATTAACAATATTGCACCAAAATGAAATGTCAAATGAATTATTATGTAGGTATTGCCGTTAAAATTTCGATTCGTACTTTTTTGTTTAAGGGCCATTTAAAATGTAAGCCTTCTTGCTGCAACGGGCCCGTCCTAGTCTCCGACTTTTTAGAAAATACATGTCGCATATGAATTTTAAATATAAATAAATGAAAATGAAATAAAAATTGCTATATATTTTGTATTTTTATACCTATAATAATGTAATTAAAATTTTTAGTGTAAAGTGATCGCCATGTTGTGAAGTCAGCGTCATTACAGTTATCCAGTTACCCTGTGAAAATGTCACTATAGAGTGGACCATGCATATTTTGCTCATAAATTCGCGATTGGATTTACACATATTCTAACATACACATATTTAATATATACGAGTAATTTTTTATAAGATCAAAAGAAAATTTACTTATTAAATAAATTTATATTATAATTTATGTTTTAATTATTGTAATCTCAATACTTGTTATTGTTGTTATCATTTAGTAAATAGGAATGTAACTGTTGGATTACTTGTTATTATGAACTATGCTTTGATTATTGTAATCAATACTGTATTGTTGTATTTAATTATAAATATAATTTAAATACTATTTTAATTATAATAATGGCACTTGGTGAGTATAATAACCTTCAATATTATATTAAAGAAAGTAATTTGAGAGCACAACACTTCTATAATATTATTAAACTTTGTGTATTTAAAGTTTCACTTGTTTATTTCTTATAGAATGACCACAAAATGAAATACAAAAAAGTTATTGTTCCAAATGTATTTTTGAATAAGGCATCATAGACAAACTAACTAAAGGTGACGGAAGGTAAAACTGATACACAAAAACAATAATTTGAGAGCACAACACTTCTATAATATTATTAAACTTTGTGTATCTAAAGTTTCACTTGTTTATTTCTTATAGAATGACCACAAAATGAATTACAAAAAAGTTATTGTTCCAAATGTATTTTTGAATAAGGCGTCATACACAAACTAACTAAAGGTGACGGAAGGTAAAACTGATAAACAAAAACATTAATTTGAGAGCACAACACTTCTATAATATTATTAAACTTTGTGTATTTAAAGTTTCACTTGTTTATTTCTTATAGAATGACCACAAAATGAAATACAAAAAAGTTATTGTTCCAAATGTATTTTTGAATAAGGCATCATAGACAAACTAACTAAAGGTGACGGAAGGTAAAACTGATAAACAAAAACAATAATTTGAGAGCACAACACTTCTATAATATTATTAAACTTTGTGTATCTAAAGTTTCACTTGTTTATTTCTTATAGAATGACCACAAAATGAATTACAAAAAAGTTATTGTTCCAAATGTATTTTTGAATAAGGCATCATACACAAACTAACTAAAGGTGACAGAAGGTAAAACTGATAAACAAAAACAATAATTTGAGAGCACAACACTTCTATAATATTATTAAACTTTGTGTATCTAAAGTTTCACTTGTTTATTTCTTATAGAATGACCACAAAATGAAATACAAAAAAGTTATTGTTCCAAATGTATTTTTGAATAAGGCACCATAGACAAACTAACTAAAGGTGACAGAAGGTAAAACTGATAAACAAAAACAATAATTTGAGAGCACAACACTTCTATAATATTATTAAACTTTGTGTATCTACAGTTTCACTTGTTTATTTCATATATAATGACCACAAAATAAATTACAAAATGTTATTGTTCCAAATGTATTTTCAAACAAGGCACCAGAGACAAACTAACTAAAGGTGAAGGAAGGTAAAACTGATAAACAAAAACAAGAATCTGAGAGCACGACACTTCTCTAATATTATTAAACTTTGTGTATCTAAAGTTTCAATTGCTTATTTCTTATAGAATGGCCACAAATGTATTGCAAGATATGTCACAGTTCCAAATTTATTTTGGAACAAGAAACAAGGCAAGCCCTCTAAAACTAAATTAAAAACAATCCGTATATTTACATCAAATAAATGGTATTTCTAAGATTAAAATAAATACATCTAATGGCAAATTGATTTAGGGTTTGGATTAACAATTGGGTTTCACAAATTTTACAGTAAGAAAGCGACATAAACTGCTTGCTTTATTTCAAGGATTAATGTAACAAACGACTTGACTTTACTAAACTAATAATATTTATAATCCCCGAAATAAAGTAAGCCGTTATTGCCACTAATTTCATATTGAAAACACCTTTCGATCTTTTGTTACCTGTTACGTTATCTGTGTAATTTCTAAAAGTATTTAGTAGGTAATTATATCTAATTGTTTTTCATTTGATTTTTCGTATATAAACTTGTTACCTATTTTTTTGTACTTTAAATGTACTATATATATCAAATAAACAAATTTGCAAATGACGACGTTATTAAATATATAGAATTAAAAAAAAATATATAATATATTAAAACGAAAAATAATTGAAATGGAAATACTTTCTTCACACAAATATATATTCCCAGCAAGACCTTTTTCCCCCTTTCCCCGTCAATCGATTGTACCCTGGGCGGAGCATAACCCGTAATAAACACTGAACTAGCCTCAGCGAACTACTAGCGACACCACTTGCGCGTAAAAATAACTAATTTTAACAATTTTTGCAAGGCAAAATACACGAACATACGTTAATATTAGACATATTTTCTATAACAGATATTTTATTTTCAATTAATGGAAGAGTGTTATGAAAATATTTTTAATTTTATTTTAACAGAAGACTGTAAAATGAAGGCGCAAAATAAGACTAAAATTGGTACTGTTGATCAATTAATATTTCAAAAATGATAAACAAAATCAATATTCTGAGAGCATAACACTCCTCGAATATTACTTAACTTTATGTATTTCAAGTTTCAATTGTTTATTTCTTATAGAAACATCACAAAAGGACTTGCAAGAAATGTCATTTTTCCAGATTTATTTTCGAACAAGGCAAGCCCCTTAAAGTCACATTATTAATTTTACTTACCTGGTTTTTATTTATGTATAATATGTACTTTGGAAGTTTTACATAAATTAACATTTAACACTACTCCTATACCTATTCATGTAAGTAAATCAAAGAAATATATAATTTGAAATGATATACTTAATAACTATCTCGTTTATTTATTATCATTAACTCTAAAGATTTTTGAGCACAGTTTGTAATGGATATGTATTTTTATTCTTGCAACATTAATTGTATATTATATTACCATTATTAATGGTAACGTATGTCGGTTCTTTCTACTTATGACGGAGTGACGCTAACGTCACAACTTTGGCGCCAAAACTTTAATAATTATTTTAGGCGTTATTAAGCATTATTTCAAGAAAACAAAAAATATGGAATTTTTATTTTTAAATTCTTCGTAACATATAAAAAATTCAAAAAAGTTGGACGGGCATTGTGCATTAGAAAACAAAATTTCATAAATTATAAATGACATCTCTTAATTTTTTATTTAAAACAGAAAATTTTATTATATTAATTCATAATTTATAACTACATATTTATAAATGAAAGAGTAAAAAAGTGGATTGTGGATTACAGCGCAAAGTGTTTCTTAAGAAGGAAGTTGACGTTCAAAACTTTCCAAAAATGAATACCTAATAAAATAAAATATTACGCTGAATGATTTTAATTTTCAGTTAGCCGTATGAGATCAAAGTTTTATTCTGTTGCACTCTACAAGAGAAATTCACTTCCGCATCAACTTGTTACTCTTCACTGTGATTTTTATGTTATCTTCTTAATATTATATTCTGTTACAATTTATGCCAATTTTAATTTTTTTGTAACCATAACTTTCTATAGGGCGCTGAACAGAAAAGTTGCATCTTGCATCGGGGCGCCACGTCCCCTAGAGCCAGCCCTAACTTCAAGCAAATCATTATGTTAACTCTCTCTTCTAAACTAATAGATTGAAAAACTTTTTTACAGAACGAGCGTAAAAAATAATATATATATATATATATATATATATATATATATATATATATATATATATATATATATATATACATATATATATATATATATATATATATATATATATATATATATATATATATATATATATATATATATATATATATATATATATATTTCTAGACTTGCATAGGTACATTTTTTCTACAGTAAAAATTGTTCTATAAAAATATTTGACATTTGTAGAAACAATCTCATAAATTTGGATTTACCATTATTCTCCAAAGGTGATATAGAATACTATTACTTTTTGTAATTCTCTCAGAAGGATGACAAAATACGGTTTATAAAGACCTTAAAACGACTTTTTCCGCAGTGTTTACTGGTTTTAACGTAAAACCAACTTCTTTATAATATTAAATAAATTGCGAGGTTTATACCGAGGCTTTTCAAAAGGGATCATTAAGTCCAATTGACATTTAAAACTCAATTTATTACTTAGATACAGACTTGCTAATCATATACATAAACTTTGTACGGAATAAAATTTACCTTTTATATATGTACATATAATAAGATTTACCAACTTCGATACTATTCTGCAGACTGTGCTGTAGGTCATTAGTAGTTAGTAGTCCTTTAATAAAGTTTTGCCACTGTAACAAAGTTGGACTGATGAACGCTCGCGATGTAATCATTTAATTAAAATATAAAAATTAAAGAAATTTTTATAATTTCTAGGATTGTTGTTCACATTCCAAAAAAAATCTGATGTGGCCAGCACATTACCTTCCGTCAGTTATGTGAGGTATTTACGAAAATTCTACCGGTGAACTGTTACCGGTAAACAGCTTTCTATCAGGTTATATCTACCGGAATCGATATTTTAAGAACGCAGTGGTAAACAGGGTAGATCCATAACCTATGAAAAAATTTGAAAATTTAAAACAAGTTAGAAATTGGACATAGTTAACAAACTAAGCAGAGTCCTACATTGAACACATTTCCACTTTTAATGCGCACGCTTCGCTTTGCATCACTACCTTTTTTGAGATTTTATTCTTCATGAATCCGGTAGATGGATCTGGTAGATATTGAACAATTTTCGAACACGGTAACTTTTTACCACTCGTGTTTTCGAACACAGTCGGTAGATGCGGTATCTACCGGTAGAATTTTCGTAAATGCTTATGTATTTTCTATAAAATCCATACAGAAAGTTCCTTTCAAAATATTCTAAATTTCTTGTATGTACATTACCTTCTGACAGTTGTATGTATTTTATACTAATTCTATACAGAAAATTTCGAACAAAAAGATCTTAACACAAATATACTACGAATATGTCAATTGCACTTGACACTGACATCTGTCAATCAGAATTTTCTTAATATAGTAGCTGTTTTTAGCATAGCTGGCTAATTTATGAAATTTAATTTCATTATAATTTTATAACTCTATATCCATTTAATATGAAGTATAAAATGCAGTCAAATCATGTAGAGAATACAATGTTCTTTAATATTTATAATAACATTAAATGTAGAAAAATGATATTTAACATCGTTTTTTCAAGAAAAACTGTTAAAATCTTCAAATGAGGGTACTTCCGGTTGACCAATTATAACCAAAATCTAATCAGCTCTTCATATGGATGCAACGAAGAGGAATACGAAAGAATTATAATTTTTGGAATTGTTACACACACACACACACACACACACACACACACACACACACACACACACACACACACACACACACACACACACACATCCACACACACACACATACGCGCGCACGCACACATACAGACATCATCGTAAAAATAATAAAATCGTATTCTAGGGACCTTAAAACGTGCTTATTCATCAAAAACTCACCACCGAATTTTTTGACCAAAGACAATACCTTCCTTACCTAAAGGTGACGGAAGGTAAAAATATTATCATTATTATTCTTATGAGAAGTAAAAATTAAAAATTAAATATTGCTGTGGGCTGGTTCCGAAATCAAGTCTCTCCAACTTTTGTTTATTACCAAGCACACACGCTACCACTATGCTATTAGAACAGTTTCTTAGTAACCATTTTATCCGTTATACGAACAATTATCCTAGAAATTCTACAAATTTTCTTAATTTTTTCTAATATTACACACTTAAAGTGATTGTAGTCCGTGAAATTAATATTCTCCAATAAGTATACAAAATTTCAGTTTAATATCTTACAATGGAAAATAGGTGAAAATGAATATGTAGGTGTATTTTTTACACGTTACAAGTCTTTATAATTAGAGATATTCAACGCTGACATCACAGCTTCACAGATACGGTAGAAGAGTTCTACCGGTTTACAAAGGCTAAAATGGAAATCAAGTGGAGCGTAGGTATGTGTATATGTGCGTGAGAAATGTTGTGTGACTATGAAGCTGGGACGTCACGAATTTAGTCCGTGTTTACAGTCGCGGAAGTTTATTAGCACATTTAAGAATGAAAAGTCGCATATTTCAAATTATTTTAAGTTACTATATTTATTAAATGAAACGAACTTCACAATTTTATAACAAAATTGACTACTTTTATCAAATGGCCCTATTACTGCAATAATACTGTAATATAATCATCATATTAATTATTTTTGACATTTAAATTTGTTTACCATAATCAAATTTTAATTAATGCATAAATTGAAATTTAATTAATTTACCGGTTTCAGGATATTAATTCAATTGTGTTTTACATGTACAGAAGTAGGCTGGTAACTAAGTAGTAACTATCTGTACGGTAATATTATTACCATACTAACTTATCAACAACAGTCTACAAACTGAGCACATATTAATCATGAAAAACAAAAAGGATACGTTATATTTAAGCAAACTCTTTTTTTGCACAGCGTCATCAAATACCTTATCATTACAATTAATATTTTACAAAAATTAGTCCTGTAGATTCAATGGTTTGCGCACCACTGCGACTTAAAGAAAACCGCTTGTAGCTCGTATAATATTGATATTAGGTAAAAATGTACATACACCTTTTCGATAGAGAATTTATATCTTTAATTTTGATATTCACCTTATTTCTAGCAAAACCATCCAGAACCGAAATATTGGCAAAAATAAAAGATTTTTGAGCCATATTCCGGAAAAATTGGGAGTGTTCCGGGGGGTGCGCGAGGGGAAAAATGAGTATGTCTAAAACAGGCCTACAATAAACCCATTCTATTACTTAAATCTTTTTCCCGATTTAATACGATGTTAATCTTCCTGACGACTGGCCTATTTATACAACAGGAGCATATCAGCAATAGTTCTTCTCTTTTCTAATGTTTTTAGATTAAATTTCTTTAAGATGTGGAGATAATTTACTTTATCAAAAGGGAATCTATATTTTAACATTTTTATGAACCTTTTCTAAATAGATTTGAAATTATTTATATTTTTTGTTGTAAACCTGATTCCAAATTTGCATATTCGGCAAATTCAAGTATTAAAGGCAGTAAGTGCTTCCTACCGGTTAAGGATGATGACACTGTGTTTTCTTGGAGAAAATTTGGATTCCTTGGCCGATTTTGCGAGAACGCTACGCTATACCGGAAAATCTGTCGGTAGCTCTTTGAACGCGCTTTATTAGGATTATTTTCCGGTATAGTGTAGCATTCTCGCGAAATCGGCCAAGGAAGCCAAAATTTTTAAAAAGAAAATGGATACGTTATATATGTACCCCAACTTATTTTTTGCACTGCATTATCAAAAAGATCTTATCATTACAATTAATATAAAAATAAAATCAGCTCTGTACATCCAATGGTTTGCGCACCACTGCGAGTTTAAGAAAACCGCGGCAATGAGGTATACAAGCCGCTATAATTCGTGCATATGCGGGTCAATTCCGCGTGGCTACAGCTCTTAACACTTTGGCTGCCGTAATATTACCAAAAATGTAGTCTCTTCTGGCCAGATTTTTTTTTTCTTTAATATGATAACAATAAGATCAGTTAGTATTATAGGATGAATTTTTTCTCAAAAAACGTATTTTTTTTTATTGTTTTGGGCTGAGAGACATCACATGATTCACGCGGCCCCCATAGTTGATGCTTGTTCTAATAGCCGTAAGAATCATACGTAAAGTCAAAAATCTTGCAAAAATAGATCGTAAACATGCCCAAACAAAAACGCTTCAGTCAAGATATCGTTGTGTGTGCAAAAGTTATTGTTTGACTTGCCTTTTTGAAGTTCATAAATGTACAACATAGTCGTTTACTTCCAATAATATAATTTTATGATCCTTTTATATTTTCATTTATTCGTAGAAAAATACTTCATTTTATTGATGCGTAAGTGTCAAAATATTCTTCAATGTATGAATAAAGGAGAATATTTATTTATTCAGTATTTCATTGACATTTTCATTACGAACGTCAACTACTTATATTACATTTCAGGCCATGAGAATCAGCAATTGATTCACTTACGAGTACATACAGGCCATATGCAGTTTTCATTGCTTACAGCCGTGTTTTTGAGGTTGCCTAAAACTTACATTGATGCGAGCAGCGGCAACTGCTTCTAGCAGCCTTTGAAGCATGCAGTGTTTGAGAATCAAGTGATGATGCTCTCGGCCATTGTTGTAAATTCCCTGAGCATCGCGTTATGATTCTCATGGCAGTTAACCTGTTAATCGCTAGGATATGAACCCAGTAATATGAGAACCAATCGACTTGCTTGCATGACAAAATGCAGGGTGTAGGCAAATTTTTGCCCTTAACATCCGGAGTACATCAATATTTCTGCGATATGTGCGTGTTTTGTCATTCCCCAAAAGTTCTGGTACTTTCACTGCACTGTAGTTCAATAAGTATAGCTCATAGAAAAAAATCGTAAATAAATAAAATTTGTCTTCTAAAATATTATTAATAACAATTTTTACTCTCCGATGTACAGAAACAGAGAAATTAAGGAAAAACCGAAAAAAGCCTGAAAATTTCAAACTTTTTTTCCTATAACTCTGGTAGCACAGAGCTTTCTTTTCTTGAAAATTGGCTTCTTATCATTGGTCTTGGTCCTTACAATATATCAAAAAATTATAGATACCCCATCTTTTGCAAGGAACTTTGTATAACTTGGTAGACTATTTACCATGCAATTTCAATTGAGATTGATACACAAATTTCTTTATTTGAAAATTATTACTTTCGTGGGAGTTTCCCGGATTTGAATGCATATCTACTCGATAATTTTCATTACCTTGAAGCCTCCATCAAATTTATTAATGAAGTTCTTAATATCTGATCATATTAATTTTTAAGTGCCTTTTTTCTTTTGTTCTTTGTTTTTCTTCTGCAAGCTAGACCCAAAGAAATACTGTCAAGTGGTACAATCGTCCAATATACCAGTTTTTGTGGAATATGTATAGGATTTTTTTTTTAGTAAGAGTAAGTGATGCAAATTTCATAGATGCTCCACCATTTTTCAGATACACTGACACTGACGTCCTGTTTCCGGACACCGCGAAAGGTATATATGTTTCTGCGGGTTAGCCAGCCATAAATTTTATCCACCTATGTTTATTTCATTATTCTAATTTGAATTAGCACCATCAATGTGGGATCCTTAATCTTTAGTAGATGATATTATTTTCCCGCGAATTAATCCAACTCATCATTTAGTTGTATTCAGTTACGAACATATTACACCTAGTTTTAATTATCAACTTTGGTTTTGCTTAAAACCTCTTTTTCAATACTCCTACGAAACCATTCTTCCCGAAGGCATATACTCAGCTTGATTGAACTTCGTAAGATTAAATAGCGCCCTTTGTTCTCAACTCTTTTTGCGGAAAGTAATTTAATCAGAGCAGGGCCGGCCCGATAGGTGAGGCGGCGAGACGACTGCCTCAGGCGCCGAAATGTAATAGGCGCCAAAATGTGATATACTAAATATACAAAATTTTAATACAATTAACAAAATATGTAATTTAATGCACATAAAAAATATTTACAACCGATTTATCGTCTGCCTTCGAAACGATAACAGTCCACAAGAAAAAAATTGAAATAAAATAGAACTCGATGTATCTATTAATTCTCTGGGTCAAAGATTTAAAATTTTAAATGATTTACATTTAATAATAAACTGTTCTCAAAGAAGAATAAATTTTTATTTAATTTTGCCAAAGAAACTAAAAAATGCAGAAGAAAACTAAAATTTTATTTGTAAATTTAATTTTTATACAATATTTTCAAACGGTGTTGTAAATTTAGCATTTAGAACTCTTATACTAACATTAATAATACTAGTAGCTAACTATTGCAGAAGCTAAACGTTCAACGCAGTTTTTCTAAACTAAAAAAAATATTTTCGAACTACAAACTCATAACTATATGACCTAAGAATAATTACCAAAATAAAACCAAAACTAAAACAATAGATAACAGATTATAAAGATGCTACCGAACTATTTGCTGAAAGAACAGCTCGAAGTATGATTATTTAATAAATGTCCTTTAACTGCGCAATACTGTTTTTAAACATGGTTTGTTACTTTTTCTGCCTTTTTGATGTTCAATGCTTTTTTATATTTAAATATTTTATAAAATAAATTAAGATTTCTGCTTATTTAATAAATATTTTTCCTATTATACACCCTTTTTAATATTAATTTGAATATTTCAGGGTATCCCCATGATAGGTAACTAGAAAATTATAAATAAGTGACGTATTTTTTTTTCTTGTTTTGATGAATATAATTTTAGATCTTGTTTTTATTATAAATTACTAGCAATATTTTTCAAAAAATTTAAAAAAGCGCTGGTTTTGAGATTTGCTTCAGGCGCCACGATGTATCGGCCCGGCCCTGAATCAGGGTTGTCTGTTTTATACTTCTATCATTCTTTCTTAGTTGAATTTCGATTTAAAAATAATATTTAAAATACATAATACATTCCATGTTTCACACAGTTTTACAACTTTAATTTTTTTTCTTGAAGCAACGAACACAGCTCACTCGAACCGATCCAAAATGTAGCGATAACATTGGTTTGAGACAAGCTCTCTCTCTCTCTCTCTCTCTCTCTCTCTCTCTCTCTCTCTCTCTCTCTCTCTCTCTTTCTTGAAGTTTCTCTTTTTTGAGTGGCACTTCTGTATCAGTTATTCTCGTGTCAGAAATATATATATATATATATATATATATATATATATATATATATATATATATATATATATATATATATATATATATATATATGATGAGTATTAAACAATTTTACTCCAAAACTTAGGGCACTCTGTGTTGCTTGGAAAAGTTCATAGTCTGTAAGACTATCAGTAAACTATAATGCTGATATTATATGGCAATATACAACAACCAACCAGTTGGAAACCCAGCTTTCTCAGTTTTTACATAAAAGAGGGTACGCCGGTGTAAGCAAGTAAACGCATGTGTAACGTTTCACATGCAATCGACATTGTGGGATAGATGTGGACGCGAATTAAGTTCAATGTTTAAAAACATTAATATTGGATGTTCTTTTATTTACGAGGAAAAAAAAATGAGTAGTGATGCACGCGAGACGAGACGAGAAATATAAAATATCGATCTCGTCTCGTTTTCGGATATGTAATCTCGATCTCGCTCTCGTTCTCGCACATTTTTTTGGGTGTCATCTTGTTCTCGTACGAGAGTCTCGTTATAAAAATGAGCGCTTGCGCACTACGTATTTTAACTATTTAACTATAAGAGGCAAGTTCGCACCAATAGCACCGTCTTCCATGTATTTGCAGTCGTATAACTATAATAAAGAGACGAAACACTAAATTCTGGTCACCAAATTATTTCAATACGAACATAATGTTTATTCATTTACGGTCACCAGAAAATGTGATAAGTTAGTAAATAATTTAACAAATAAATAAATAAATAAATATATCATCACGGCTTATTACCCATTGCTGGGTGTGCCAATCTGCTTTGTACACAGATATCGGTAATGATGAAATATTTGCACCGTGTGGGCGCTTACCAGGCGTCACCTCACGGGCACTCATTGCTGGCGTGGAGAGTGCACCACAGGGGTCAATTAATAATAAATAATTTAATTTACCTCCAAAATATCCAATTTATCATCAAATTGTGATTTCTAAAATATTTCTATACGAACACATTCTGTCATCAGTAAAACGAATTAAACATTAAAAAAATATTTTTTGTAACTAAAAGTACCTACACTTTTTCATTAAATGTATGCCACTATTTAAATAAGATTAAGTCATAAAAAACCGCCACACTGGTAACCCGCTGGCAACCAATCACTCCGCTTCTCTCCCTGTTGGCTCCCATCGACGCTTAATATAACGTCCTTTATTTTTCAGGGACGGTAAAATTTTTATTAATCGTGGTTTTAACTGGGATGAATTAGGCGCTGAAATGTTGGAGAAAATCTAGTTCTATTAGATGCAAACCCGATTTTGTCTTTATTTTGCATTTCCTCGCTCTGGGACCGATAGATAGACTCAAAAATATAGTGAATTTCATATAATTTTGTGTTCTATGCACGAAATCGCGTGGACTCCACTCCTTGTACGGTGCATTTTTCATTGAGTTTATGAATCAGAGCTATAAAGTTACAAATACTTTTTATTGCGAGATTCTCGCGAGATTTCTCGCTTCTCGCAGTTATTATATCGATCTCGCCTCGAATTTTAAACTGCAATCTCGTTCTCGTCTCGCATAATGCAACGAGAAGAGACGAGATGCGAGAGTACTCTCGCCTCGTCGTGCATCACTAAAAATGAGTTTCGAACTACCGACAACCTATATTCCATACGTGCACCTTTCTGCTTTTCTATCATTCTTTGCTTTGATACTGATACTGATATACATACTGAACTACATGTTATTGTATTTCTTCTACGCTAATGTCTCATCTATACGTTGGCCGAAATTAGGCGAATTGGCGAATGAAAGCCAACGTGGAATTTACACCAACGTGTGGAAAAGTTTTTTGTCTAACTTCGCAGCGACTCGCGGTGGCCGCTCGTCTTTTGCCGACGCTCGCCTCAGTATCGGTTTTTAGAAACTTCTGACAACGGATCTACACATTCGCATGAATGACGAGTCGAATTGCAAGGTGAGTGGCGGGGCACATGTGTAGTCTGTTCACTCGTCATTCGCCTCGTTCCTCGCCTTGTAGCTCCTAGCGCTCGCTCCCGGAGCGGTTTTTGGGGACGAGCCAAAGGCTTCCTTGTAGTGATGCGGCGAACTCAGCCTTTCCACACGGCGGTCATTGTGGGGTCGAACGTGCGAACGCTACTCGCGAATTTCGGCGAATCACGAGGCAAACAAAACACGGGTGCAAATGTGTAGATGCGCCTTACACTTCCCTGATGGTCTGGGCCAAATACTCGCCATCGTGTAGACGCAAAATAGTTGTACCGACTCGCCTTGCTTTGCCTCGCCTGTATTTGTTTATATTGGTTTATTGGCGTTAGTTGGTCCAACGTGTAGATGAGGCTTCGCTAAATCTTTAGTGTGAAACTGGCATTGTTTCTTTTTTGTTTTGTCATTAAATTATTAACCTAAAAGAGTGAATGGTTACATAATTATATCAATGACGCGTTTTCATGGGAACTAAACCAATTCTAATTGGTATTTAAAATTAAATTATATGATTCGTTTTATTTACTACTGTTTGAATAGAGAGAGTGATGCATCGACTACCCGATAATTTAAACGTCATTTCACGAGTGGGTGGATACCCAAAGTTGTTCTCGAAAATAATACCTTTAGTATTTGAGTAAATCTTATAAGATTAATTAGAATCTTATTTAGTTAGTAGTAGGTAGTTTTAGTTTAGTCAGCTTCATTATATTGTAATTTTCATCTCGGTAATCTAAGTATTGATTTATTCCTTTTGGTGTAGTTTGAGCAGCCAAGCGTAGGATTACCTGCCTTTGCGTTATGCTTCGTTTATTAACTAATAATTGTATACTAGAAAACACAAAGTAAGCTGCACGAGAAGCTAATTTACAAAATCTTAACAAAGATGATGATCATATTTTCGATTAATAAACTTTGTAATCATTAAACTTTCTAATCAAAGAAGATCATATCAACGGTATTTTATCAATATTTTATGTGTCAGTCCTTGCTGGTGTGACTTTTAGAGCAAAATACTTCAAATAAAAGATGCGTAGCATAAATTTTTGTATAACTGTTATTTGAAGTATTTTTCTCTAAAATAATTCATAATCGATTGGACTGTCACATATACTGGTTGGGTTATACTTTTTGGAGGCGGCATACTTATAATAAATATATTTTATGCTTATTACACAACAATTTTTTTTTATGTAACATTATTATAAACTTGTAATTTCTATATTTGGAACACCTTGAAAGAATAAATTTTATTTCACTCAATATTTGTCCTTATATAATTATTATTACTTATGTTAGACTAATCATGAATTATCATAAATTTGTTAACCTACAAAAGCAGCATTCAGTTTTAATTTGTACTCATATATGTATTAAAATTTTTCATTGAAGGTTCTTCAGGATGCAAGTAAAATGGCGAAATAAATCTCACCACGAAATTGAAATAAATGTCGTTGAAAAAGAATCCCAGTAAAAATCTAATATAGCGACCATTTGAGATAAGCAAGTTGCTATGAATGTTTTAGAAACCGTCATCTTTTAACATAATTTTTTCATAAGTTTATATCGTATAAGCAAGAACTTTCGTCTATTATTATTTTTTTCTACTTTTAACCTTCCCTTAACCTTGGTAAGGGAGGTAGGAATCGTGCTAAAAATCGCATAAAGAAATTTTGGTAAATGACCACGTTTTAAGGTCCATATAATCCGATTTTAACAATTATGCGCGCGTGAGCGTGTGTGGGTGCGTGTGCGTATGCGCGTGCGTGCGCGTGCTTATATGGAAAGGAACTTAATACAGTTTCCAGCATTAGTTAATATGTAGGTACTTCTTTGTATGTATGTATGTATGTCAGTAATTACGGAGAAATTTGACTTTATAAAAAAAAATCAAACGGAATCTGAATCAGCAGCCCACAACAATATTTTTTTACAATAACATTTACAATAATGGAACAGTAAATATAAATATTGTTTCGGTTTGATTAATTTAGATTAGTTTAGCTACATAGATTAGGTTAGTAAATTAAGTTACATTATACATTATATTTTTATTATAACTTATTTGTCATTAATTTAAAATTCTGATTTTATAAATAGCAGCCTATCCTAAG
This sequence comes from Harpalus rubripes, assembly GCA_963082715.1. Taxonomy (NCBI): domain Eukaryota; kingdom Metazoa; phylum Arthropoda; class Insecta; order Coleoptera; family Carabidae; genus Harpalus; species Harpalus rubripes. The sequence goes on along the minus strand of OY720448.1, from coordinate 61,331,601 downwards.
TAATCAATTTGTATTGGAAATCTGTGATAGTGTCTCACTTACAATTACAATAAGTATAAAAATAATTATGTATTAATAAGCTATTTTTTTAGCAGATTGGCACATCCAGCAATGGGTAATAAGCCGTGATGATATATTAATTTATTTTTTATTTAAATAAATATACAGGTGCCTTAAAAACACACCCTGTGTGGGGATCTCGATAACTATAAGAGATACGAAGTCGGTTATATTAAACAAAAGTTTAATAAAAAAATGCAATTCGAAAGAACATCAAAAGCGCCCTAAAAAGGTGCAAACCAAAATCCAGTATTATTTTACATTATAAACTTATTCGTAGAAATAAAAAAGGCAAAATCTAAATTTTTGCCTCTATTTAAGTAGTGGATACATTTTTCCAAATAACGACACACTATTAAAAAAAGCCCCTAAAACGAAACAAGCTTTATCTAATTTAATTTCGTATCTCTTATAGTTCTCGAGATCTCTATATGCAGGGCACGTTTTTTAGAACAATCTATATTCATAATTTTTAAAAATAAAGCTTTACACTCCCTCGATAAAATAATAGATATAGTCAAGGAATTTGACTCTGTCGTGTCCAGCAATCAGCAATTAAACTATAATTGACAAAGCGGCATACAAAAATAGCTTTAATGTTCAAGAAACAGTAAAGCCGTTAAATTAAAAGACTGTAGCACGGGGGAATTTTCCCGAGTGCTATTGTCTTGATTAAGTCCGTGGTACATACAACGTTTTATTTGATTTTGGTTCTCGAAATTCAATGATTCAATAGGTATATTTGCATATTCGTTACCGTTATGCTGGCCTTGTGAATTGTAAGTATGCTGTGGTTTCTACGTAATTTGTTGGTGTTGCTATTTAAGAAATATGGAAATGACAGGTATCGGTTATTCCAAAAAAATATCGGATGAATTTGAAGCTGCACAAAGCAAGTTGGTTTCACAGAAGTTAAAAGACGTATACTAAAAGAATACGAAAGTTTTGCGAGTGACGGTGTTAAAAAAACTGTGATTTATCGAATTTCTTGTGTTGTTTGACATTTATCCATAAACCACAATTTTTATATGTTTGAATAGTTGTTGCCTGGCAACTTTATAGGCCCTCGGGCAATAGAAGCCAAATTGCGCTTGCTTTTGAGGGCGAATAAACAAGTTTATGATTCCAAAATAAAATAAAAATGTTTTGTTATTGTAAACGCAGCGTCACAGGCCCATGACCTATTGTAGATAATGGTAGTGATACTAATGATGAGAACATATCCGTGCTGACGTGGAATAAACACAACAGGGGTCAATTTTGTGCCATTTAAAATTTGGAATAATTTTGGCGTCGATCGGGATTAAATCTGGGTTCCCAGATTTGCGGTCAGTCACTCAGGCACAAAGTCACAAGTCATTCGAAAATCTATATCTCGCTTACTATAGCGAGTTTTAACATCACGTTTGTACCACTACACGTTTTTTTATACCTTATAAGACAAAAACATAAAAGAAGTACTATAGAAAACCTATTAACTACAGTTTTAGAGCAGAAGCCGTCTCTTATAATGTATACAGAATGTCCCATAACTTCAGGTACATATTAGAAGGGCATATAGTTCTTAATGTCCTGATTACGGAACAAAAAGAATTTTTTTCAAAATTCCTATAATTAAGGGTAGTTCACTTAAGAAGAACATTTTTTGTACCCCTGGATACTATAATATTTGGAATAGTGAAATTAGGTATAACTATTACATAAAATAATTTAACAATGAAATTAATTTATGCAATTACGTAAAGCTTTGTCACACCAATTAAGTTTGGGAGATGTGTATGTAATGAAAAAAAAATCAAATTATTTACTTTATTTTTACAAAAACTGTTCAAAATTATTTCCATTAACAGCTAAACATAATGCAGCACGTTGAATTAAAGAAATTGAACAAGCTTGATGAATTGCATTCTCTTGTCTAATTCTTTCAGCACAATTTTCAACTCGTTGCCGTAATTCTTCAAGGGTTTCAGGTGCCTCTTGATTGTCATAGACGAGGGATTTAAAATTACCCCACAAATAAAAATCTAACGGATTGAAATCCGGGGATCTAGGGGGCCAAGACGCGGGACCTCCTTGACCAATCCACCTGTACTCAAATACTCTGTCAAGATGATGTCTGACATTTCTAGAAAAATGTGGCGGCGCACCGTCATGCATAAACCATGCATTTGTCGTACATTAAGAGGAATATCTTCTAATAATTCAGGCAAATTATTCTGCAAAAATTGTAAATAATCATTCCCAGACATTCTGTTAGGAAGTATGTATGGTCCCAGTAACGATCCGTTTACCATCCCAGCCCAAACATTTAGTGAAAATCTGTGCTGAAAATGACTCCTGACAGCAGCATGTGGATTTTCTTCGGCCCAATAGTGACAGTTATGAATATTATGTATACCACCACGAGTAAATATCGCTTCGTCGGAAAATATTACTTTTAACGTAAAATTGCCATCCTGAGCATGTTGGTTTAGAAGCCATTCACAAAACCTTACTCAAGAGTAATGATCGGGTTCAATTAACGCATGGACCCGTTGAAAATGATAAGGATGTAAATTATTATTCCTTAAAATTCTCCAAATTGTCATTCGTGGTACACCTGGTAGTTGACGAGATATTCACCCTTATGCTGATTGTTGGGTCATTGCGTACCAAATCTAAGACAGCATTTTCAACATTTACTGGTCTCCGATGAGCCCCGCCGTCTCTTCCCCGATTAGGTTGCAAAGAACCAGTGTCGCGAAGGCGTTGAGTAAGGCTTACAAATATGCGAGAATTCGGATGCCGTCGTCCTGGGAAACGTTCAGCGTAATAACGCTGAGCTAATCTACAGTTTTGCCCTGCTTCGCCATACATTAGCAACATATCCACTAACTCACTGTTACTGTAACCATTCATATTTGTAACAATAATCAGAAGAGCAATATCAAAACTGTTATAAGAAACACAATTTATGTGTCCGGCTACTAGAAACCTAATGAAATGATTGTATTATGCAAACATTTCTTATTAATTAGATATAATACAACGTAATATTTAATATTAAAACTACCTATTCAACCAGTGTCCCAAAACTGTTTCCTTCAAAAACCACAAAACCTAATTTTTGAATTTTGAAAAAATTCTTTTTGTTCCGTAATCAGGACATTAAGAACTATATGCCCTTCTAATATGTACCTGAAGTTATGGGACACCCTGTATTTCTTCGTTTACATGATTATGATTATAAGTAACATAATTATTAATTGTCAAGTGCAGTAAACAGTTATCAATTTCCTAGCACAGTTGAAATCAATAGTTAACGCCGTTAACGGCAGTAGCATTTTATGTTCGTACAATTGCAACTCCACGTCTTTTCCAGGGGGAGCATATCATAATCTCTAGTCTCATAGCTCCTACGCTGCAAGACTCATAATTGTTACAAGTTCTATGCATATCGTGTCTTCTCGGAAGAGTTCGAATTTCACTAGTAAAAAATACATATGCAGTAGAAAGATAGCTTCAACATTGGGAGAATAGATGACTCTCTTGTTTCTTAAAAGAAATTTATCTAGCGATCTGTCAGATATTCAAATAGTAATAAACATTTACTAGGGTTACAGGGTCCGACAGAACTAATTTTTGTCCAACATTAAATTCCAGCCCTTCCTTCATTCCAGTTAAAAACACGGTTAATATAGTTCTTGCCGTCCCTGAAAAGATAGGGATATTATATGAAGCATCGATGGGAGCCAATACGGAGCGAAGCGGAGTGATTGGCTTGCAGCGGATTATCAGTGTAGCGTTTAGGTTTTCTGATCCATATTTATACGATTGAAAAAAAATGCAGCGTGTTCGGCTCTCGTTATTTTCGGACTTGACTTATAAGAAATATGAGTTATGATGTGTACTCGTTTCAGGGTAGAACATGGCGCCGTCAGTAGGGACGATGGTGAAACGAAGCGCTGAGCCCGTGCCGGCTGAGCCGGCAACGCCAATAGATGAGCGGACGCCTCCGGAGAAGCCCGAGGGGCTGATGAATCATCCCAGCTTCAGCAGCAATGGAACACGCGCGCACCCGCCGCACCACCAACCACATCCAATAGGGATATCCAACAGTGGCAGCAGTACTACTGAAACCTCAGAAACAAGTAAGCCGATGATCATTTCTATTGTAATTATAGTTAGGGCTGAAAAATTAAAAAATTCGAACCGGAACACCTAATTAAAAAAATGTCACTAAATAGAATTTTTAAACAATTTTTATAAAGCAACACACGAACACACCGCAAAAAATTAATGAAAAAAAAATTATTTGTGAAGTAAAATAACCTCATAACAATAAAAAATTTATTTTAATTTTATTTTTGTTTTTGTATAATATTTTATAAAATAGTTTTTCCATTAAAATCTATTATAGGCTTCAAGTAAAGTACCGTTTTTGAGTTATGCGAGAGATGCACATACGTACGTACAGACGTCACGACGAAATTAGTCAAAACAGGTTTAAGGAGGGTCAAAATGGATATATCCGCTGAAATCTGAAAACCGAAATTATTCGCGATTACAATATGTAACTTCCTTTATGTAGAAGGAAGTAAAACCAGTCTCTGAAATTTTGCCAGTTTTGTCGACGATTGCACATGATAAGATCGAAAATTTCTTTCCCGACCAAGAAAAACAAGAAATATTTAGTACCCCTTGCAAATAAAATAATTTTCAACTTCGGGTTAATATTTCAACCACGTCTGGATTTTATATGTTGTACCGAATCTACAACATTACACTTGCTACCGTATAAGAACATTTTAGAAAAATATAATACATATATTTTGTTGACAAATAAATCACATTAAATGTAAAAGCTTCAACTAACATTTCGAGCAAAGTAATTCATATTGATTAATATACATAAGTGATGAACTTATTCATTTCAATCACATTTTGAACAATATATTATGAAGTATTTTCAAACATAATTTTTTCAAGAAGAGAATTAATATTTTCTATTTAAACAATAGGGTATTTGACAAATTTTGGGAAAGTGTTTTAAAATGTACATATACACCTAATTATATATGCATAATTATTGTTATAAATTTTTTAAATCGTTAATAGATTTAAAATCGGTTTATTCAATTTTTGTTTCAAATTTCCCGCTAAATTGCCCTCTTGTTTTTCATGACGTCACGATTTAGTAGTTTAGTAAATATTTTGTAAATAATACAAGTTTTTAGTATTTATCTGTAATTTCTTTCAAAACTGAATTCTAAAATTTATATGTGCTGTGCAGTGAAAAGAAAATACAGATAAACACTAAACACTTCTTATGTTTACAAAGTAATTATTAAACTACTATATCGTGACGTCATGAGCGACAAGACCGTTTTAGCGGGAAATTTGGAATAAAAATTTAAAAACTCTAGTTTAATGCATTTTGCTTATATAATTAGGCGTATATATGCAATTTAAAACACTTTCCCAAAATTTGTCAAACACCCTATTAAAGTAATAAAAAATTATACAAGATATACTGTGCTAAATTGTTACTTACGAAGAACATACAGAATGAGCCCATATCCATGCATAATCGAAAAATAACAAATTTATATAAAAAATTTAAAATACTTACTGATAATCAGTGGTAGGTAAAGGTAAATAATTTTTAAATACATTCTTAGGAATAAAGTTATAACGAATTAAACATTTTTAGACCGTCATGCGAGTCGATTTCATTCTACTGGCCAAAAATATAAAAGCTTAGAATCCCGCGCATAATTCCACAGCGCCCCGCCTATTTCCATTAACGGGTAAAGATGATAAAACTATGAACTGTCACTAGCCCCACTGTTATCTTAAACTTTCGTATAACATTTACTCGAATATAAAGAAAATACTATAAAATTGGAAACAAATAAATTTGAATTTTGTTTGTATTACATACATACATACATACATAAAATCACGCATTTCCCACTTAGTGGGTTAGCACAAACCCGAAAGAATAACAATAACATCATCCAAAAAATAATCAGTCTCTCTTTCAACAACATTCTTACTAACCTGACATCCCAGGTACAACATATATTCCTCACTCTTAACATATTAAAGTGACCGATTTTCTGTAGCGAAATACCGCATCCGGACCACAATAATAGTTACGAAACAATCATCCTTCGCCACACATTCCTGTCTAAGCACACTTCTTTCGCCTCGGCCACATTCATAATCGCATTCATACACGCTCTTCTTCTCTTCCCACTCGGAAACTTTCTCTCTTTTAGTACCTTATCAATCACATCCATCCACTTACACACTGGACGGCCACGCAATCGAACACCCTCAATTTCACCAAGATATATACGCTTAACAAGCCGTTCACTCTTCATTCTCTCCACATGACCAAACCATCTCAACTGGCAATACGGGTATAAATTAAGCCTTAAAATATGTAAATTTAATTTTTATATTAGAAAATATATATCTGCTCTCATGAAAAAAATATTGTTTCAGTGCCACTGGTCTGACATTGGTGACGTCACAAACTCATTGCAAAACTTTAAAAAATCATATCTTGCTTAATATAAGGAATTTTCAAGTCGGGTTTTCATTAATAGCCATATATATATGTAAGAAGTTTCATAATTATTTTTTTAAATTGATGTAATGGCACAATACATTCCTTCTCCAAAGTTTTAATAATTCTATCTACAATATTTTATTTTCTTATCTTCTCACTAAATTAACTATTTAAAAATCAAAATTTACTCATATACCCCAAAAAACTAACATAATATATGAATTATTCATAAAAAGTGCCTGTAGAATATTTAAGTTAAAATCTAGTATGAATTCACATAAAACAATTTCATATAGCAAAATACGAAAATCAGAAAAATAGTTATATATGATATGTTTTAAAAGTGTGACATTTTATTTTGTGACAAGGAAGTTTGGAACATGACGCGAAGTGGAGTGGTTCAAACCTTCGAACAAAATGAAATCACTTTTAGCACGTATATCATACACTATTTTTTCTACAAAAACTGCTCTTTCATTTAAATTGTATTTCTAATAATTTTTTGACATATCAAAAATGTCGATTTGTTCCATTTACCATTACCAAGGTAATTAATTCACTTATAACACTAGTTTAGTAATATCAATGATCTGTCACTTTTAACAAATGACATTTTTAACCCGAAAAACATTAAATAATCTACTTTCAATAGATTTGTAAAAAAAATCCATTTTTGACTACGTCGAATCTCTTAATGAGATAACTTTTGTCGAATATAATTATTACACTATTATTATTTTGTTATAAATACAGAATTATTACTGCAATGTATTTAATAGCTACATACTCGTATACGTAGAAGATTTATTTATACTGAATGTCAAGAGTTTTCACAATGAGTATGACAATTAAAACTTGGAGAGTTTGATAACAAATGATACACATAATTTTATTGTACCATTAAAAGTTTTTTCATTTGATACAGGGTGTTTCCTTTAAAACAACCAGCGCTTTTTTGTGCGAAGTAATGACTAGAGAAAAAAAAAGAATTAGGGGCTAATTTATCAGTAATAACAAATCGAAATGCAACCAGTGCTTCTCAAACGGTAAAACAAAATTATATTTTTTGAAATTGTACTCTATATATTTTTTTAGATACAGATTTTTTTTCTGAATTAATGTTTTGGGAGCATTGCGAAAAATTCGCAACGGGCGTCATCTTAGAAATATTTAAATAAACCTTTGTCCAGACGGTTAAAAATTTGGAATTGAGTTACTTTATGTTCTAAGTTCCGTAGAACACGAATTTCAGATTAATTTGAAAATAATCCAAACCGTTGATGAGTTGTGAGCAAAATATAATACATTTTTGGGGGCAAATATTTCCCTTTTTTTATTTTCGATTCTATTTTCCGGAATCCCTAAGGCCTTTTTTGACACTTTTAAAATAATATATCAAATCAACCCTCCAGTGTTAGTTTTTTCAAGATTTAACCGAAATCGCGATAGTGAATGATTTTTAACATCACATTAACTACGTTTACATGCAGTTTTGAAAACAAGTTTAAAAATTGATTTGAAAACAGTTTCAGCGCATGCGCATTTAGCTGATGTAAGTGACAGATCCTCTTCACTCCAAATACTTCGTTTTGCTATTATTCCAATTATTTTTTATACTTCGTACCACTACGCACTAAAACTACACAACTATCAGTATATTTGAAGGTTAGTAACATAAAGTGACAGAAACGTTATGCTCTGTACGCATGCGCAGTGTCGAAACTGAATTTTAAGTGTTTACATGAGTAGTTTTGAAACTAGTTTTCAAGTCCAACCCATGAATTTTAGTTTTGGTTTGAGATCATTCAAAACCGTTTTGACACTGTATACATGGCGTTTTCAAAACTAAAAAAGTTTTAAAAACGGTTTCAAAACTGCATGTAAACTCAGAAATTGTTAGCCAAAAATGTATAATTTTTGAACCCGGGTTTGAGGAGTTTTTAACCGGAAATTAAAACACTGTATACCAGAAATATACAAATCTACCCTTAAAGTTCATTTTTGCTAAAATAAACACTATCTTTAACAGAAATCGTGAAACTAAACTAAACTTGAAAATATGCATTTTTGGGGGTTCATAACTCCTGAACTGTTTGAACTATCTTCAAAATAACACTAAAATCGTGGTGTACGGGGTTTAAATATAAATTAACTCACGGCGCTAGAGCTAGAAGTAGGTGGTACCAAAGAAGGTCCAAGCAGACCAAATGCTCGCGGCTACGAAGCCTGCAGGATATCAGCTAGTTATAAATATATGAAAAGTGTTTTCATAATCTTAAAACATCTTATTCCTTAATAAGAAACATTTGAAATATGTGCAATCAAGTGAACAAATCAACCTTGTGCTACTTGCTATTAAAACTTTCGGGGTGAAAGTAAACAAAAATATATTTTCATAATAAAAATATTCATATGCTCCTTTTGTAAAAGCTAAAACGCGTGTCGGGATTTTTTTCTGAAATATTGTTAATAAAAAATAAATTGGGCTTTTAATGTCAATTAATTAAATTTATAAAGAAAAATTACATTTTTCTAAAGTTCATACAAAAACGATCAGAATTTTGTATTATAATATGATAAAAACGTGAAAATTAAGGAAAACTGTTAAAAAAATAATATACCTACACATTACTAATAAATTGCATTTTTGTCATTGCAATTGATCGCTCCGGTACTTTTTGATTTTGCAGTGCACCTAATGGAATGGAATCAATAAAATACTCGTATATAATTTTGAATATTTTTAAGTTATAAATACATTCAAACATTTTTCTTTGATATATTTTTGCAAAATTTCTGGTATTAAATTTAAAAAAGTTTTTTCAGCACTCGTGTACATATATGAATTGAAATTATTGTATTGCTAGTTACGGCTTCATAATGGCTTAGGGTGTTATTAGAAACAGATCAGGTGACCTAGTCAAGAACGAAGACATTTTGAAAACGAAAAAATTATGATCGTAAACTTTCATTCCAAGTATACAAAAATTCTTCTATATTTCGCTCGATATTTCATTTTTAAAATCAAAAGGAATCATTTCAAAATTACCTTGTTTCGAACTAAGCTTCTGTTTAGCTATTGCTTAGGTTTATTTACATCCAAACAAAAATAAATCTTCCTTTTTAATGTTTCGTCATTCCGACATAACTTTTAGCTTTGTGTGATACGCTGAATTTATTCCTTTCCTAGATTAAAATCAAGATATTGTAAAATTCAATACAAAAATACAAAATAAGAAAAGGTAGGCAGGCTGTACTTTTGAGCGGTATTGAATACTGGATAGCTTATCCACGGTAAAATTTCTTTGGTTATTACTACTCAAACATTGTCGTGATCTTCGAATATGTTTAAGTAATAAATAAATATTGTGTGTTGAAAATTACCTATATTAACAGGAGTTTCTTTAGTAATAGTCATTTCTTTATTTGAAACCCAATATTCGTGCCATGCTAAAGCTTCTTCTAAAAAATTGTCTATTTTACAATATGAATAAATCTCTTGAGCTAGTTTAGTAAAATTATTATAGTTTATTTGTTTATAAATTAATCGGATGCAAATTATAGAGCAAAAAGGCAACATTATTATCTTTCGAAAACCGAGAATTTAAAGAACTAATTAAGGAATCTAACTAATTTATTGAATCGGAATAGGTTGAGCTATGGTATTGGTAATAATTTTATTTATAATTTGTACTGCGGAAGTTTTTTTTGAATTGTGTGCGCGCGAAACTTATCTACGCTAACTTCATGATGAAGATTTGAACGTTAGGACACAGAACGAAAGAAGAAAACAACAGGGCGATGTAAGGACATTAGGATGCCACATAAGTAGCCGTGATAAAACAATTAAAAATGGTAACTTTGCTTTTAAAATTCTTAAAATTAGAGAAAAGCTTGGGGGGGGGGGCAAGTGCCCCCTCTTGAACCCCCCCCCTATGGGCGCCCATGTAGACCTGTGATTTCAAAAAATCCCAAAGAAAGAAGTATGGAACGGTCAAATCGGGTGTAGAGGTGGGTGCGAGCCGTGATTTTGTCGGGTCACGACGTGACCCGCGTGATCGTGAATATAATTTAAATTTTGCGTCGTGATTGGACGTGAGCGTGGGGCACTAAAAAATTATCGTGCGTGATCAGGCGTGATTGAAGTTTAATAGGGCGTGAGTAAAAATTTTCCTCTATTTTTTATTTAAAAAATTGTCAATTTCCATTTTTTATTTTACGTTATACTGAATCGTAAACGTCTTATTACAGAGCTCTCTCTCTCTAGTGGTAAAAAAAATTACGGGCTGTTAAAACCATAGCAACATGTATACAGATTTATTTTTCATTATTTCGCTTCGCCATTTATTCCCAAAGAGTATTTCGATCACATACTTTAATGTATTCTGCTGTATTATATTAATTTTTTTTTTCAAATTATTTACGATTCGGTATATCATAAAACATTGTACAATACTCAACCGTTACCTGAACTTTACGTGCATCGCAGTCAAGGTTTAGGAGGGCTTGGTTGTAAATTACACGCAATTGGTGTTCTGTAGGCAATAGTTGTTGCACTCTTTGAACTTTGTACGGGAACATTTTCAAATCTTTAACCAAAATCCGCTGTAAAGACCGTCGACTGATGCCCATTTGCGTGGTCCGTCGTCTGGTTGATGTCTGGACATCTGCAGCTACAGAAGCGATATTCCCGGGCGAATTGCTGCTCCGGGGTCGGCCACGTCTACCACTGTCTCATGTTGAGCCACTCTCCTCGACGCGAGCGTCTAAACGCCGCAGTGTTTGTCCAGTTGGTACTACACAACCAGGGAATCGACGACAATATTCACGTTGAGTCAAAACCACAGACCAATTATGTGTCAAAAACATTAGCACAATTATTCCGTGTTCTTGACGAGTATAGCGATTTATGATTTGTCTAAGTGAATTTTATGCCTGTTCACAAATGTCAAAGTCGCGATAACATGAGACGTCATTTTTGTAAACATGAGAGTATCTTCTGATAGGGTGATTACTTTTGTATGCCTTGTATAAATACTTAAACGATTGCATTTTATGTACGTTTTTTTATTGAGAATATAATATATATATATATATTTAAAAATTGATACAGAACGTATGTTACAAAAGTTTTAAGAAAAATGTTACGCTCCAAATTTTATTAATAAATAGTTGTCACTGGACATAATAAATACATAATAGTTGTTTTATGTTATATCATGTTAATATTGTCAGAAAAAGTTTCAAAAGAAAATATACAAACATGAAATACGCAAATCTATCTAGTTGGACAGGTAGCCGAACGTGAAATTTTTAACGTTTTTGGGGGTCAAAATATTGGACAAACGACTATTTACCGAATTATACGGGAATGCGAAGAAAGTGTATTATATATTAATTTACCAAAAAGTGAGCGACACTAACTTTTGCCTCCAAATCGAATCAGCAGACTCATTTAAAGTGCTCAAAAAAAAGTCAGAACATCAGCGCGCAAATTAACTCGACAATTCAGAATTTTAAGATGAATGTAAACAGAACTTTGGTCAAAAATGATTTAAAATTCCGAAAAAAAAATGTAACCAAATAGACTGCGGCTCAGCCCGCCCGCTTGAGCGAATCTCTAGATGCTGCAGAGCATTAAGGAGTCAACATTTTATAGAAAACAGAGAGAGAGTGTAATCTTCCAATAGTTTCACAGGCGTAATTGATTTAAGACTCTCGGGAAATACCAAAAGAACAACAGTTACAGGCAAGACTATTTATGACGATTCGGGAAGTGGATTTAACATCTCCCAGAGACAAATGAGACAAGGTATTAAAAAACTACGTCGTATTGAATATAATGGGTCTTTATCATTGTTGTAAGAATAGATTTCTTATTTCCTTAGTTTAAAGGAACAATCCCTTTTGTCAACGTTCCAATAAAAAATTATTTTTATTTGATGAAGAAGTCTAAACTTTTTCTCAAAACTTTTGTTATAAGTAATTATAAAGCGAGATATAGTAACTATCACCGTCCAATATTTTTAATTAAACGTAACACATTCTCGCCTGAATTAATAATTTCTTTTAACTCGATCTACCTCGCATGTCCTGAACTAGTAGTAAAACCATTGATTAAATATGTATAGATTGGCAACCTTGAGTATCTGTTTAACATCATTTGCTCTAGATATTATGTTGCCATCTAGGTATAGGTATCTATTTACTAGGCGGAGTAACATGTTGGCTCCCATGTGGCTTGACTTATGTGCCACTGTTAGGGTACGTTCTAAAACGTAGTGTAAAGGTAGAGTGAATGTAGTATCACGTGATTTCTCTACTCTTTTTCATTTAGAACGATGCAGAGTGTGAAAAGAGTGTACTCCTTTTGTCAGTTCAAAATGGATTTGGAAAATACAATTATTAGCAGTATTTTTTATATATTAAGCAAAAACTTGTTTCAATTATTTTTAATTTACTGGCGAAATATTTGACATGGGAAATAATCATTATCGTCTACTTTCTTTAGAATAGTGAAGGTTTAAAATTCAATTCAATAGCAGAAAGTATTATAAAATGGCCTACACAACATGAAATAGATCGTAATAAATTAATTTAAAAATATGAATTAATTAGGAACTTAATAAGAAATAAAACTCAAATGTCAAACACTTGAAAACATGTGGATTTCAATAAACATTGCTAGTGCGCATGACGGGTACAAATTACCGCACTGACTGAGTGAGGAAAGAAAAGGACACTCGGAGTGTACCCTACATCGTTCACAAATAGGATGTAATGTTACCCGTCTAACTTCACTCTGTGTTTTAGAACGACTAGAGTGCACTCTTACCCCATTACTCCGTGTTTTAGAACGTACCCTTATATTTGCTATGGACGCCGTGAACGCTTCATTGAGAACTGACATTACCGACAGAGGCAGCACTATCTGATGTCGAAAGAGTACTGTTGTGAGTTTAACATGTAAACATAAATGTAAAGAAACGAAATGAAACTAAATATAGTTGAACATTTTCTGTTTTTAAATGCTACGGCAAGCTCCCACTGCATAATAGAAGGTAAAAAATGTATTGAGACTAATGTTTTACAGTTTAAATGTGTATTATTTTCAATTTATATGTGAAACGGTTATGAATACTCACCATATAATTAAGTGTGGAATTATGAACAAAACATGCATCGGATTCAAAATAAAATGCCCATATGATGGGATAAATATGCCCGCGCAAGAACTAAGAAATAAATTGCAATTTTTAAATAAAAACGACACTTTAAAATAAAAGTACAAATTTTATGGAATGGTTGTATTAAATGAAATATGAAATAGATTTTGGGATATATTCGTTCATTGACAATTCTATTTATAAAGTTTATAAAGTAGAGGTGGTTTTTGATAAAAAAGCACATATAATATCTTAAATTGGGTAAACCTATTTATTTTGAAAAAGTGATACATACATATACATATTTATTTTATGAATGTTGAAAACCATTTATTCCAATAATAGGTGCACTTAAATTTACAATTCCACAAACTATACTATAAAAATATCGTCATAACATTCAGCAAGATTGAGTATCTACAAATAGGTTAATTTATATATACTTCCATTTTTACCAGTTACCTGGAAAGATAAAATCGTCTTTCTTAAAATGAAGGGAACATACTTTTATATTATTTGTTATTTTCTTCCCACTCCTAATAATATTTTCCTATGCTTGCGTCTGACCATTCGTTGTTCAACGCCTTGAGTTATTATTACAACAAAAATATCATCTATTTTAGGGAAACTATAAAATCCTAAACATATGCCTTTGTCTCTCTTTGAGTGACAGCTAAAAATACAAAAATTTGTGCAAGATTTATATGCTTTTTTCAAAATTTATTTAAATCGCTCATGTTGACACACGTAATAACAAACAAAGAATACTCTTCCGAGAAAGTTCTGATTTTCGCCCCTAGTAGTCGTGTCGTATCTTGTCAGTTCTCAATATGAAATAAGTTTTCATTTATAATTATTTCGATTACAATAATCCTTTGGCGTGGCTAAGGATGTTGTTTAATTGTTTTGTTTCAACATCTATTTATTTTTAAAATAACAACGTTCTATATCGTTTGAGATGATGGAATGGGTGAATTTGATGTTTCGGAATGTATTTTATCGAAACGGTGGAAAGAAATTATTTTGAATGCTTCTGCGTGCTTTGAGGAAAATAAACGCATAAATGTTCCCCTAATTATTCTATTCTCGTCTATAAAGATGTAAGTATTATATTTTGAGGTTCGTTTTCACATGACAGATCTCAGTTCTTTATTTCCTTTGCACTAATTTCTGAATATTATTACATTTTAGAGAATTTGTACTGCTTTGAATGTCACATGTGACCGTAAGTAATATCAAAAATGAATTCAAACGTAAATAAATAATATCGTCCCCAAAAAAATTAGTGATCCGTCATCCGTCAAAAATCAATGCGAAACATTGCAGTCTGCAATTCGACGTACTTACTATTTAAATGTGTGGTGAAAGTAAATTGCTTTTTAAGACCTTTTTAATAATCAATTTTAAATATTATAATAGGTTTGTTCGTTCCGCTATGCTGCGTCTTACCGCAAAACACGACGGTAATTGTCGCTGCGTTTTGCGATTCACTGCCAATCGCCGCGGTAATAATTTAAGTTACTAAAAATTATTTTTCTGTTCGATCCGTTTGCGTTAAATTATTTTTGAAGATACGTCAGCCTATTATAATTATAAAGGATACTCAGTAAAAATATATTATTCTATTTTCCATTATTTTAATTGTTTATCATTTAAATTTAACTTGTTACAAATCATAATTCATATGACATTGACATTTATATATTTTACAAATGTATTTCAATTTCTAAAACTGAAACATTACATAGCATACTTATTGAAAAATAACAATTTTTTCTTAATATTTATTTGGCAAAAACTGTCATACTAGCACTTCATATGTAGACGCGAACATTACCGCCGATTATTTTTTTACGACCGAGTCATGAGTCACTGTAAAAATTATCACCGCCAGCTGCCGCGGCGTTTTACCGCAAGTTATTAGAAAAACGGAACGAACAGAATCTAGTGACTTTACAGTGAACCGCGAATCGAAAAGAACAGCAAATTTCACCGCCGCGGTTTGCGATAGACGCAGGGTAGCGGAACGAACAAACCTAATTAAATTAAAAATTATTTCTGTGTTGTGTTTTATAATATTAATTGTTGTAATCAATCCTTATTATTATAGTAATGAATTATAATTAAAAAGAAATATTATTTTTAATTTAAAGTCCATAAACGATGATCGGATTATAATAAGGACATAAAGAACTATTATGCCCTCATATAATGCCCCGGTTGTTATAGATATGTTTATATACACCGTATCCTAGCAATAAACAGTTCATAATACTTTAGTGAGACATAAATACTTTTTTTTTCAAACGTCTTAGAATTGGCATTTTTTGCGACTTGATTCAGAAGATAGAAATAAAATAAATAAATATCCATAGAAACTACATAGAATTAGCGGATAAAAAGAAAAGTAGTGCGTATCAAAAAAAAAATGTGTCATTCGAAATAAAAGTGTCTTTGTGTGCCTCGCGTGCAATTGTCCGTATCGCTTCTCTCGTCGTGCAAACTTCCATGCTCGCCGCACAAAGTATCACTTTTACTCCTAATAACACAATACAATATTAAATTGACATACGTTTTTTTGTTCATAGCCTACTCCGAGTTACGATTTTTTAGAACACACCGTACAAATAAAAATATAAAAACAATAATTATCATTCAGACGAAAACCCTATGTCAAACCGTAGCAGAAAAAATTAGTTTAGACTTTCAGACTTAAACAGATATTCTCATCTACACATACACATCTTCTGCGATATATCCTATTGAGAACTGACAAGATGCGACACGACAACTAGCGGCGAAAATCAGAACTTTCTCGGAAGAGTACTCTTTGTTTGTTTTTACATGTGTCAACATGAGCGATTTAAATAAATTTTGAAAAAAGGCATATAAATCTTGCACAAATTTTTGTGTTTTTGGATGTCACTCAAGGAGAGACAAAGGCAGATGTTTAGAATTTTATAGTTTCCCTAAAATAGATGATATTTTTGTTGTAATAATAAGGCGTTGAACAACGAATGGACAAACGCAAGCATGGAAATATATTATTAGGAGTGGGAAGAAAATAACAAATAATATGAAAGTATGTTCCCTTCATTTTAAGAAAGATGATTTTATCTTTCCAGGTAACTGGTAAAAATGGAAGTATAGAATTTTCTAATCGTAATTGTAACCTATAAATTAACCTATTTGTAGATACTCAATCTAGCTGAATGTTATGACAATATTTTTATAATAGTTTGTGGAATTGTAAATGTAAGTGCACCTATTATTGAAATAAATGGTTTTCTACATTCATAAAATAAATATATATCATGATCATGTATGTATCACTTTTTAAAAATAAATATGTTTTACGCATTTTAAGATATTAGATGTGAGTTTTTAATGAAAAACAACCTCTACTTTATAAATAGAATCGTTAATGGACGAATATATCCCAAAATCTGTTTCTGTTTCATTTAATACAGCCATTCCTAACTGCCACCATGATATTTGTGCTTTTGTTTTAAAGTGCCGTTTTTATTTAAATATTGCAATTTATTTCTTAGTTCTTGCGCGGGCTTACTTTCCCCATCATATGGGCATTTTATTTTGTATCCGAGGCATGTTTTGTTCATAATTCCATACTTAATTATATGGTGAGCATTCATAACCGTTTCACATATAAATTGAAAAAAATACACATTTAAACTGTAAAACATTAGTCTCAATACATTTACTATCTTTTATTATGCACCGGGAGCTTGTCGTAGCATTTAAAAACCGAAAATGTTCAACTACACTTAGTCTCATTTCGTTTCTTTACATTTATGTTTACATGTTTAACTCACAACAGTACTCTTTCGAAATCAGATAGTGCTGCCTCTATCGGTAATGTCAGGTCTCAATAGCTTTACGATTGTACCATGCTGTGCGTATATTTATATGGGAATCTCCAAAGCTTGGCGCCGTGGACTTGAATGATGCGTTAGCCCCCGAATTTTTTTTATCAAAAAATACAGAAATTATTTAATTTTCCTAAAAAATGATAATATTATGTATTAAATAAAATTTGGCATATATTCTGAAAATATTTTGTCAAAAACTTCACAAAAACCTTTTTATACTACATAGAATTTATGTCTAACGAAAAGTTGTGCAAGCCCATGTTGATCTGCTACTGTTGTTTCTAGCAACCGATTCGGCGGCTATCTTTTCATAGCAGACGACGCATCTGTTTTTCTTTCCCAAATTTTCTAATTCATGAAATTGAGAGACACGTTCATATGCGTTATGATGACACAATACGGAACAGGGGATGATGGCACGGTGTATGTGCCATGCGGCGTGAACGAAAAAAAAACATGTAATACGCCATGTGGTACAAATATTGTGCCATTTTTTAAAAACAATTTTTGTGCAAAAATTTTTTGTAAGTAAAAATAACATATTTTGAATTAGAAACATGACACTATGCTGTTTTTCATAAAATATGGTTTCGGCCCCAGGGACCCGATAAAAAGTAGTGTGGCAGTCAACCGAGGCCACATGAGAATACAGGCCTGAATGCTCAATTCGTGACGTCACAACTAGCCTGTTGCTGTCACGCCACGCTTCGAACGACAGCAGTGTAAGCAGTGGAAATATACGGAATTTCAAACAAATAGGATTGTACAATGTGATTTATAAAAATATACAACTCGTAAATAACTATTCAAATATTATATAATAACTATTTTATATACATAACTAAACAAATTAAATAAATAACGAATTATAAATGGCCAAAATTTACGAATTAACTCATGTTTTGAATAATCTCATGTTTTACTTTTAAATTATATAAGAAATAATAAAAATAATAATAACATTAATAAATCTTTAGATCTGGAGCTAACATATGAACATAAGAATATAATATGAAAATGATAATAATGAACTAAAAATGAGTACCTAACATACGTAGGTACGCATATGATATATTTAAAATAACCATTACTTTGGAATAAAATAGATTTAGTTGCTGGGTGATTTATTTATTTATTTATTGTTAAACTGCTTTTTATTACAAATTTATTCTTTACAGTTTTTTCTATAATTATTTAGTATAATGTTGCTGAATATACCTAAAAAAATCATAACTACATTTCAAGATACACTTTCACCATATATTAGGAAAACTTGTTTAGCTACTAATTTCTCTAATGTCAGATATATCAGTTTAGCCATGTTACCGTAATTGTTCTTGCACATTGGTACAAAGCATTTTAAAACTATTTTTGTCCTTCAACAAAAAACAATCGAAATTTGACGTTCCGTGCTGCGCTGTGCCGTGCGTCCACTCGCGCCGACTGCTGCAGCTCTACCATAGAAAATAGATATACATTGACCTATAGAAGGCGCACTCTCTGTAGAAACGCAAGGAGTTTAGATGACCAACAACCGCGCCTTGCGGACGCGCCGAGAAATAAAATTTTGTGAATGAATCATGATGTATTAATATTTGATTTAAATGGAATTCCAATAAGGAGAAAAAGGAAAGAAATTGAAAACTGGTCTTGATTTATTTATTATGCCATTTTTGTGTTTTAAGTTCCAACTTGTAACAAATCGGTACACAACACTTGCTTTTCTTTGGCATTGCCATGGTTCAAAACTCAGATCGTTCACGGACAAAAGAAAAAACAAAAATATTTAACAAACAACAAAAAGAACTTAAATAACAAAAAGTAATTAACAAACAACAAAACTACTTAATAAACAACAAAAAGCAATAAACAAACAACAAAAGTACTTAATAAACAACAAAACTTAATCACAAACAGGAATACAAAGAAAATAATTCGATAAACCGATGCTGACACTACAAGAGCGAAAACATGAGTGATCAACTGACATTTGTCACCATCTTGAAAACTTTAAAAACTTGTGTTATCAGCGCTATTTGCGGCACGGCGCACAACTATTTGAAGCGATAGTGGCGTTTTTGCGGTCGCGCGAGAAACTATATGAAAAGTCTCGGTTGCTGTATAGAGTGCGCATAGCATGAGCTCTACTGTTTTTAGAGGGCTAGACTAGTGCGCTGGCCTCATAGTTTGACGTGACGCATTGAGCAGAGATAAGCATTCAGGCCTGTAATCTCGTGTGACCTCGAGTCAACGTGTTAAAAATCATATTAAATCGTTCCTCGATTTTTTCCAGAAAATTTATACAAGATAACGTGCATTTGTTAAAGATAATTAATTTAAATTACATGACATACGTAGTAGTAATAGAGTATGCGACCACAATTAACTGTTAATATATGATGGTATGTCATAAAATATAATAATTTTTCACAAAAGTTTAGCATTTTACTAATAAAAATTAAACATTATTTTGTGTTAATGTTAATATTGTTATTTGCAAATAAATATTTTGGAGAAGGAATAAATGGTGACGTTAGCATGATCACGGATTATATTTCTAACGCTATGACACGTTATTATCTATTGTGCTTACAAAAATATCTTCCATTTCCCAATTTTCTTTTCTCCACTGATTACTCTCCTTGATACAGGGATAAATTGGTTTCCATAATATTGTATCATTTTCTTATCAAGCTTTATCACAGGTATCATTAACATAATTAGAGTACAAAATATTTTATTCTAAACGTAAATATGTACGAATATTCTGGAACTAACATATTCCTAATGAAGTATTGATTATTTTGACTGGATGTCGTAATACAACCACTGCCTGGAGATTTATTTCTAAAATTGCCAATGCTCGAGATGTTCATTTCCCATCCAATTCATTGTCAATTACAATGCATTTATCCGTCTTATTATACTGCTCGCTTACAACGTCATCCAGTTTGTCATTATCATAAAATTATATAAGTCTAAAAACGCCTGTAGCAGACATATTGTGGGAGGTAATATTATAACAAATTCCGGTGCATCTCTTTTAAACCTCATAGACTGCTTTTATTCTTTTAATAAGAATCTCGTAGAGGGAAATTTGTTGAAATTGAATGAAGCTTTCCCAATGGTGGTTGAGTTGAGAGCAGATGGTTAGGAATGATTGATCTGGGTTGGTTACAGTGAAGGAAGAAACGACGTCATCCCCTGCGCCCAAGAGCGAGGTCGGAGAGAAGGCTGTGGAGATCTTGAACGAGGCGGCAGATGAGATGGGGATTCCCACCTGGGCGCTTGTCTCCATTCTTATAGGTAAACTTTCCTTTATTTCAACTTATTTTAATAGATATTGACTTCCAGTGTAAAAGCTTTTTCCAGATTCGCTGTGCTGTTGCTAATTTAATATTAAAATTAATTAAAACTTTAGCAGCACTTAATCAATATACGGCAGTGCTTGTTAAACCTATTTTATTTCACGATACATTCAGAAAAGGTTGAATTTTGTATGGCACATTATTCTATGTAGCTTAGTTAGGCCCGGGACACACTATGCGTTTTGGCGGGACCGGTTTAACGGGACCGGTTGACCGGGAAGACAACGACTTATTGTTTTAAATGAATGCGTCCACACTGATGCGGTTGCGGTCCGGTTGCCGGTACTACCGCGGCATGTTGCGGTTTGACCGGACGGTTAATTTGCCGCATGACAACTACAACTCATTGGAAATAATGCGAGCGTTCACAAGGGTCTGGTTTTATTTTTTAATAGACAACGTATACTATTTGGACTCCGTTCTGATCAGACATTAGTCAGACTGTGTTCAAAACAGGTTGTCAATGCTGCCGTCCTGTTTAGCGAGATATATGTGGACGCTGTATGATCCATCCCGTTTAACCGGATGCGGTTTTACCGCTCCCGCTAAAACGCATAGTGTGGCCCGGGCCTTATACAAGATAAGCAAAAAGAAGTACCGCACTTCTAACCTTCATTCTACAAAAACGGAAAAAGGTACAAAAAAACATTGTAACACAAGAAAGGGTGTATAATATTTATTTGAGTATTAAGAGCTCAAAGTGATACTTTGTCGGTTATCGCTTAAGGAAGAAGTAGACGCGCGACAAGCATGAAGTAATAAAAAAATTATCTAATATAATTTTGAATTCATGAATTAATATTAAAAATTGTAAAAATTATTTAATCTATTTTAATATTGTAAATAATTAAATAATAATAAATTTTCTTTTACTATTGTTGCCATGGGAAACGCGCGAAAAAGAACTTTGTTGCTTACTCCTCAAAAAACATCAAATTTACGATGACAGATGCGAGCGTAAATATTTATTTTTCATAGCACTTGCAGAAAAAAAGGTTATCATTTTCAACACTTTTAAAAAACATTTATAAAGTGGTGGCCGTCTTGTATTCTTGAGACGGTTTCTGAATGCTCTCATGATTAATTCCGTCACTTTTGGAGAAATAGCAGCGATTTTCCCGGGAATAGTGTCTTTGGGCGCTTTATGGTTTTGAGATCGCAGAGTGTAAAAATAGGTGACACAAGGAAATCAGTTTCCCTGAAAATATTTCCCACACTTAACGATAATATTACACCTTCCGATTTCTTCTTGTGGGGCTAACTGAAATTAAAGGTGTATATATAACTTCAAAACCTTAATGTCATCGAAGATACGGACACTATTCGATAAGAAATCGACGCTATTTCTCCAGAATGACCGATTGAGTTATGCGAGCACGAGCATTCAGAAATCGTTTAGAAGAGAGCATCGCTATAGAAATATAGAATGCCACCACCTTGAAGATATTTTAAAGACACGAAACAAAAGCTATTTTATAAATACTCTTTCTTGTGTTAAATGACATTTTTGTATCTTTTACTGTTTTTGTAGAATAAAGGTTTGACTTTGACATGTAGTACTTCTTTTTAGTTCACCCAGTATGAATTAAGGCCGGCCGCGACTTGAAGTAATATCAGTCGGGCTATGAACTATTTCACTTTTATTAAGAAAATTGACTAAGAGAGGGCTGTACGATGGTTCTGTTCCGAATGGTACGACTAGCGAATGAAAGTTGACGTTTAAATTATTTTATAGATGTGATTTCTTTTGAAACCCTAGAAAAGAATAGAATCGTACGAAATATCCAGGTTTGAAATTTTTGCATGAACCCATTTAAATACTGGACTAGGAAAGCACAGAAATACATTACTGTGTCTGACTGAAAATAGATGGCCAACTAGTGTAACTGAATTACCAAACAGGGGCGCGTTTAAAATATTTTAAACATTTTTCGTTTATGTTGATTATATCAAAATATTTTGATCTTTAAACTATTTAGTTTGGTAATTCTATGAAATAGGATTATTTTTAATTTCCTCTAATAGTAATTCCGACTCGAGGGTTGCTGACACCTGAGACGAACGAAGTAGAATTTGCGGTATTAAATTTTTTAAATACATCCCTGAATCCTGTTGCTAAGGTCATTTTAAATGCCTCCTGGTATTGAATACAATTCTAATCTTCTGTAAGAGAATATAAGGGTCAGTTTCCTTTCAAATCAAATATAAGTAAATATTTTCAAAAGAAACCACATCTATTAAATAATCTAAACGTCAACTTTCATTCGGTAGTCATACTATACTAAGAGGTTTATTTCTAAGATGAATGAATGCTTATAAGAAAGTGTTCAGGTAAAGACACCCACGGATTGGGATTTTATGACTGGTCTATGAAAGCTTCCATAGCCGGTAACAAACAGTATATAAACAACTGTTCATATTTTTCCGAAGATTTTTCAAGTATTCAACTTTTAATGTTAAATTTTATGCAAAATATTTTTTCTTTATTTATAAAATTCGCTACGAATATATTATTAAATTTTATTTTCATTTCATTTTGAATATGCCTCATTATTATTTCGAGAACTATTCACATAAAAAATTCTTGTAAAATTACAAATACATCCTTTTACTTTTCGTTCTTTGCTTGGTTTTTGACAACACAATGTGACGCGAACAGAATCGAACGATACGGCGACATAAACCTGAAACTTCAATAAATGGACTTGTTCGATTTTTATGGAAATATCCTTTATATTATTTTGTACGTAAATTCGAATTTGAATTCAATATTATAAAGCGGCCTTAAACGTTCAATAATTTGATATTGAACAATATACTCCTACTATTGATCATATAGATCTAGAGATTATATTCAAAGTTAGTGCAATAATATGTCAATAAGCTAAACATTTTGCACAATATATAAAATATTGTGGTCTGTCTGCAAGCTTTACTGGGTGGTAATACTGCCAAATTTAAGTACAAGTTTTAGTGTTGAAAATACGGTGCATATCACGTAACTACACTCTGGTAAAATAATAAATGATCCAGTGGAGTATACTCGGACAGCAAAATAAACCATTTCATTAGTCACCATTTCTACTGTTGTATAAAGCTTTTGTCTTACAAATTGAAGATTGCAAAAAGTAGAGGTAGAGAATATTTTTTTTAAACGATCGGAACACTTTTTCCTTACTGTATTGTGTTAATTTAATTTCTTTAAATTTAATTTCCTGTGATCGATTGATTTTTAGTTCTTATTCAGATTTTTCAGTTGAAATTGTGAACAAATTGTAAATCCAATCAGACATCTTTATACTGCGCATTTCAAAGCAATCTTGGAGTTTTTCTTCAATCACTTTCAAAGTTCCACCAGATTTATTCGGAATATTGTGTATTGTCATTACCTCGTAGATATTAAATTGTCACAAAATTAAAATACTGTTATCAGGTTCTTTTTCTAAAGTTAAATTTTCGAGTATTTATGTATGAATGCATTCAATTAAATTATATAACTTAAATGAATACATGTATCATGTATCTTCTGTGCACTTAGGTACATGATTGAAGAAAAGCATTCAATATTTTCAATGTATTTATAAATTATGCTGACAAATTATGCTAACTCACTCACTAGGTCGAATTTAAGGATGAAGGAGCTCCTATGCATTCAAAATTATGAAGGTTTGTCATTAATCTGTAAAAGAATTCTTCCGACATTTTGGTTCCTGTAAAATATCATTCTCATTGCTAAGTTAAGTTAATGAAGTTGCATTGAAGTTGTAAGACGAATTTGTATTATTTCTCATTTTAGATACAGATCTTTTATCGCTACTTTTGACCACTCGGT
Organism: Harpalus rubripes; assembly: GCA_963082715.1. Taxonomy (NCBI): domain Eukaryota; kingdom Metazoa; phylum Arthropoda; class Insecta; order Coleoptera; family Carabidae; genus Harpalus; species Harpalus rubripes. Next base: position 61,306,726 of record OY720448.1, on the reverse strand, counting down.
TGGCGCCCCGTATTCAAAGGCATATAAGTGAGCGAATTCGTTTCTCCACGAGTGTTGAATAGCGTTTTGTTCAATCCTGCTATTGAAATAAAAAAAATATTAAAATTTGTATATATTTATACATGAAGTGTAAATTAAAGTATGCAGCGGATTACGTTGACTGTGTTTATAAACATTTGCAAATGTCAACAAAATTATTTTTTGGCTGTCACATTCTTTAGATCTTGTATAGAAATTTTGAAAAGCATTATAGCAACCTGTGTGAAAAATACTTAACTGACTTCAGAGGCTTCTTGTATCTAATAGCAGACTTTCAAATAATGTAAATTGTAAATTTGAATTTGCAACTTGAGAAATCTGAATATTTGAAATGAAATTAAATAACTTTGAGAATGTCAACCATACAACACAAACATAAATTCGCGATATTTCCTACCCTTATACACATTTTTATACAAGACACTTCTTTTGCTTTGTTCTCATTCATAATATCGTTGATACGACATACATTTTTTTCTCTTTCTCCTAAGATCCTCCAAAACTTTTTGCATATTACTTACTAATCAATCACATTCATCGTGCACCTTCAAGGTCTCAGGCGGCAGGCCTGGTTTGGATCAGCAATACCATTATGATCGGCTACCCGGGAATTATTTTAAATATAAAATAAAAAAATAATAAATAAATATAAATATATCATCACGGCATATTACCCATTGCTGGGTAAAATAAGAGAATTTAATTCCAATAAAGAAAATGGCAGTCACACAAAAAAATTATTATAATTATATTTATTCTATCTTGGCCGGGCATATATAAGGGTAAATAATAATGTACGTATTCTTGTAACTGAAGATGTTCTGCGTTAGCAGGACAAAACGTCCTTTCCTTTTATGTAAATGCTAATAACAAATCCTGGGTTCCTATAACTTCTACATGTAGATATTTAGGTATTCATTTTAATTTCGTATGCTATTCAGAATTTAAAATTATAAAAAAAGTCAACGGTAAAGTAAAGAAACGAGAATTAATCTAGTAAAAAAGACCGTAGCATGTAATCGTCGCAAAGAAATTCCCTCTACCTCTGTAGCTTATATTGGATTAATTCCTTTTATAAAAACGTCATTTCTCTCTCTCTCTCTCTCTCTCTCTCCATTTTTTAAAATTTTAATTATGCGATTTTTTAAAAAGCCATTGTAATATTATTTCAAAACTGTAATTCTATTAATATACGAGCAGAAATTAATTATAATTATAACATATTGCTGTTAAAGCTTTTATGAAAAATAATTATGTGCAAATTAAATTAGTTTATTTCAATTATTCCACGAATTTTATTATAAATAATTAATGTTTCATATTTCACAATGACAACGACGGAAAATATATATCAAATGTAATATAAAAATATCATTTAAATAAACAATAACTATTTGAAAATATGTTCTTTACTTTTGAAGAATTATTTTAATGTTAATTTTTTATTATTCCAAGTGACAATTATAGCAAATCTATAACAAACTTTATTTCAATTAACTAATAAATAATAACAAAATACGTATTTTATTGCATATGATATAATGAGAACCTTCGCACAATATTTCTCCCGATAAGTATGCTAGTGAGCTAGTTACTTTAACCTTGAAACGACTTTGAAACGTCAAACGAGCGTCAAACATAAGCATTAATTAAAATAAAAATAATAAATTTAGTCTACGTATTTGTTAAAAACGTTTGTTTTATTGCACCTATTGTGTATTATTCTATATTTTGTGTTTGTGGGTCTGTCTTAAATGTGTACGTAGGAGATTAACATGGGAAATCAGGATTTGGAATTTCCTGCTCGCCTAAATATTTTAAGCAAAAACGCGTCAAATAAAAGTTTTAGGACATAAAATTCTGCATCTAAATCAATAAACAGAATTACCTTAATGCTTTGTAACGACAGAAATTAATTATGAAAATGTTGAAAATATCGACACCTATGGAATTTTGAACAAAAAATAAATAAATGCTTGATGTTTTATCTGTCACAACGTAAGTTAACTTATTTGACGTTTCTGACAATTTGATAAAACGTCAAGCATTTATTTATTTTTTGTTCAATTCCATGGCTGTCGATATTTTCAACATTTTCATAATTAATTTCTGTCGTTACAAAGCATATAAAGGTAATTCTGTTTATTGATTTAGATGCAGAATTTTATGCCATAAAACTTTTATTTCGCGCGTTTTTGCTAAAAATAATTAGGCGAGCAGGTAATTGCAAAAAACTGATTTCCCATGTTAATCTCCTATGTACACCTTTAAGACAGATACACGGTATAATGTGCCACAACCATGAAAAGTCATGATTACACACAATAATATTTGTATATTCTTACAAAAGTCTGTACATTGGAATACGTACTTGGGATAATATCCACCTGCTGCCATCTAGGTAAACTTTGCACTAAGGGCCTCATTGAAAAAAAATGTGGCGTTCAGGGTTTTTTTTTGCCTGAGAGATGTGTTGATCAAATATTTGCGCTTTGAATGATTGTAGATAAGTTACCTCATGTGAGCAATCAGTTTACGGCCTGCCAATTTTTAACAGTTAATTGCGTTATTGCATTAAACTAAAGGTTTATAATTGATGCGAACAACAGTTTTAACTTCCAGTTAGCACTAACGTAGTTTAACCAAAGGTGGTAAGAACAATTTTTCAACATAACCGTTGGTTATCAAAATGTCACTTTAACTAGAGGTTAGAGGTGGTACGATAGTGATGAATATCTGAAATTTTGTATTGAATTCTAAATATTGAAATACGTGCTTGAGTGCCAGGTCGCGAATCTGGGGAACCGGGTTCGATCACGATGACGCCAAATATTACCAATTTTAAATGGCACCAAATTGACCCCTGGGTGCACTTTCCACGCCAGCTATGAGTGCCTGTGAGGTGACGCCTGGTAAGCGCCCGCACGATGCAAATATTTCATCATTTACCAATAACTGTGTACAAAGCAGATTGGCACACCCAGCAATGGGTAATAAGCCGTGATGATATATTTATTATTTATTTATTTATTCTAAATATTTAATGAATGAACAATGTAAATGTGTTTTACCGGTTTCAGGAGATTAAACCTTTGTTTACAAAAGTAGGCTGGAAATTAAGTAATAACTGTATCTGTACGGTAACATTATTACAATACAGACTTATCAACAATAGTCTACAAAATTAAAATAAAATAAAATGAACGTATAATGCTGTCCATAATAATACATACAGATAACGTTAGTGTATCTTACTTAATACGGTTTACTTTATTCTAAAATAATAAACATGATGACTTAACTTGAATATGCTTGAGGTAGTTGTGATAAAATTATAAGTATTTATCAATGATCGAGGGGTGTTCGGTGCGAATTTTTTTTTGCAATTTTAGTTAAATTTGCGAAGAATTTGTATTTAGCAAAATTTAATTATAAAATCACCCTAGTAGATGGCAGTAGTAGCTACGAATATGTACAAGTAATAATTTTATTAATTGAATCGTTATTTTCACTGCCATACCGTGAAAATGACATTTTCAAATTAAAACAATTAATCTTTAATTATCTGTCAAAAAGTGTTTGTTACTTAGCAGCTTAGTGACATAAGTGTTAATTGTCTTAGGGTAATTATCAGTGTAAGTGTGTTTTGATTGGTTACTTTCGCACACGTGATCAGAAATACAGGGATTCAATTGGATAATTTTTTAACCAAAAAATTATCAGTGTAAGTTTGTTTTGATTGGTTACTTTCGCACACGTGATCAGAAATACAGGCAAATTGGATAATTTTTTAACCAAAAATTTTTCACTATAATAAAACACTATTATTCTAGTGAACACGCACGTACATAAATATAATGTAATTTATCTTTGGTTGTAAGGTTGTAACTCACTACAAATAACGGTAAATAAAACCCTTAAGCGTGCTACCATAAATACTTCAAACTTCCACATATACTTCTTTCATTCGATTCTGTAGGGTGTTATTAAGTAATATGTCACACGTTACAACTTAATCAACAGGGTTGCAATATATCGTAATCTGCAATAATTTCCTTTCTGATGTGCTTGTGGCAATTGTAAAAGCACTTCAAGATGGACCAATAAAAATTATTTATTTGAATAAAGAATTATTTAAAAATGACAGTAGTTTGAATGAAAACAACAACACTTGCCATTTTTGAATGTTTAAAGTCAGAGGCTGAAAGTGGATAAGACACTTTCTATTAATGACGACTGCTTTAGCGCACTTCTCCGTAAACCAAATGCATGTTGGTGTTGGTGTATTCTTGATTAGTGAAAATAACAGGCATTTCTAAATATCTAAGTACTACGTCATTTATGACAACCAATAAATATTGTTTTTGGAACAACTTGATATTTAGATTTTAATTTATTAAGAAGCTTGTTCGTAATAGGTCGGCTTTACAGTCACACAACTTTTACAGTTTGACAGATTGTGCAGTATATATTTCAGAATATAACTTCTTATTTACCAAACCTGAATAAGCCTTGTTGTGCTGGTAACGAAAAAATTCGAAACATTCAGTAATTGCTTTCTGATATTCAACCGGTTGCTGAAAAACGTAATTGTTGTTATTTTGTTTAATTTATACTATTAATGAGTTTGGCATCAACACTATCTCGTATTCTTTTAGGTGTCCATACCAAACGTGACATCAGCTCCACACTGACTATGGTATCAACCAATGACCATATACACTGCTAAACACTCAACACCAACTTATATTTATAATCGAAACACAACAGAACATCACACTCATTCTGAGAATAGTATCAGTGGTATCAAATAATCAGATCCATATCTGTAAATACAAAATAGAGCACTGCAACCATTTTGAGTTTAGAAATAGCACCAGATCTGAATAATTAGGGTTTTCTGAAAGTACAAATTCAGAATATGGTAATAATTTATTTTTGGAATAATGTTGGTCAACTAATTTCCGATACCAATACCAATAAATCAAAAAACTTGGTGGTTATTATGCACTATGATAATTGTATTTTTTTATAGTAGATGAATAATTCTGGTTACAGGTATAGCGGTGATCGTCCTCGTGATCTGCTTCTGCTGCATCCGACGATGCTGCCGCAAGCGCCGCGCCAAGGGCGACAAGAAGGGGATGAAAGGCGTCGACTTGAAATCAGTTCAGTTACTTGGTTCAGCTTACAAAGAAAAAGTACACTTTTTCGCTTTTCATTATTGAGTGTTGTGTGTCCACTGGTTCATCTAATCATTTGCCTAACGGACGATCAAAGGAACACACACTAACATACCTGTCATTACAAACAACTAGATATTTTTACCATTTATATTTTATATCGTAGTTGTTTTTGTTACTTTTTCGCGCAGTTGCTTCATCATTTCATTTTACCCATGCTAGATTAATATTCTTTGTAGTAATTTTTTACTTATAAAAGGTTGTTTATATGCAGGGTAACAACAACACCGACAACCGCCATTATTTTTTTTATTATTACAGTTGCAAAAAAATACTATAGAACAAAATTATAGGAGACCAAAGGAGACATCCCACGAAAGAAGAAAATATTTTTTTAAACCAGTGGTTCTCAAGTTACAACACAAAGTTATACTTTTTCAAATGGGATTATAGATATTTTTTATGCCTTTTCGATAGCGTATTTTTTCCGAATTCAACCATGTATTGGTTTTATATCCTTATATAATAAAAATATTGAAAAAAATTTAATTGAAATTTCAATAAATTTGATTTTTGGTTTTTTTAGTAGGCTATGTATAAAAAAATGAGTTTAAATTAAAACGAAACAAATATTTGTTAGTCTAGATTCACAATAGCCGTAAACGTAAGGACTACATAACATAAAAATTATGAAAATCTTATGCATATTCACAATGGACATGACGCAAAAATTAAGGTTTTAGTTATTTTAATGTCGGTAATTAACATAGGGTATTTTAGTTCAAAGTTTATTATTTATAATTCACAGCTTTTTATACATGTATTGCAGATTCTACTATCTCTGCCTCAAGCTCTGCCCATATGTTCTCTTTCTTAAGAACATCTTTATAATTTTTATCCTATTTGTTATACAAGCATTCATAGCTTCTACTTAAATTTATCAATCATAATTGTATATCCATAATTATACGATTATAAAGCAAAGAAATATGATGATGATCAATATAAACTATCACAAGTCAACTTGTTTAGTTTTTTTAGAGTGTTTGACATTTCACGCGCATGCGCAGTAATTCGGTTTGTGAACGCTGCCAAAGGAATACTATAATTCAAATTTACGCTCACGTTTACGCTTATGTTATTCTTACGCTTACGTCCATTGTGAAATAAGCTTTATGAATAGGGTTTTATCTGATTTCCATCCTAAATAATTCAAATTGACAGATAGTAAATTTTATTTTTCATACATAGCCTACTGAAAAATAATTAAAAAGTCTAATTTATTTAAATTTGATTTGGATTTTTCTCCATATTTTTATTATGTACGGATATAAAACTAACACATGGTTGAATTCAAAAAAAAAATACGCAATCGAATAGGCATAAAAAATTAATATAATCCCATTTGAAAAAATATAACTTTGTGATGTAACTTAAGAACCACTGGTTTAAAAAAATATTTTCTTGTCTAATAGGATGTCCCCCTTGGTCTCCTACAACTTTATTCTATAGTACTTTTTTGTAACTATAATAATAAAAAAAATTATGGCGGTGGTCGGTTTTGGTGTTACACCCTGTATATTAATGAGATTTGAACGATTCTAGTTTTTTCAGTTAATGCTTTATAGAAATATCCCATTTTATAGTTCAGATCTTATTAAGTTTCACACGGAAGAGTTTATTTCAGATTTACAAGTTTGATTAAATGAAAGCCTAATTATATATTTTTTAATTTATAATCAGCTACGGTCAATAGTTTGAAAAGTTTTAAATTTAAATTTTTATATTTGCAAACTAAAAATCTTTACATTTTATGAATCATTTCTAATAATTTGCAGTATACAGTTTTAGAACAGTATATAAGAAGGAATCGGCAGTTAGCAGACAGCTGTCAAGAGCGCAATGTTTTATGAGTGTTTCTGCCATATTTATTTATCATAATCAATCACCTTTCGAAAAACCTTTTATTAATAGTTGACTTATATTTATTAAACTTTAAAATAAAGATTTGTTTTATTTTCTGAGTTCCATGAAATTTGTTAATTCTTCAGTCATATCCTAAATTATATGCAGAGCTGGGCAACGGGCAATTACTGTTGTAGTAAAATATTTTCTTCAAAATCTAAATCTGCTACTAACTATACAACTAATAATTGAACTAGAGCGAACTTCTCTAAGTTTAATAATGTAAAATGAAAAAAATTAGATATAGAAACAATTTTTTTGGTAAAATCTTGATGCAGAAATTTCTTTAAAAATTCGAGATATAGAATAATTCAACTTATAGAAAGTTCTAGTTATGGAAATTCGACTATGCTCTGTATTTAGTTTTCATTAACTTTTTCAACCAATCCTATCTAAATAAAATGTAAGAAAAAAAAGACATTTATTCATATAAATTAAATTACAATAGTGTCAAAAAAAGAATAAATACTTTTTGCCTATCCTTATTATTAGCTATGATTGAAGTTAAAAATAAGTGAAGGTCTTGGGTTCGAATCCTGATAGATCGGTTAGGGAACGTGAAAAATAAAATATGATTACAGACTTAGAATTTTATTCTCGAAAACATTTATTGGAAGCATTATTGTCTAAAATTGATAGGTTACTTTTTCAAGGAAAAACTGTTATCCCATGTTAAACTCCTGTGGCCCACTTTTCGTGTTACACCCGGTATATAAACATAAATGTAGCAAGTATTTAGTAAAAAGTATTGTTCGCGAAGCCATTTGCTGTGAGTTCTAATAAAAAATCTCCAATAAATAACTTTTAAAATAATCGTTATTTGGTCCGCCTTGAATCTTCGAAACTACTAATCCTATAAAAAAATAATAAGACCATTTTTGCAGGAAATTTTATCTACTTTAATTTTGTTTATAAAGTGTTTTTCGCTAGCACTTATAGTTTCGAATTTTTTTTGCAAAAATCGTGAAAAGAACATCTTTAAACGGGTCCCAACCCCCCCGTTCACCCCTCACCATCGGGGACTTTTACTATGTTGTACAGTAGACAATAACTGTGTCAAGTTTCAAAACTCCGGTATTTTTTCCCTCGATCTGCTTCTATTGATCTAATTTCACTGGGCTAAATAGATAAAACTTGATTTCAAAAGACTACTTAATGCTTTGAAGGTTTAATTTAATTTTAAAATTTCTAAAATTCAGGCTCGGTTAGAATTTTTTAAACCACTTTAATAAAACTCGTGAAACTCAAACAGAAATGGTAAAATTTTGAATATACAGTTAATTATTTACACACGTTGAATGGTAGTGTTTAGTTAAAATTCCAATTACTTTACTAAATTTGGCTCAAAAAAATTAGATTTCAAAAGTACTTAACTATAACTACAGTAACTACACTAATACACTACACTACCAGTTACATAAAAAGTAGCTTCATTAGAAGTTCAATGACAATATAATTAATTAGCTACTGCCCAGCTCTACTTATGCTTATTTTAGTTGTAAAAATTTAACAATATTTACACAGTTAAATATTAATATGGCGTCTTTTCTGCTTATTGTTGAATTTGAACTATAATTTTAGTGATTTTTATCATTATCCGATAAAATCAACTTTTTGAACAATATGTATACATATTATTCAAATAGTTGATTATATTATATACATAGGTATAATAAGAATAAATATTAAATTTCATCTAATAATTTTTTATTCATTCACTATTAGAAACTCTCTGGCAAACATAAATTGTTAATGTGAATGCAAATTTTTTTGGTCATTGAATAATATGTATAATTTTTTATTCAACAAATTTTCAATAAAATCTAAATTATGCACTTTTAACATTATTTCAGAACTTGACATCTGTAAATAAATATTCTGTTATTATTTTTTTAGTACTTTGTAATGAGCAAAACATATAGTTTGAAGTTTTCTGCATGGCCTTTAGAAATGGGTATTACTCTGAAATTTCTCTTAGGTACAACCTGATATGGACGAATTAACTGAAAATGCTGAAGAACCGGACGAAGGTGAAAGCAAGCAAAGTGAAGTGAAACTGGGTAAACTTCAATACAAAGTAAACAGTCAATACACCATCGTTTTCAGCTACTAAGCTAATGAATGCTTTCAGCTCGAGTACGACTTCAACTCCAACAGTTTGTCAGTAACTGTCATCCAAGCAGAAGATCTCCCAGCTTTGGATATGGGTGGAACTTCTGATCCGTACGTCAAAGTCTATCTACTGCCTGATAAGAAGAAGAAGTTTGAGACTAAAGTCCATCGGAAGACTCTAAGCCCAGTCTTTAATGAGACATTTACATTCAAGGTAACTTTGTCTAAATCAATATTCATTGCTTCTCTTTCTTAATGTCGCGGAAATTATATAAAAAAGTGAAATATCTTTACAGGAAATTGGGTGGATAATTAAAAGTTGTTACGTAGTTTTAATTAATTAAAGCTGACGTAAAACTAGATTTCATTTATATGCAAATAAACAGATAAAATTAATTTAATGAACAATAGAGCCCGATAGATAAAAGACAATTGTTAATTCAGTATCTAGTGTATGAAATTAAAATATTAAAAACTGCCAGGCTAAATATATAAAATCAGTCAATCAATAAATAAATACATAGAAGTTTTATAGATAATTGGTATATTATTAAAATTTTATTTAGATATTATAATTATACAGCGTGTCCGGATTTCGAAGACCACCATTGGGATCTCGGAAACTATAAGAGATACGACTTCGGTTAAGTGCAACATGTGATGCGTATTTGGGCATCTTAGAGGTGCTTTTGCACGCCAAAAATTCTCATAGGTTACTAGATAATGGCGGAAAACTGAATTAGATCGATTTTTCATATATAATATTATGTGGTAAATTTTTGCCGGAAAAATTGTCAGATTGTTACGAGAGCTGGTCGCCTAGCAATTTATTGAGTAGCATTGACAAAAAATCACGAGTTGTAAACGAGTGATTTTTGATCAATGTCACGAGATAAATTGGCATCAGGCTCGAGTAAAGCAATCAGAAAAGTTTTCCAGAATAAAATTTAACCACGAATGATATTCGGATGACTATTTTCAAAATAAAAATCAGGTAATAATTTATATATATATATATATATATATATATATATATATATATATATATATATATATACCGGGTGGCGCTCGAAATCCGTTACATAGGCATTTAACATGGGAAAACCGTTTTTGCTAGCGCGTTGCTCCGTAAATTATTTTAGAAAGAAAATCTTCAAATAAAAGTTGTAGAATATAAAATTCTGCATGTAAATTAGTAAACAAAATGCATTTCGTATATTTAGTAACTTCAGAAATTGAATATAAATTTTTTAAAAATTTCATTTCAATAGTGCTAGCCATGGAATTAAAAGAAAGAAGATAAACAAATGTGTTGATTTAAATGTCAAATATTGTGATTTTTTGTCCAGAAAAATGAGTATTTGAACAGTATAGAAGAATTAAATTATTATTCTGCTTCAGAATTTTACGTTATGATAATTTTATTAAAAATTAAATTGTAAATAAATTTTTATGACAGATAAACACACGTTTGTTTGTTAAGCTTTTTGTTAATTCCATGGCTATCACTACTTTGAGTAGATTTTCGACATTTTCATACCTAATTTCTGCTGCTACAAAGCATGCAAAATTAATTTTGCTTATTGATTCAAATGCAGAATTTTATGTTCTACAACTTTTATTTGAAGAATTTTTTTCTAAAATAATATGGGGAGCAACGCGCTAGGAAAAACTGTTTTCCCGTGTTAAATGCCTATGTAACGGATTTCGAGCGCCACACGGTATATATATATATATATATATATATATATATATATATATATATATATATATATATACAGGGTGATTCATCGGTCTGTCCTCTCTCTATAATTCTTTTATTTTAAGTCAGCTAAAAAAACTCTTCGAATATAATTTATATGATATATTGTTGTCTATCTACGTATTATATGCATTTGTATACAGGCTGCTACGTTTAAGCGCAACAATATGTAACTTTAAATTTCTTAATGGAACACCCTATATTTATTTATTTATTTTGATAGTAAATTAGATTCCCTTTAAAAAAGTATTAAATAATAAGGGGTCTAAAATTATAAATTAAGAAGTTATTTACGTTCATAAAAGATAGTAGTTCATTGTGAAAAACCCATAATAATACAAAATTTTGATCCTTTTTTATTAATACTTATTTTAAACATTACACTAATTCCAAAGAAGCTATTCAAATTTAGTGACAGACTAAATAATGCAAAATTATAATAAATGCTCGAAAACTTGTCCTTCAATTTCAATAGATTTTTCTATTATAAATATTATATTAACCATCTCATCTTTACTAAAATTTGAATTATTCATTTTCACATCAACATCAACAATGATAAACTAAGAGTACTTATACAACTTGTTTGTTTAAATTCGAAACAATTGAACAAATTATCCATAGCTTACTTTGTTAAAAATAACATGATAGAAACATATCATTCAACGAATAAAGTTAAATAACTTTTTAATTTATAATTTTAGACGCCTTATTACTTAATACTTTTTTAAAGGGAATCTAATTTACTATCAAAATTAATAAATAAATATAGGGTATTCCATTAAGAAATATAAAGTTACATATTGTTGCGCTTAAATGAAGCATCCTGTATATAAATGGATATGGTACGTAGATAGATAATACTATATCATATAAATTATATTTGAAGAGTTTTTCTATCTGACTTAAAATAAAAGAGTTATAAAGAGAGGACAGACCGATGAATCACCCTGTATATATATATATATATATATATATATATATATATATATATATATATATATATATATATATATATATTTATTTGACATAAATTTTCTAATTTTTATTGTGTTTTGAGGGGTTATATTTAACTTTGCTTTTTCAACGTTTTAAATAGATTCCTGTCCGAATCGACTCGTTTTTAATAAAAACTGATAACACTGAAAATATACACACTTTGACAGATATGTAAACAATGTGTTTCTAAAACGTCAAAAAAAATTCGCTTATCAAAACTCACTTACTTTGAAAAATACAACATCTTATTGGCTTAAAGGATGCGAAAAAAATGTTGTGACGTTGTTTTGTCGAAATGAAACTTGGTAACTAGGTAGGATCCTGAATTTGGATAGGCTTACAAATTTATGAGTGAAATAATCATTTTAAAATTACTTCTAAACTATCAATAATCGAGAAAAAATGTGTCAAATAAAAAAGTTAGATATTTTTATTTTCTATTCAGTGGCGTAAGAACATATTTTTTTATCGATAAATTATCGTGATATATATATTTGTGAGATTAGAGTTTAACCTAGCAGCGCTTCAGTTTTTTTTGTAATTTTTTGCAGTGTAGTTTTTCTTGTAGCGTACTTGTTAAAAATGAATAAAACTAGTGAATATACGTAATTATAACCTTGGACACAAGCACACATCAAATATAATTTGAAATGTCAAATACTATAGTGTTTGCATTGGAAAAGTAACCAAAAATTCCCTAAAAAATCGACGGAAAATAGAACACATTCTATTTCATCAATTTATTGATTAATTTATTTTCCTATATAAATCGATCGATTTTTCTGTTTTACACGTACCGATAAATTGAAGGTCGCAGTCGATCAATAAATCGGTCGATTTACAGCCATAATACAGCAAAATTGTACAATTTATTTTCAAAATAAATTGCACAATAAATTGTGAAAATTAGAAGGTGTTCTATTTTCTCCGATCTTCTTAAAAAAATTTGGTTCCTTTTCCAGTGCCCCCTGTATAATATTTGACACATTGAACTATTTCTGTTTGACGTTTGTATGCTTTGTGTGTATCACGGAAGTTTTTTATTTTTGTGAAATGTCACGATTTCGAAACGCAAACACAACAATACGAAACAAACAGTTACCCTTAAAATATATCTGATCATCAAATGCGGTTGGTTGCCCTTCTCCCGACAACAATAAATTGTTAGAATATCGTGAAGTGTAAAATATGCTTATATTTTCAAAATAAATTGTACAATTTATTGCACGATCATTTGTACGATTTATTGTGAAGTGTAATACGGGCTACACATTTTTCATGAAATTTCTTATTTATTTGTCAATACTTTGATTAGTTTTTCAAAATAGTGTTTTATTTTATTTTAGAAACTTATTTCATTTCTACCTTGCTTCATAATTTAATTTTATTTCTATATTTTAAAGTTATCGTAAGTAGATATACCAGATATCATCTAAAATAGTTATTTATGATATAAGTGTTAAAAGTGACATTTTATTTGGTGAGAAGGAAGTTGGAACACGACGCGAAGCGCAATAACCCTTATACCAATCGAAAGAGAAAAATGTATTTTTTCAAAGTAAAACTCAAATATGGGTTCCATTAAAAAAATGTAAGTTTATGTTATATTACTGGAAAAAAACTCGTATGCCATAATCGTCATTCAGGTAACAGTTTCACTTGAAATAGCTTTTTGTATATAATAAAACAGCTATTTCAAGTGAAACTGCCTTCTGAATAACGATTGTTAGTATTTTCATACATTTTCTAATTTTCGACGATAACGTTATGTTTGAACAAATATATGTATATTTATTTATTAATTGTTAACGCCTTAGTCTTTTGCCTTGAAGAAGCTGTAAGTGGCAGCGAAACGTTGGCCTCAGACTAAACAATAAATATTTGGACTACAATCTTGCTATTATTTCATCCCATAAACAACATCAGTCATTTATTCCATATTACAATAAGATTAGAATTTCTCCAAATTATTTATTTTCACTTTCACTATTTCTACCCTATAGACAAACTAACAGAAAAAGATAGCAATACACAACGAGAGAGACGACAATAAAAGTAAAAGGTCCGCCTCTTCCTTACCTCCCCCTTTTACCTTATGCGTCTCAGATACTACTGGGACTCCAACGCATGGGCCGTAATAGAACCTTCCCAAAACTTTATTATTATTTTTTTCACGGGTATTATTATTACGATTAGCATATAAAAAAATTCGTAGAAATTCCCATAAGTACCTGATTACAATCTCAACAAAGTTTGAACGAAGTGTAATTCATCATATCATTCTTAGAGCAGAAAATTCCGATATTCCTTAAAAAAAATCATGTAAATCTTTTTGAACCTCTTTACTTTAATTAAAAGTTTATAATCTTTCTGCATATAAGTTTTTCGTTTTCGGTAATTTTATGTCAGCTATGTAAAACCACGATTTAATTTGAATAATTTTAATACCTAATTCTAAATGGCTCATTTATATTTATTATAAAAAAAATTCACACTCTTTAATTATAAAGTGGATTAAGTTTATAGTTTACGTCATAATACGAGTACAATATAGGTATATTAAAAATACTGAAAAAATAAAATATTGCTATAATGGGGACTTCTGAAGCATACGGACTAGATGTAAGAAATGGGGAGGCATTGTGAGGTATATGTTTTCTTACATCTAGTCCGTATGCTTTATGATCTAAGGTTCTGAAGTACCCTTTTAGACAAAGACAACAAGCTCGAAGAAAGAGACAGCAAAGCACTACCATGACCTCTTAGATAGAATGTAAAACAGTAATGTGTTGAAGAATTTTGTGTTTCGGTATTATTATGTTTTTAAAATTTATCTTTAGCTAACAAATCATTATTATAACAAAACTGATTACTCATACATACGTCAAACACCACCGCAAAATAAACTTGCAAATATCAAATCGGATTGGAACGATACGTTGAAAACAAAAGAGATGCCATGGTAATACAAAATTATCTCTTTTTTCGAGTCTTTTCCTATGTACTGGCGGGGAGAATGTGTGTTGTGTGACGTCAGTTTGATAAATCCGCATTCATTAATAGTTTAAAGTTTAATAGTTATTTATGCAACAAGAGTAAAAAGTATAGTCTTATTTCACGAATAGGAAACTTTGTTTCGTTATTTGAAGAAAAACGCTTAGGAAATATTACTGGATATTGGTTTGCACTTCTTTGGAGTACTTTTTTATGTTCTTCGAACGACGATGGTTATTTTTTATCTAAAAAAACATTCTGGAATTCTGAGGAACTCCACTAGTGTGGTAAACGGAAAGTTAAAACAGTAATTCTTTACACGCACTTAAATAAAATTTATAGAATTAATTTCAATTTGATGGATTAACAATTATTTTTTTTTCTTTGTTTATGTAGAACGTACCATATGCTGAAGCCATGAACAAGACGTTGGTGTTCGCAATCTTCGATTTTGATCGGTTCTCCAAGCACGACCAGATCGGCGAGGTGAAGGTGCCGCTGTGCCAGATCGACCTGGCGCAAACCATTGAGGAGTGGCGTGAGCTGCAGAGCGTGGAAGGCGAAGGCGGCCAGGTGATATGCCCCCCTCCCTGTAGCATCCGCGTCGCGAACTGTCGCCTCCCAAGGGCTGACTCCGATTCAATACGGTTCCTACACCCAGTTCGGACCAAACAAGTTTCATTTGAATGCTTCTTGCACAATGAATTCCATTGCATTTTTGATAAATATATATTATTACTGTATAGGCAATTAACTAAGTAAATCTGGCAGTGTTTGCATCATGATTTTACCATACCTACATATTAAGCGATTTCAATTCTCATAGCCATCTATGTTTAAGCGTTTGTGTTTTCAACGGAGGAACTATGTGTCTGTTGAGTTTTTCAGGAACGAGACGCCCGAAGCTAGTACTGATCGAATATAGATGATGATGATGATGAATATTGTGTTTTACTTCGATAACTACTACAGTTACAAGTGTATTTACGTACATTGTTTTTCTCTTTTCCCTCATATTTTCTCTGCTCTGCTTATGGTATGGCCTGTGCTATTGGTTGGTTGTCACCTCGACTTGACGCATTGCATGCCGCTTCAATACAATCAAACAAATCATTCACGTAAGTATTATTATATTTTCAAGCCACACTTAAATAGTTTCAAACACATAATTTATTGGTTAAACGTAATGGGATTTTATTTAGCTCCCCTCACGTTTATACCTTTTATTAAGAATGATGGGTTTTACTTCAAAATTTTCCAAGATAACTGCTTTTCTCTTAATCAAAAAACCCAACCTTCTTATTAATTCACAAAGCGCGAAACCATTATACTCTCAAAGCATCGTTTTTAAATAAAGTTCATAATTAGATAGTACGATGATGCATACAGTATAATGGAATGATCATTTGTATTAAAATATATTTCATATTTGCTGTTTTATACTTGAACGATATTTTCATAATTCTTTTATGCCGATTATGGACAATCACAAATTTAATAGCGAGCAAAAATAACAAATTTGTAAAGTATTTATATACAACATTGCAAAAATATAATAGATATTTTGCTATCAATAACTGTATTTGACATATTTTTTTATTTGCTAGTATTTGCAAAAATAACTATTTTTATTATTTCCGCTTTTTTGTTTCACTACATCAGGATTCCTAGGTACCATTGATCTGCCACGCCAGCAGTTGCTGGAGAGGCTAAGCGCCTTAGTAATAAAAGATAGTAAGATATTTATTTAGGCATAAAAATGAATGAAAGATTAAAACTGTTTTTCGCAGAAAAAATGTAATAATCTTAAATCCTTCTGAAATTTTATTACTTTTGCTGGTTAATAAATTTATTACCCTCAAAAATGTGCTTTATATAAAAAGCTTTCCAATAAAAAAGGAATATTTCATGAGAATATCGTTGAAGTGAACTTTATAAAAGTAAACTATACTGTATTTTAATGAGCATTTTATATTATTAATTCTATGATATTTTATACCAATATTTCTATGGTTCTGCCCTATAATTTCATGCCCATTTTTCCTAATATTTCTGCACGAATCCTTTTTGTTATAGCATCTGCATTTTGGCTGATAAATGTCGATACATACTCTAGAGTTCTTTTCAGATATTGTGCGTATCCTCTCGTGATGGATGGATGCAGTCCTGCCCCCATTCAAGTACACGAGAATCGTATATACTCTCACTTGCATTTTTAGTAGTTCATTACGTTTGTTCAACATCCCACTTTATTTGCCATGCCGGATTTATTAATAGTTCATATTTTAATTATAAATGACTCAACCAAACACACAAGGCATAAAAATACATTAGCTTATTAAAATAAAAACTATTGATTTTATTTATTATTAAGTAGCACGGCTAATGTTTACGCGTTCATTAATCGCGATTACTAAGTATAATAAATGAAAGATTTTTTTATATTTACAGCGTATTATAGTTTGGGAGAACAATTTGATGAAATTTTGGACATAGTAATCCGGAATGGCATGGCTTGGCCACAGCATGCGGCACGAAATGCATGGAGTAGCGAGTTAACCGTTTGTAGAGTGAACGCTGATGCATGCCCCATCATACACACAACTCGAGCTTCGAAAATCGACCGTTTTTCCAAAACATCAAGGAAATTTGATGAAAACAAAAATACCTACATACACATTACATTTTCTTACTGAATGCAAGCAACGGCGACCAGTAGAAACATTTCATTTCTGAATGAACATATCTGTATTTTACTCTTGCAGTTCAGGAATGAATTTTTTCTACTCTATGTGCAATTTTTAACATTCAAATTAGATTGTCTTTCTTGCTATTGGGCACAGCTTCCAGTAATTTGTTGATAGATCATTTTTGAGTAGATTCAATATTCTATTACAGATATTTAGTACGAAAAACAACAGTAGATTTTGATGGAATTCCATGTCTTCTTGTCACGTATCTTAACTTATTTTTGATTCTGTTAGTTAGGACCGAGGTGAATTACGGATTTTATGTGAGTCATTATTTTCAAATTAGTAGATTTTTTATCGATTCTCACATTCTAATTTTTACACACAGTAAAGACAAAACTCTACGTGAAGAAGAAGTTAAGTACGAACCGAAAACACAAGACATGCATTGCTTTTAACCATTAGTTCTGCTGCGTTAGATGAAAACTAATTTCCAATAGTTCAGACAACAGGCTGGTTTGAGCTGGGTGTTTAGAAACTCAACACTGGTATACAATTATACCCGAAATTTTCCTAGTTCATTTTGTGGTATAATATACATTTATTGCAGACTAAAAATACCTAATTGGATGTTATTTTTTTATAATCGTGAATGTATAATTACATACGTAAGATTAGTGTTTCTTTTTCGTTACCTCCCAGAAAAGTGCGAAAGAAACTATAGGTATTTTTGTTATATCGAAAACCACCAACTGCTCTCTGATAGATTCCAAATAGTGAAGTTCTTTGCTTCAGTAAAGCGATTATTATTACAACATGTAGAACTCTATTTTGATATTTTGAACTACGGCAAAATAAATCTTCAATTACTAGCTGTAATAATAATTGCTCTAGAATAAGTTCAGAATCTCACTAAATTTGCAGCCGTATTTGTAGTCCGAAATTCAAAAAAGGAATTACAATATGTATATGATGTGGCCAACACAAAACAAACGGTCTTTTTATTTTTAATATAATTATTTCTGGTTAGTTAATATTATCTAAATTTCAAGTAGTACTATATATTTAAAGGTTATGCTTGATAGACAAAACTGTTTTAGTAAATAATTACTCAATTTGTTGGAAAAAAAATAATAGGGACGTAATTTTTTTTTCAAGATTACAATGTATAAAAAATCAAATAATTGTGGCATATATTTACCAAAATTTTAATTAAGTTTAAAAACAATCAAAGGCTTAAATAATTGTCAAAAAAATTTAAAAACATAATTTCATGCTTTTTTGGTTTTGTTGAATTTAAAGTTTATATATTCACACTTTCACAGACATCAAGATAAAACTAGTTTTGTCGTATTGTAGACTTTAAAGTTTAAAAACGTGCTTATCTTCAAATGTTTTATATATTCGTGTTCTGAGATAGTCGGTAATGACAGGTTTGTTCCAACATAACATACAATGAAATCAGTACGTTGAATATTTCCGTTCTGATTTGATTGTATGTTGGAACAAATCTTATTAAACGATTTTTATTGGCAAAAATTGAAAGAATGAAAAATTTCGGGCTGTAAAAGGCAAACACATTAGAAATTTAGTTGTCCTATGCAGACACTGAAAGTGAAATAATCTGTTGTCCATTGTGTGAGGATGTATCGTAGGCAGTTGGTCTAGACACATGAAAAAATGCTTTTAGGCGAACACAACAAATTGCTATATTGTATTCGTGAGTGTACCCTGCCCTAATGTGGTCCTGTGTGGTCCCTGGTTCCACATTCATAGATGTTATTGCTACTGTACCCGATATATATGACCGCCTTGTCAATCATGCTCATGGTTGTCTCTTCTGACTGATTCTCCCCTCACTTTCTCTGTTTCTGAGACCAATCCGATTTTTTATATCAATGTTTAATATGAGTGTTTTTCTCTCGTGTGTTGTGTTGCGTGCCGGCCATGATGGCTTGCTACACGAGTATTATGTGGTTACAGGACAACAAGCTGGGAGATATTTGCTTCTCGCTCCGTTACGTGCCCACGGCCGGGAAACTCACAGTCGTCATCCTAGAGGCCAAGAATCTCAAGAAAATGGACGTTGGTGGCTTGTCTGGTAAGTTGGTGCATTTTCTCCATTTAACCTTTTTTTCATTATAACATTTAGAAGAACATGTTTTGAAATATTTTAATTTTGAACTTTACTGATAGGGTTTGCAATAGGGGATTACAGTTCAATCGAATTAAGAGGAATTAATAAGAAATAGTGAAAGTAGATGCTTAATAATGGATATTAATAAAGAAATAAAATGATATAACTTAAATACTTCGGAAATAAGGGGATTTTTGTTTTAGCAGGTCGTCGTCACTCATATGAAATCCATACATATTATTTTGATTGGCGACTCAAAGACCACCTATAAATATATAACGAATACCGAGTAAGGGGTGGAGTCTACTACCAATGGAAGTAGACAAATTCAAATAGCGGACACTTGATTACCAGTCCAGTACAGCAATTCTCGAACAGTTTTTATTTGAATATAAATTTCTTGCATTAAACTTAATAATTTTGATATACACTGGCTTGCAAAAAAATCGCGTACACCTTAAAAATCAAGTAACCGAGTTTTTGTAATTTTTTAGCTCTGTAAATAATGTAAGAACTGACAATGTTGTCACTGTCATCACTATTTGATCTATTATGAAGCTAGTTCTTAATTGTGTTTAATTTACATACTGATAAATTACAAATATATTCCGGAAAAATGAAAGAACAACCAAGTATGTATTTGAATTTCTGTTAATTTTGACATCTTAATTGACACTAGTGACATTGACAAGTTAAAAATCAAGATCGACTCAATACAGCAAAAAATAGGTGTCTGCGATTTTTTTGCAAGCCAGTGTACTTGCAATTATAAAGCGTAGACTTGTACAGTGTTACAATATTAATTTGTTTTTTTATAAATATAATTTAAAAATAGAATACATTTCAAGAACATTTTAGATCCACGAAGAAAACAGTTTTATATAAAAACTTATATTCGTGACGTCACGTCTATATTTTCAAACTTCGGAGGACCATAGCTCGCTTATTAATACGAATTTTTTCACCGGATTTTCACCAATAGTCTTAGTTTTACTTATACTTTCTGATGAAATTATATTAAAAAAATGGTGGAATCCCCTATTACTCATCGGTAAGTGATTGGGCGCATTCGGCGCATTTGAGCGCTCAGTGAATATTCAGAAAGCGCTCACAAAGTAACAGCTGAATGCAGTTATTAGTAAATCTTATTCTAGTTAAGAAGACGGACCCCTATTCTGTAACTTTAGCAAAAGGCAGTGGCAGTATGGTTATGCGTCATAGTTTGAGTGTTGTTTGACTTCGAATATTCTCGGAATCGGTCGTCGTTTTCGTCTAGTAACTTTATTGTGGCCATGTTGTTGGGGAAATCGAAGTGGGTTGGTCATGCATTTTAATCTAACATTTCCTCAAAACGTTTAACAACCGCACAAATTGAAAAATTCTAGTGACTATTTCACTCATAAGTTTATAAGCCAATCCAAATTCAGGATTCTACATAGTTAAGTTTCATTTCGACAAAACCGTCACAAATTTTTTTCGCATCCTATAAGCTAATAAGATGTCGTATTTTTACAAGTAAGTGAGTTTTGATAAGCGAATTTTTTTAGACGTTTTAGGAACATATTGTTTACATATCTGTCAAAGTGTGTATATTTTCAATGTTATCAGTTTTTATTGAAAACGAATCGATTCGGACAAGAATATATTTAAAACGTCAAAAATGGCAGCGGGAATAAGTCTCGCCAAAACGGCAAATTTGGAACTAAAGTTTCTTTTTGACAGATATTCTGATGTTTCCCGGCCTTGTATTAATAACGTAGGCTACGTTCAATGCCACTCAATAAATTGCTAGGCAACCGGCTCTCGTAACAATCTGAAAAATTTTCCTCCAAAAATTTATCACTTATGATATTATATATGAATAAATCACGAATAAATGCATATATTCACATTACTCGGAGACATATCCTCTGTGGATGTAAAAGACATACACATAAATAAATGTATGCGAAATTTGTTTAAAAACAAAAATTAGATGTAAAAACACTGTTATATTTAAAGGGGTATTCATAATAATTATGTACATGTCATAATCCTATTTCTTACTCAAAACTTCCATAAATTCTGTCAACATTTTTAAATATTTGTTGTTGTATATGGCGGAATACTTGTGTTCCATTGGCCGATTTCCATTTGTGGAGACAATGGCTGGTAGCACGAGCGTGGTTCTAACACCGGTTTTAACTAAAACCATACTAATAATTTGGCGCGTACTTCAGGGTTATTAACAAAATTAATGTTGCCAATGTACTGAATAAGCTGGAAATGTACTGATAGCTATATTTAATAAATTTGACAGCATTATTTAAAAGTGTTTAATACGATTTTTGTCTTGCTTTCTTTGTAGTATAAACAATTTAAAATAACGAAGTCAAATTTATTGAATATGGTTGTCAATACATTTTCGAGTTAATCAGTATATTGGCAACACTAATTTTGTTAATAACCCTGAAGTATGTGCCATGTCGTTGGCATTGTTTTAGTTAAAACGGGTGTTAGAACCACGCTCGTGCTACCAGCCAATATGTCGATTGTATATCGACAAACCTTTTCATTTAATCTAAAATTCGCCACAAATTCTGTCTCTGACACACCGAAACCGAAAGAGTCTTGAGTGTCTCTTAGATTTTGTCTTATCATTTTCATATTATGTTTTGTGATATTATTTTCATTTGTTATCTCCAGATCTAAAGATTTGTTAATGTTATTATTTTTTTTTTATTATTTCTTGTATTATTTAAACAATAATCAAGAATTTAAAGTAAAACGTGAGTTTATTCGTATAATTAAGCCATTCATAATTCGTTTTTTATTCAATTTGTTTAGTTATGTATATAAAATAGTTATTATATAATATTTGACTAGTTATTTACAAGTTTTAAGTATATCTTTATAAATCACATTTTACAATCCTATTTGTGCTTACACTGCTGTCGTTCGAAGAGTAGCGTGACAGCAAAAGGCTAGCTACAGTTACTAGATAATATATAGCTGACTCGTCCGCCATATTGGTGCCAAAATCAATGCAGTAAATTATGAAATAAGAGTGCATTTCTTATAAGTTTATGTACTAACAATGTATCATAATTAAATATAACTTCCATATTTGCCATTTTATACTTATTTAAAATAATAACAAGAAGAAATACGGTATGTTAAGATTTTTCAGGTTAGAGAAAAATAAATGAATTGCGTAAGTACCTGTAAAAATTATAACCATTTCTCAAATTATTTGCACAATTTGAAGCAGAACAAGCCGTTATTATGGATAATTTCTATGATTAATAACACTGTAACATTGATATTTAATGAT
Source organism: Harpalus rubripes (assembly GCA_963082715.1). Classification (NCBI taxonomy): domain Eukaryota; kingdom Metazoa; phylum Arthropoda; class Insecta; order Coleoptera; family Carabidae; genus Harpalus; species Harpalus rubripes. The sequence continues at coordinate 61,283,532 of OY720448.1, read as the reverse complement.
TTAAGTGGCTCCACAAAGGTGGATGAGTCAGCTGTAATTTATCTAGTAGCTATAAGGCTAGCTATGACGTCACGAATCGAGCATTCAGACCTGTATTCTCGTGTGGTCTCGCTATATCCATAACACCCTATATAGATAATATTATCCCTTCCTCGCTTTTTCAACGATCTTGACCGGGAGTGACGTCATATATTTCATATTCTGTCTGACAATATCGTGCGCTCTCTGTCTGTCATGGTCGTATCCAGACTATATCAGTATTGCTAAAAGTCACAGAATAAGTGTCCAGTAATCAATGGAAGTATGAAAACAAATATGGAGGTAGCTTATGCGAACTCAAGTGAAGCTGACTTCTCCCCACTACTAGTTGGGACCATCTATCATTCTGCCGCGTAATAGCCATTTTGCGCCGTTGTTTGCACCAAAGTTTCTTTGAGTTATTTAATTTTGCTGGTGTGTTGTGCGAACTCACCCCAGTATATAATTCTTTATGCCTATAAATTATTAATACTAATAAATAAAATATAAATATTTACCTCCATATTATTGTTTACGAAAAATATATGTCGTGTATGCTCCGCTCACCTACGTTCTGACAAGGTTATTTGCGAAAGTTATCACATGCGGTTACAATGATTACTAAAGAGTTACTAAAAATTTCAAGCACCGCGTTACGAAACTTCACCGTTTGCTGAAAAACGATACCGCGGTCGCTGTAGTTCAGTTTCGGAACATACCATTCGCAATTCAAGTTATTATTGCCGCCATGTTTTGTGAAGTCACATTGCGGTCTAACTAAGTGACAGATGAACTAAAAACTAAACTAGTTGTGTATGTGAACAGCTATGTTTAAGAAGAGTTTATTATTTTGTTACATTCAGTTAAAGTGAAATTAACGGAAGTTTTGTGTAATTTAAAAGGAACGGCTGAGTCCCGAAATTATAGTAAGGGAAAAGAAATTGTTGACTCCGGACATATAATTACATGTGGAAAAAAAATTCGTTTAAAAAGATAAAAATGAAATAAATATTTTTGCTTTGAGAACACTTTTCAACAACTTTTAAGACAGAATTACTCAAACTGACGTTTACGTGTTATAGTAACAGTAACATCGGCCATATTACATGCTAGCCGCATTGTGACGTCATTTTAAGAGCTTCAGGAGTTGGCCACTAGTTGGCGAGCAATTTTCTCGAATCGCTAATAGGTTTGTTTGTGGTAGCGATTCCGGACTAGTTTGAGCATAACACGCATGCGCAGTTTCATTTTAGTTGTAGTAAAAATATTTATGCAGAGAAGGCACGTCATCAAAAGATTACAAAATGGAAAAAACTAAAGTAACAACCGAGTGATGTATATGTTTAGGCAAACGAAGAAAATAAATACTATTTTTGAACACTATAAGTACATTTTAATTAAATTTATAATGATTTTAAAGTCGAACATAATGTTTTTAACGCATTTTTAATTTATTTAAAATAATTGTAGTTCATTTTTCCACCAATGGTTGGCAGTACTAGATTTGAAAATTACATGGCAGGCATTGTCGATATGGTGTTCTGTCATTCGTATGACAGTAAATTTTATAGATTATGTTTATACTGAACAAAAACCCTACTTGGTGTGCCCTTCAATGAATTTTCAATACCATTAATATATTAAGTTTTACAATGATATTCAAATATTATTCGTCTAATAAATCAATTAACTTGATCGCAAAAAAGCATCGCACATAAATACAATTATACAACACACATTACATTTTTTTAAATTAAATCAGTACACCATGTAAACCTGGTAAATTCATGACGTCATTATTTAGTTACAAATTTTGATGACGTACTTCCTCTGCATAAATATTTTTATTATTCGCAAGTGAAGCAGAGACGGGGCTTAGTGCATGACGTAGCAATATGGTCGAAATAAGGTAGATGCTTCGTTTCCCGCAACCAAATTGTCTATTCAATTCTCATATGCTGCAGTCAGGGGTAAAGTAATATTAATGATATTGTTAATATTAATTGAAAATAATGTTTCATAAAATTAATGGAACACTGGGTATAACAGATGGGAAGAATATCATTATTTTAAACATGAAATGTTCGTGCAAAGCTGGGTCTACCCAATAATGCTAGCATGTTGTTGCCGTGATTCTTTTTTATAACAGGTATTTTGATTAAATTTGCATATAATGAAGATTATTTCATTGTTTCTCCAGAAATGCCTAGTTGCACCACTGGCACTTAAATTTTATACTAAGCTTAAACAAAAAAATACAAATCGATATTTTTACAGCAATATTCATTTACTTATTTGACGTTCCGTTTCGATTCGATATTGCCAGTTTAAGAAACACTTAAAATTTAAACGTCAGCAACCGGATATTAAAGTTTTAAAAGAATGATCTCGAACTGATTTCAAGTGCATTTGGGCACAAGAGAAACATTTAGCTTTAGCTTTAGAAAAATATGACAGTAAACCTTTATTACAACACAATTGTTATAAAATAAAAAAAACGTAAATTTTAAAAGACCTACAAATGAAATCCAGGATAATAATATATTGACAATTTATCCAAGTACATCTTCTGATCAACCTCACAGGTACTTTTATTCTTAATATATTTATTAATCATACCTTATAGGTATGCATGAGAAACTAAGAAATTACTTGATAATTTGAATTTCGAAATTAAAGATGAATATATATATATATATATATATATATATATATATATATATATATATATATATATATATATATATATATGTATATATATATATATATATATATATATATATATATATATATATATATATATATATATATATATATATATATATATATATTATTTATAGCATTGCAACTGAAACTGCCATTAATCTGATTAACGACGCTGAATCTATATTTCTCCAAACGTCGTATAATCTTGCTGAAAACCATGAAATGTTTACACTTTTTATGCACCACTAATAGAATGTTAGATAATTTATACTTGGGAAAAATATAATCTTGCTTCTCAAAGTGCAAGGAGCACACATACATATTTTTGCTGGGTTCCTTTCCCATTTTTAATAGATGAATCCACAACTTTCGTTCATTAGCAATTTCAAACTGCCCATATAAATTATTCCATCGAATTTTCGTTCGTTTCCCGGAAATTATGAAAACTAATTTTTGGACATCTGCCTGCTAATGATGTGTATCCATAAACGCAACAAAAACGTTATGAAGTTTTAGATTTGTCAAATAAGTAACAGAAACGTTGCGTTTGCATAACATTTCGCCGCTACTTCGGCTGTGATTTACTACCTAGCACTAGTTCATATTTTCGTCGCTAGACGTCATGTTGCTCTATTTCACTAGCGATCTCAAAATGAAGCTGACTGCCACGTGGTAGCCATTTTGCGTTGTTGTTTACACTAAAAATTTTTTGCTGATGTGCTGTGCGTACCCAACCCAGTATATAAGTCCTTGTGCCTATAAATTATTATTATAATACGTGTATAGTTTATAAAATACAAATATTTACCTCCATATTATTGTTTACGAAAAATATATGTCGTGTATGTTCCGCTCACCTACGTTCTAACAAGGTCATTTGCGAAAGTTACCACATGCGGTTATAATGGTTACTAAAGAGTTACCAAAAATTTCAGGCACCTCGTTCCGAAACTTCATCGGTTTGCTGAAAAACGATACATCGGGCGCTGTGGTTGTTACGAAACATAGTATAAGTTTGTTCGTGGTAGCGACACTAGTTTGAGCATAGCACGCATGCGCAGTTTCATTTTAGTTGTTCGCGGTACCAGTCCGACTGAAAATTTCGTGTTCGTGGAACACCGTAGACTGATACAAGATTGGTCACGTACTAATCAGACCAGTCCGAAGATTGAAGCAACTACTATAAATCAGGTACTAATACGAATATTCAGTACATAACAGTTTATGTAGTACGGAATAAGTTTGGGATCCGTCGGAGATTTTTACCGCGAACAAACGTATTTACTATTCAGATAGAGCGTTCAGTGAACATTCAGAGCGAAAAATTTGTACGCTCACTGATGAGGTGCGCTGTGCATTCAGTGCACTACACTGTGATCACTGACATTGAGAGCTTAGTTAGCTAAAGAAATCGCGCGGTATGCGCTGAATGCGCCTATTGTGATTACTTACCGATTAGGAGGCGAGACGATAAGTAATAAGTAAATAAAAAATAAACGATAACAACGATCAAAACTTACTTTAAAATTGACAACAAAAAATTTTTAAAATGCCAAAATAATTTTCAAGTTTTAATTTTATTCTTGCGTCGATCGTGCAACCGGTATCGGATGTACTGAAGATATCCGTTTCGAACTCCAAAATCTTCCTCAACCGGCACCGGTAAAAAGTACTTACTACCCTTAATACTTAAATAACTATAACAATTTTCAGGCAATATAATGCATTCGTTTAAAGGCCGGTATTTTCATCTTCGGATAAAGTGATGGATAACTTATCTGTCGGATAAATGAACAATATCGCATCAAAAAATGACATTCAATATAATTTACCTCATTTATGCTCTTATTGCGATGCGATATTTTATCATTTATCTGACGGATAATTATCCTGAACTTTATCCGGAGATGGAAATACCGGCCCTAAATTAAACAAATGTTGTGTCGTTCGTGTATTTATTTTTTCTGAGAAGTACATAGGTTAATTTGGCTTTAGATATAAGAGAAATTGTATACATTTTACAGATTTTATTTTTTATATAACATTCGGCAAATGAAGAACTCAATTCAATCACATCATTTCTTTAGTTTTAATGTTATTTTATTAATTTTTATCCATTATTTATCCTTGAATATTAAGTCTTCAAAATAAATAAAAAAATAATCGTATACTTACATAGGTATTGGTGAAATAATATTTGTGGAAGATAAAATGCCGACCACTTCGCCTTTTAAAGTGAAAACATCACATAAATAAATATATCATATTCCCATTACTGAGTGTGCCAATCTGCTTTGTACACAGATTTCGGTAATGATGATGATATATTTGTACCGTGCGGGCGTTCACCAGGCGTCACCTCATTGATGGCGTGGAGAGTGCCCCACAGGGCTCTATTATTTTTTAAAATATATTTTAATCTTAATAAGAAATATTACACACTTCATTTTTCTAACAAATATATAAAGTTTTTGGGTAAGATTTGTGACCTAATAGCCCCAAAAGAGAGAGATACTACTCGTACTAGTCCCATTGGTCCCCTTCCCTGTGAGACAGAACTACGAATGAGAAAGAAAATTACCTACACTGTATATTTTATTTATTTCCTACTGTCTGCTTGTTAACACATAATAGGGTATGTGACGTGACCAGAAGAAAATTTTAATTCATCTAATTATACATGGTGTTGACGGTCAGGTGCGAACATTTTAAAAATTTCGGTTTATTAACAGCAATAGCCATGACACTTGTTTTCTTTTTTCTAGTTTTCATAAATTATTTCTAAACGTGAAACGTCAATTTGACATATGGAAAATAAATTCCGTATTCTTTTGTAATTATTTCCATCATAATATTCCTTTATAATAAAGGTACGTTCCTCATTCGAATATACATTAATTATTTAATTTATGTCTTTTGCATAAATTTATAAATAGTTTATGAAAACAAGAAAAAAGGAAAGCAAGTGTCATGGCCCTAGCTACTAATAAACCGAAATTTTGAAATTTCTTTTTAAAATTGTGAAGAAACTAGAAACATAATAAAAAATGTAAAAACAGTTTTGTATACAACTTTTAATTCTGTACAACTTTGTACTCCACAGTTTTTCCGTAAAATGAACAGGGGTACAGGAAATTACAAAAAACTAAAATTCCATGTTAAATCCCTGACGGTCAACACCCTGTAAAGTAAAAATTAGATACCCATATTTTTTTTAAATTTCTTAAATACGGGTATATTAGTTTAATCTCTATAAGTATTAATATTTTTCTAAATGTGAACAAGGTTACGTACTTCACTGGAAATTAATTACAAACAGAACGTCCAATATTAATACCATTAATTTCCCTTTACTATCAAACTTGAGAGTAAATTTACATGAAATCTAATGAAGTGATTGTTTTGCACAGATCCCTACGTTAAGATCGCTTTGATGCAGAACGGTAAACGACTAAAGAAGAAGAAGACTAGTATCAAGAAATGTACATTGAATCCATACTACAATGAGTCCTTCACATTTGAAGTTCCATTCGAACAGATCCAGGTAAGAATTACTGAATATTTCAGAATGATTATTATATTTATAAAGTTCTTCTCTTGGTCCGTAATAATTGAAAATAAATTCGTAGAATAATTATTTCAGATCCAACCTAAATGTTTAAATAGTAAAAATGGGCTTTAGGATCCAGGAGATATTTATTTAAACGAAGACAGAATTGTGAAAATTTAATGTACCTCGCTGGGAGGGCTCTGGGTTCGAATCGCATTGAGGTCCATGAATTTTTCACAATTCTTTCTTCGATTAAATAAATTTCTCCTGGATCCTAAAGCACATTTCTACGATTTGAATATAAATTTTTGTATGCAAATTGCTAACCCATACTTTTTTCTAAAATAAATAAAAAATAATGTTAATCAAATATATATATATATATATATATATATATATATATATATATATATATATATATATATATATATATATATATATATATATATATATATATATATATATATATATAAATCCATAAGTACAGTGTGTCCACTGTAAAATTTCCAATATAATAATAACTTTGATTTTTGTATTACAAATATAACAGATATAAATTGTTTCTTTTTCACAGTCGTATAAATGTAAATATTAAAAAATAAATAAAACATAAATATTATTACGGCTTATCCATTTCGGTGACGATGACGGATAACTATAATTAAATAAAAATGTATATTAAATTTGATTTTTATTACATTTTTTCAAAAATTTTAAGATTATTGTTTATATTATTGCATTTAGAAAAAATAAAATACCAATTTGACATTTAACTAAAAATAATATACACCTTCGTGTGTTATAAACAATTATAAGTTGCCAAATTAAATAAATTTAAAAATTGAATACGAATTTTTAATAATATTAAAAATAAAGTAAAAATAATCGTCGCATAGACGTCAAATTAGACGTCTAAATAGTCGTATTTCAGACCAAAAATCAACGTCGCAGTGCCGTCGCATCTACGTCAAATTAGACGGCCGCATATGACTTAAATTCAACCTATAATCGACGTCACTTTTTGGTCGACCGTCGGTCAGTGTTACTTGGGTTCTTCCATTGAGTTATGAATATAGGTGTATATAGAGGGAGCCTGAAGTAAGGATATGGGCAAGCGAACTGCTTGCATGGAACGGAAGGGGGTACAGCTGGCGGCCATCTTGGGATGAACCAAGTTAAAAATATGTAATGCTGATAGAAGCTATTTTAGTTGTTTTATTTACTACAAATTATAAAACAATGTAAAATAAAAATACATAATATATTCTATATAACCACAAACTATAAAAAATGATCTTACCAACCTTCAAATAATATTAGCTTATGTAGTTGCTGTCTTTTATTTTTTGAAACATCTGATATATTTTTTACAATATAATGTAAACGTATTAAAATATATTTTTCTGACACAGCACGTATTAAATTAAAAATATGATTTTCAAATGGACTTTGGTCAAAAACATGTATATTTAACTCTTTGAAAATATTACGGTCCAAATAATATTTAAGTACAGATGACACTAAAAACAAGACTGAGTATTTTTTATTTAAATGAGGACCACCGCTATCATAAATTGCTTGTTTTATAACTTTTTCGGTAGTTGTACAAATATCAATAACATCCTGTGAAGGATAAATTAGCCCGCCAATATCTTTATGACTAATAAATTTATATACTTTTTCAGTTGTATCTGCATATTGTTCTAAAGCATTTAAACATTTATGACAAATAATTTTATTTTTTAAATACTTAACAACAAAACCAGCAATATATGCAATAATGTAAGTACTGTATTCTGTTAATTCTTGGGGATTTGCTTCATACATATGATCTGTAACTTCATTAATAGAAATATGTTCTTGAAGATTTATTCTACTTTTATTTGTGGATTTATTAATAATATCTATTGCATTAGTTTCTTGTTTTGAAGAACTTACATGCAGTATATTTATTTCTTCAAGTGGAATACAATTACCACTTTTCGTGGACTTAAGTTCTGAATGAACTAAAATTTTTTTGTACGCAGTACAAAACTGTCTGGTTGTAGGATTATTGTTGAATCCTCCTTGTGACCTTATTACCGAAAATAACATTTCCAGGTGGTCTTGATTTAATTTATATGTTGGTATGTACATTAATAAGGATTTTTCAACAATTACATCAGCATATAATTTTTTAATACTATTAATACAACATAAAAATCCTAAAAAACCAACTTTTCGATTTGACGAAATAATTTTAGTGCCATCAGATAATTTTAAATTTTTTATATAAGTTTCAGTTGATTCCAAACTGATCAAAACAGTAGCAATATTTTGTTGACAAAGGGCTTTCTTGAAGCCAAATTGATTCAGATTTTTACTATTTAAAATATCAAATAAATTATTGAAAATATTTATAAATTCTACCGTTCCTTCACAGTTTTGAAATTCAGCCAATTTCAGATGGTTACAACAAAATTCAAGCGCAATTGCTGTTGATTTACTTAACAACTGTGCTGCTGAACGGACCTTCATAATTTGTTTCTTGAAATTTATATGCACTTTCTTCAATCGATTTGCCAAATTTAGTCCTTCACTATCTTGTAGTTTTTGCAACAAAACAATGAAATTCCAGTCAATTTTACGATTTAGATAATCGAAGAATACTTTTTTTATCCCCAAATGCGTTGCGTACATTTTTAAGCATGTGACACGGATCTGGATACAAGTACACATTTTCTTTGGAATCTGGATGATTAAACCACGATACTGATCCATTAATATGACATCCCAACTTCCACATCATTGTTATATTTGACGCTGCTCCATCAAATGTAATAGAAATAATGCGAAGTCCAGCTTCATAACATTTGGACAAACATATATTAATTAAATTACATCGCTGATCTGCATTAACACCATCCACCAGAAAATAAGCGACAGGAATTTTCCATGCTTGATTGATGCAAACAATCATAAAGACGAGAGCGTCTTTAGCTTCAGACATTGATTCTTCGTCGTTTTCTACACCAAAATCTACATATCCGTGGTACTTTTTCCCATCAAATTCAATTTTACGTCGTATCGACATTTCGTCTATACAAAGACTTGCTAACAAAGGTCTATCTGAATACTCACAACGGATCTTAATAGCCCGAAATGCTTCTGCTGTGAATCCTGGGGCACCATCAATCGAACTATACCACTTGGAAATGGTCTTAGGGTGAGGAAGACAAGAATTAAATGCAGTACGCACATATTTGTAAGCAGCTGGTGAATAATAATGCAGTGTTACTGCGAATTTTCTTAATTCTTCACTATACTGACGAGAAAGTTTAGAATCTCCACTTTTGCCAAGTTGTCGCTTTAAAATGTCCGAATTTGGACTTCCAATATTCTTTAAAACTTGTAATTGTTCATCTTGCAACAAATTTTGGCTTTTTATACTTTTTAACACAGAAGATAATGTCGCTATTCTTCTTAAATTTCTTCGTTTTGTTTGCTGTAGCTGGTTAACTTTTTTTCTGTATTTACTTTTTAAATTTTGTATTTGCCTAAGTAACGAAGCTTTGGCAGGTGATATATCACGATGCATTCTTCGAGCTGGCGAAAAAGATGTGGTTCGTGACATCATTCTAAGCACAGTTGATTTTTGTTGTGGTACTGGTAATAATGTGTTTGTCAATGCACTTGTACTTTCACTAATATTTAGCGTTTGAGGAACATCATCATCTGCAGTGGAAGTTTCTGTGGAGTTATTGACATCAATTTTTGTTACTATGGGCGTTATTCCACTGATTGTGCTAAGTTCTCGCCTTTCTAGTTTGCGGCGTGGGGTTTTAACTGCCTGCAATTATAAATTTAATTAGTTTAAATTCAAAATTAAAGAAACGGATCACTATATTATTACCAATTTTCCTAAATTTGCTCACCTTTTGCAAATATGAAGGATATGATAGAAATATTGAAGGTACAGCGAAATCCCTTAATCTTACACATGACAAAGATGTTCTGTCAAAACAATCTTCTGTGAAATGTTCGGAACACAGAATACTGGTATTTGTCGGCTCCCAGCCAACTCTTCTTATCGCTTTTATCCAATTTGCTCGCCTCTCCGGGTGTTTTGGAAATCTAAATTTAAACAACAGACATTTTACTAATTACACGATATATGTTAATAAAAAATAACTTACTTGTGATATGTAATTACAGCCCTTTTTTCTTTTTGTTTAGCACTTTTTCTCGATGATCTATTACTGCATCCAAATGCACAACACGCCGGCATATTTGAGGATAAAGTATTTATCAAATTTAAGTTACTAATAATATCAAAAGATACAATGTTTCCAATAAAAATATAACTCTTAACAAACATATAAAGTCAAAGAAAAGACACAAACACGCTACGTTCAGTGCACGATAACGATATTTAGGTTCATCCAAATATGGCGGCCACACAACTACATGCGATCCCCGCGTGCCATCAAGCACATAGCATAGCACTCCCTCTACCTACTTCTATAACTCAATGGGTTCTTCTAATTGTTCCACATATGTTTTGAAATCTAGCTATTTTGTTTACTATTACTACGTTTACATGCAGTTTTGAAAATAGTTTCAATTTTCAGTCAAAATTATGCAAAACTGTTTACATGCAGTTTTCAAAACAAGTTTAAAAATTGATTTGAAATCAGTTTCAGCGCATGCGCATTTAGCTGATGTAAGTGACATATCCTCTTCACTCCAAATACTTCGTTTTGCTATTATTCCAATTATTTTTTATACTTCTTTCTTACCACTACGCACTAAAACTACACAACTGTCAGTATATTTGAAGGTTAGTAACACAAAGTGACAGAAACGTTATGCTCTGTACGCATGCGCAGTATCAAAACTGAATTTTAAGTGTTTACATGAGTAGTTTTGAAACTAGTTTTCAAGTCCAACCCATGAATTTTAGTTTTGGTTTGAGATAATTCAAAACTGTTTTGACACTGTATACATGGCGTTTTCAAAACTAAAAACGTTTTAAAAACGGTTTCAAAACTGCATGTAAACTCAGTATATATCTCTGTCTTCTTCATAGGATATATCGCATCCAAGATAGTTGAAATGTGATATACCTGTTCCAGCATATTATTGTCTATAATTATTTTCGTTCGTACTGGGTATTTACCGCAGAACGCCATCACTTTAGTTTTTTTGTTAGATATTTTTACATCATAATTCTTGCACAACTGTTTAAGGATATATATTGATTTCTATAATTCATTTTCTGAGTTTTGTATAATAACTTGGTTATCAGCAAACAGCATATTATTTGTAAATGAATTTTGTCCTAGCTGGATATCAGGGTTTACTCTAGGTTTCCATTGTCTGATTACATCATCTATGTAAATATTAAAAAGAGTCGGTGATAAAGAACACCCTTGTCTTATTCCTTTGTTCGTAATAATATCTTCGAAAAGTTTATTTCCCGTGTCTATTTTTATTTTTGTATAAAAAGTTTATATGAAGAAACAAAAATAAAAAACAAGAGTTATTTCAAGAAATCAAATTATTATTTCTTATTTTAATACAAATATAACATTGTTGCTTTGGAAGCAACAAAAACTAATATTAAACAAAGAACAAGGCTGAAAGCTCCCCCGAAATTCTAATGAATTTAGTTTAAATTGGTACATAAAATACTAAATTATAAGTTTTGTTTGTTCTAAACTTCCGTAATAATCCGTGTTTCATTTTTTAAGGCCCCGCCTCCAAAAAAGTTCTGGATGATAAAGAAAAATTATAATAAAACTCCTCCCCTCTATTTTATTAAATGTGGACTGGACATTGTTTATCATACATAATAAAAATATGCAGGTATTTAAACAGTTTGTTTTTTTTTTTTGTTAAACTGGTATCAAACTAATAAAAATACTATAATTGTGATTCGAAAAGGCCTTAACAAAAATTAAGTAACAAAGTTAAATAAATATTACTACCGCGTGATTAACATTAATTAATACGAAAACGAATAAACAAAGAACATTGTTTATTTGCATCTGCACCTATACCTAAACTATTATTCACGAAAGATGACTATTCAAGGTTATTTGTGAGTCGTCTGATATAATATTACTTGCAGATAACTTCATTACATTTTGTATGCATAGGTGTGCAACATGAAATATTTATGGACACATTTTACCTAACAGAAAAAATAAGAGTAATTTATTTGAAAATTATGTTTCTTTCTAAATAATGTCTTTCTGAAAGATTGATGTTTTTCATTTGTTTTTGCAAAATACAAAAACATGGACTTAACTTATAAACCAAGAAATAATAATTTGGTTTTGATATAAACGTCAACGCCACTGGGTAAATATTAGCATAGAGGGTAGTGTAATAGATAATTAGGTATTTGTAATTCTACGACATACGTCATTATTATTTATAGTGTGTGTGAAAGTAATGCCACTATTTACGAATATCTGTCACACCACATAAATTAAATAGGCATGGGTCAAATAATCTTTCTCTTTCTAATACAAAATGTTGCTAAGATACTGCTTCGAAAGAATGACCTTGATTAGTCATCTTTCGTGAATAATAAGTGTATTAACCTTATTTGACGTTACTGTGACAATGACTCAATTCAACAAATTCAAAGCCTCAAACAAAATCCATTTGGCTCTTCGTCGTAGGAAAACTTTTTTTATCTGCTTAATCAAGTTTGAGTCCACTTCAGAAGCTTTCAGTATATTCGGAAGCCCGCAACACTTAAACTCAATATGAGTTGCCTCGTAGCCTACACCGTGAGGAGAAGTATGGACAAAGAATACTTAAAAAATCCTCCTACAAAATCTCTCCAGCTATTCAACTGCAATAAAATTTAGTAACAGTTTCTTTAATAATTAATATTGCCAGATGAAACAAAATTGTACAAAAGTTTAGAACAATAAATAATTAAGGGCGATTAACTATTGAAATGAAAGAAACTCTAAATAAAAATTACGAAAAGGAGGTAAAGCCAGGCCCGATCCTAGCGGGTGTTCATTTTGTTCCCAGAACAAAGGTGGCCAACCATGGGGGCGGCAAAACCATCCTACCTTTTTATAGAAAAAAAATATTTAAGAATTTAAAAAATATCAACAATTTATGAAATAAACTTATTTATAAAGCATTATTCTTTTAAATACTTAGTTTGGCTGACTGGTAACATATCTATCCTAATAGGTATATAGTATATTTTATTAAAAGACTGAGTATACTTATATCAATCAGTGGCGTAACTAGAAATCTTGCGCCCCTATGAGAAAATTTTCTGGGCCGCCTTGATTTACAACGCTCCAAGAAAAAATTTTAAGGCAAAAATATTTTTTTTTACATTACAGGCTGACAGTAATATTATAATCAATTTTTTTACGTAATTATTAATTAAACTTTTTCATTATTGTAATAAAATTTTCTTTGTGTTAATCAAGCTTTTCTTTGTTGTAATCAAAAATCTTTGGAAAAAGTCCTAAGCAATATAATCAGAGTAACATATTTTCATTAAATTATCCAACTCTTGATACAGATATACATACATACAGACTTTTCCTTTGCGTAAAAGTTCCCAATTAATTTTACACAAAAATGTTTCAAATAAAACTTATAGATGATTAAATTATACGCCTAATTCACTAAACTTGTTTTTAGAACTATGGTCTGTTCCATTTAAGCCATTTAGCAGATCGTTCTCGCATCAGCGCCAGTTTTAAGTAAACTTGTCTCTTGTCTCCAATTTCAGCCAATCAGAAAGGTCAAAACTATTCCCTATTCTCTGCAATATGAATGGCTTAAATACATGAAAAAATAAAATGAGGGGGGGGAGCATTATTATATAAGAACAAAGGCGGCTGATAGGTTAGGATCGGCCCTGGGTAAAGCGTTGATTATTCATTTATAACAGTGCAAATATATTGGTTTAAATACTTGATGCAAATGTAAATTTTTATTGTCTTGCAGAAAGTAAACCTGCAGGTGACAGTGGTAGACTACGATAGGATCGGCACATCAGAGCCGATCGGCAAAGTTATCCTGGGTTACAACGCGAGCGGCACCGAGCTACGTCACTGGTCTGACATGTTAGCGTCACCACGCCGCCCCATAGCGCAATGGCATACATTAAAGGACCCAGAAGACGAAAAGAAGGATTAAGCGCAATCAGAATGAGAAACTACATGACCAAAGGTATTAAATAATTTTCTGGAATAAGAATTAAAAAATGATTATTTTTTCTTGTATGTACGAGTATAAGAAAATATATTAAATTTCCAAACATAGTTTCTTCAAAATTTTAAACAATGAAATGAATTAGTCTGTGTGCCTATCATTTTTTCTTTTAAAATTCTCATTTGTCAACATACCAGATGTTGTAAAATTAAATAACCATACTAAAAATTTAAATAAAGGATTACAAAATAAGTGGACAAATGTCAAATTCATGTAAGCAAAATCTCGTAAATGCTTAATTTTAGATTCCGGGACATTTGCATGAGAATATAGAAAGAGCGTAACTGACGCGATGGAAATAGTTTTATTTAATTATAATAATGACTTAAAATGACTTTATGAACAAAATTAAATATCACAATATTTTCTTACAAAATTTGCAATGATGTCTTTGAACCTTCAAACATATTCGCATTGGACAGTAGCAAATATTTCTGGTTCTAACAAAATATATATATATATATATATATATATATATATATATATATATATATATATATATATATATATATATATATATATATATATATATATGAATCAATTTTAAAATTTTACTGTATCACAAAATTTTCTTACAAACTATGCTGAAAATTGTTATTTTAAATGTTTAAAAATATTCGCCTTGGATAGTAGCAAATGTTTCTGATTGCAACAAAAAAATATAAATAATTTTCCAAATTTAAATTAATTAATTCTAATAAAACCGGAACAGGATTACATCTGTGCCAAATTTGTTTGCAGGGACAACACTTTCAGCTCATTTTTTAAGAAAATATTCGCAATCGTAGATAAAAATTCCCCTCTAATGGCGCAAATCGGTACTACGGGAAGCAATCGTACAAGCGCCATATTGAATAAGTGACAGCTGAGTGAATAGTGTAGTAATTGATAATTATATATTTAAACTTATCGCCTTCATATAAATAAGTTTTTAAACTCGGTTTGTATACACAGTAAACGAAACACAGTGAACAATATGTGAACTGTCATATGTCAAACCCATCGTATGGCGGCCATTTTGTTTAGAAAATCAGCGCCTCTATCGTTAATTTCGATTGCGAATAGAGAATTTATTGAGCTCATTTTGTAAGAAAATATTGAGAATTTTGTGAAATAAAAATTAAAAATGGATTCATATTTTATTATTATAACTAAAACTATTTGCACCGCGCTAGTTACACTCTTACTATCTTCTCAGGCAATATATTTCTGAAACGAAGTATTTGCGAGATGTTGTTTACAAGAACTTGTCTACTTTTTTTTTGGTTTTTTGTTTAAATTTAAAGTTTTGTATCCTGCATATTTTTTGTAATTGAAAATATTTTTTAAAAATTAATTTCTTTAAATTTTGTTTATACAAAATTAATAAATTATGAAACACGAAATAGTTTTTTTGTAGCGGATCCAAAAAAATAATGCCGTATGAGCAACCCACTTTCCTCTGGTGATAAAATATTTGGCCCTGTTCCTACATATACATTTGCATTACATATTTTAATTTTAGTACTGTACAAGAGTGACACTATTTAATAATTCTTATTATACATATTAATTATTATAAAAATCTATATTTTTGTTATATTTCAGGGTAATCCAATGCTATTATCTCTGTTACAGAGATGTCAGATGTGTTTATGTTGTCTGATTTAATTACAAATATTCGCAACAGTTATTAACTTACAAATACCATTCATGATAAATGTTTCGAAAAAATTTACGTGTCCCCTGTAATATTAAATTATTACTATCGATTCTACTTGAATTAGCAGTGGCCAAGTAAGGATATTAACAACGAGCTGCACAAATTTTTAAGAGTGACGAGAATATATTTTTATTGCAAAATTTCTTTATTTTGTGTGTCAGAAATATTTTGTCAAAACGTAATGCATACTCGTATATTGAAATTGGTCGCTGTTAATTCGAGATTGATTATTCTACTTGTTACACTCGTTATGATAATTACATAAATGTATAACCACCCCAAATGTTCCATACTGAATATGATATGTCGTGGTTTTATTTACAAAGTAATTGCTGTGCTGTTATCATATCTCGTAAAATGCAAAATTGTACGTAATTGGAAAAATAATTATCTAGTAAGTCACCAGAGTAAATAAAAATAAATTATATAAAATTTAAATTAGAGCGTTGATGACAATAGAAATTTTGTTGAAGCTCATAGCTGTGTACATTAAAAAAAAATTGTCCACTAGACAACATTAACATAAGAAGTACGTAAATATGATTCGTACTTGATAAGCCACGTTTTCATTTTCCAGACTTTAAATCTTCAGTAGAAATAGATAAGTAAATTTTTATATCCGAACACCTAAAGTGCTGCATTTTGAGCCTAAGAATTTGCATTAAAATGTCTGAACCATTTTACTGTAAACATGAGTTTCCAATGCAACATTTTTTTGACTTCAGTTCTAGAGCTACGATTTCAACTTGTTTGTATCAATGTTGTTACCGTATCACATTGCCGAAATGTATTTACCCTCTTCCTATAACTGTGTGTACATAATGTCTATAAATATTAGTTATTGTTCAGAATATTATATCATATATAAATAAAAAAGCATCGTACATACCCCTTAGTAGTAGAAATCATTTTGAGTTGGCCCTAAAGACCCTGCCCATGTATTTTGGTAACGTTATGCAAGCGATGGGCCCAATTGCAGACTTAGTTTCAATATGATTTTGTACATTCATATAAGTATTCCATGTAAACCATTCATGTTGTAATATGGGAAATTGTTGGTACAACTATAATATACGCCGCACGTACCTACCTTACCTACTGTATACTTACAGTCGTAAGACTTGTATGATTTCATTTTCGGCCTTAACAACCATGTGCTCCTCTAGATGTAGGTGTTGAAAGTGTATGGTTTCCTTGATGATTACATTACTCTACTTTGCACATATTTTAAAATTATTTTTCTTTCAAATATTACAACTAAATCAAAAATTTATCATTTTTTTTGAAAAATTCCTAAATTTCAATTAAGAATTTAAACCATCGTTTTTATCAATTATTTATGAGCACATAATGAAAAACGTCAACACAAATTAGTAACAAAATATATGACCAAAATAATGAAGCCTTGTTGAAACTTCTTGTAGAAACGTCTGTGATCACTAACGAAACCATACCTAACAATATTCAGGTATAATCTAATAAAACAACTTATTCTAACTTATAAACGAATCTACACATCCAATGTCGCTCTTGTAAAGTGATTTTTTAACCAACTACAAGTTGCCCAAGAATCATCAGTTCGAAATCCCAGTGGGACATGTGGAGGATGTTTGTATGTAGAATGTGACCTAGGGTAAAAAGTAAGGGATTGTGAAATAGTTTTAGTTATTGACTATTGTAACTATTACATTGTAGTTGGCTTTGATATATGTAGAGCACTGACAAATATTAACATAGATTAATTTTTAAATGTTATATACTAATAAAGAACAATAAGTATGACTATACGTTATGATAATATTATTAATATAACATAATGCTCTTGTTAAAATAGATAAAAATAAAATAAATCATATCACTCGTTTTGTTGATTATATAATTCATTATATTTTCTTGTTTATTTACAATCTGTATCCTATTATTTAATAAAATTCAAATAAAACTATCTTGTTTACTGTTCATTATAATATCTTCTTTTTAAAGTTCTGTATTTTTTGAGCATGTATAAGGCTTCCATTTCTTTAACAACATACTCTCCATGAGCAATCATCTTCTCAATTTTCTGAGGATCGTTTTCATCTTTATTTCTTATAAACGCTTTATGACAACGCGTTCTGAAGAAATCATAGCCTGCTGGCCAGTCTCTACCCAGAAAGAGCATCTGAAATATTTAATACAATTATTACAACCTTAATAATAAATGTGTTTGGCTATTGCTTACTCTCTTATACAAATCTATCACTTTATATCGATAAGACATAATCTGAAACAAATTATTTGGACTTAAATGTTAGTCTGAACTCTGATATTTAACATTATGGCATAATAAAAGTGCTTGAGTATCTGGTAGCGAATTTAGGGACTCGGGTTCGACCCTGACCGACTTCAAAATTATTTCGAATTTTAAATGGCACAAAAGTGACCCTTTGTCGTCGTTACCGATATCTACGCATAATGCAGATTGGCACACCCACTCAGCAATGGGTAATATGCCGTGATAATATATTAATTTTTGCAAGACCGGTTTTTTTTCTATGTTTACATATAGGGTTTCAAGATAGTACGCTTTATTTACAAATTACTGATCGGTAAGTGATGTAAATCACTTACCGATCAGAAGGCGGAGGCGGTAAGTAAATAAAAATAAAACGCGCAAAGCTACTTTAAAAATGACAACCAAAAATATTTTAATATGGTAACAGTTATTTAAATATTAAGGTCAGTAAGTGCTCCCTACTGGTTGAGGATGGTTTTGAGATCGAGACGAAGTCGAGATCTCCAATACATCCGATACCGGTAAAACAGCACTTACTGACCGTAATGCTTATTACTTTTTTTGCACGATCGACGCCCAAAATTAAAATAAATAAGATTTAAAAATTATTTTGACATTAAAATTTTTTAATTGTCATTTTGAAAGTAAGTTTTGAGCGTTGTTTTTATTTACACATCCCTTACCGCATCCGTCTTCTGGGGTCTGATTTTGTAACTTTGAAATCTACTGTAAATTGAAATCCAGCAAATTTGATATTTCCCCCTCCAATTTTCTCCCGCACTGTCAAAATCTTCTGTTAAAGCAATTTTGTAAAATCTACCGTGATCGGTGCATCTAATTTGGTTATCAATTCGGCTGAAATTTACAAGAAATACAAAATTAACTACAAATCATTTATTTATACTTAAAAATTGTTGAAAAAGTTGATTTTTAAAAGAAAATATTTGATTGACAGCAGGAAAGTGTGGTTTTCACATTTTGATCCTGTCGATAAGGCCGCTCTCGAAACTAATGCCAATGCTATTCTTCTCCGTTTTACATATAAACGCCAAATTTTGTATCTCTGTAGATTGTATTCGGCTGGTTTCGGGCAGTCGTTTTCAAAACTGCACCACAGGGTGGCAATAAAGTGGAGGGGGAAATCTCAAATCCGCTGGATATCAATCTCTGGTAGATTTTAAAGCCAATCGTGAAAAAAATAATTTTCAAATCTTATTTTTTTTTAATTTTGTGCGTCGGTCGCCCAGAAACGTAATAAACATTGCGGTCAGTAAGTACTCTTCTATCGGTATTGAATGTATTGGACATCGAGTCGAAGTCGAGATATCCAAAATCATCCTCAATAGGTAGGAAGCACTTACTGCACATAATATTTAAAAAACTGTTATATAATGGTTAAATTTCGCGCTTTTATATGTATACATTCCAAGGATTCAGAGAATCAAATTCAAGACGTGAACGACATAAATTTCTTTAGTTACCAAGTTACTTAATTGTAAATAAACCAAATTTCATGACAATGTTGAATATACAAAAACGAGTAATATTTTACTTAAATTCAAAGAAAAATGCAAAAAAACCTACCTAAAATTAACAGCCTGTTCAGCAAAATAAATTGAACTTTGCTCTGCTCTGTGCGTCGCACGTCGGAATAAAAATAATTAATAATAAATTTTAAAAAAATTACATCTAGAATATTTGAATTTTAATTTAGGATATTGTATAATAAATAAGATCACACATTTTTACCCTCAACAAAAACAGAAAAATGTTGATCGAAGTTGACCTTGTCTGACGTCTCACTCAAACTGACAGTTCTTTTTGAGGTTATGTTACGATTCCCACAAACATGTACACGATGGTTACATATTAGAAAGTACGGAATGAATTTTTATCTTTGATTAAAGATTATCATACACTATCAATGCAATAAATGTAGTACCTGTACGTAGTAGTATTGAAGGTAATATAATTAATACTATATAATACAAATGTTGAATGCAATGTGGTAATTTCAGGTTGCACAAGTTTTTACAACATGGAACAGAAAGCAGCAGATCGTAGTCCAGTTTTAAAAACAATGTTGAATAATCCTTTAAGAAATATGCCTACTGTTCCAGCTACTGATTGGTCTAATTCATCAACTATGGGACCACCGTCATCAGTATGTTCAAATTTGTTCATAAATGAATAAAACTATATATTTTTTTCATTTTTAGACACATGTAGTATCACGACCAACACCACAATCTTCAATGAATGTTATGACACCTACCAATGTACAAATTAATGACCCTCATAGTACAGTAACATTACAGTAAGTTACAATACCACACACAAAAATAATTTCTTAACCCATTTTTGATGTATTATAGAAATTGTGTTGCAACAGTCGGTCTAGGTTGTGAATTAAACTTACAAACAATAAATTTTCGGACACGGAATTCAGAATATAATCCAATGAGATTTCATGGAGTTATTATGAGAATACGAGAGCCTAGAACGACTGCGTTAATATTTAGATCAGGCAAAATAGTTGTAACAGGTGCAAGAAATGAAGAAAATGCACTTTTAGCATCTAAGAAATATGCAAGGATTATTCAGAAACTTGGTTTTAGTGTAAGTTAATATTTTTATATTAATGCATGTAAATTATATTATTTAACTTTTGCAAAGTAATAAATCGAGAAGAATTTTATAATTTTGTTTTTGAATTAAAATATACAATTTTTTTTTTATTAAATATCTAAATCAATAACTTAAACTTTTTTTGAAATAGTGATCTCAAATGGTCAGAGCTGGTAAAATTTTTTCCAAATCCAAAAAACACTGTTTTTTAAAAGTAAATTTTCATAAAAAAATCTGTAAAACAATGGCTGGAAGTACAAGCCTTATATTAAAACTATTTATTAATTTCACTGTTTAAAGAACGTCTGAATGCAAAATAGGTTCTGCTTTATCATATTTTTATAAATTTGTGTGATATTATGTATTAACATAATTAAATTATAAAATTTCACATTTTTTAAAACATTTTAAAACAAGGCTTTTGCTACCAGCCAAATGAATACAAAATTATAATAATGTATTAAATATGAGGTAAAACACTGAAGTTTTCAATGGACCTTTTCCATTTTTATTTGCAATCGAAATTAACTATAGAGGCGCTGATTTTCGAAACAAGATGGCCGCCATACGATGGATTTGACATAACAGTTCACAATAGATCTGTTCGTTTGTATTACACTAACTTGTACAACATGTACTGAGAATTCGTTATTAGTTCAGATTAGAACAAAATAGTATACACTTATTTTCTATATACAAATGAACGCAAATTAGACAAGTTAGTGCAGATTATAGCTTAACTTGGAAACGAATTTTTCATGTTCATTTCTTTTGATTCATATTTAGAGTAGATCTCGATATTTGGAACTATTATAATGCCAAGTTCACAGCAGCCTATTTGTCAAATTATGGTGACGTTATAAACTGCACTAAGTGTATTAGCTCCGGAGGTAAAACAGTTCTGATAACAAACGAACACATTGCAGACAACTTAGAATACACAAACGAACATATTTTTCACAAAATTACAAGTTCGTGCAGCTAGAACCATACAAACGAACAGACCTATTATGTATTGTGTTTCGTTGACTGTGTATACAAACAGAGTTTAAAAATCTATTTATATGAAGGCGATAAGTTTAAATATTTAACTATTAAATACTACACTACTCACTCAGCTGTCATTTATTCAATATGGCGCTTGTACGATTGCATTCCATAGTACCGATATGCGACACTAGGGGTGCGTTCCAAAACCTTACTCTGGGGTATAGGGTATGATAAATTCCGTTCCAAACTTGTTGCGCTTACTCTGAGAGTTTACGCTATAAACGTTTCAAAATTCGGAGTACGCACTCTAGAGTTTACTCCTCGTACTCTGCTACGCTAGTAGAGTACGAAATACGCCAATGAGAATTTGCGTGTCTTACGCAAATTTTTACAACGAAATATACAGAAATCGAGTATGAAATAAAAATATATCTTGAAAATTATCAATATATTGGAGTAATTGATGATTATTTATCTTATAAAAAAGTCATTTGAAAACCATAATAGTAAAAGTTGTATTAGTTGTAAGAAATGTCTTAATAAAACAGAAAGTGCACACAATAAATAATTTTTGGCAGTCAAAATGTCGTATCAAAAAGATATTTTCTTATTTTTACGGTTGTTATTTTATTTACTCAAAGCCGTTCATAAATACTCCGGCAAATATGGTCACGTGACCGTGCTCCAAGTAGGGGATTCACTTATTCTGTATCTTTGTTTTGGAACGCACCCTAGAGAGGAAATTTTATCTACGATTGCGAATTTCACCGCGGCGTCATTTTTGAATGTGTCACCTAGTGAAATTCTTATGACCTATACTCCATCCGTTTTAACCTTAGACCAAGAATAGAGGGGGAGACAGGGCATGCTATGTATTTCGCCATAAGACGACTTTCCAAATCATCCTAGCGATTTTCGACCTTATTGAACTGTCAGAATCAGCCGCAAAAGGCTAGTCGGCCAGATGTGTTACATACGTGTGCAGTCGAACGAAAAAGTTTTCAATGTCAACAAGCGTCACCTACCGTTTTAACTTGTCCGTTATTTACATTACGTTTTTTTATTAATATTCTTGCGTATTTATTTTAGTTTCATAAAACAAAATCAAGATAATTTGTAGTTATGGATAATGAAGTATTTATTTAGATTTGGCCAACTGTAACATAACAGTATTTAACTGGTGGACTAGCCTTTTGCGGCTGATTTTGACATTTCAATAAGGTTCAAAATCGCTTAGATGATTTGGAAATATACGCGTGACTATGCCTTGTCTCCCCCTCTATTCCTTGTCTAAGGTCTTAACTATAGACTAGATGGCGTTTCGAGCGCGGCCGTTTTTACATGTATTAAATAAAAAATTAAATTTTTCGCGCCATTTCTGGATTTAAAAAATTCTTTCTAACATTTTTTCAGTAATTTTGTCTTGTATGTACATATCTATCTATTTTTATCCATAATATTAACGAAGAGAACAATAACAAAATTAACGAACTACTAACTAAAAACTAAGAAAACGCGCACAACGAAAACTATTTAATATGAAATATAACGCCAAAACACTATGAAAATTATTTAAATGAAATTAACAATAATATACTTAACAAACAGAACTGTATAATATGTAATAAATCGTGTACTATTGACTTTGTTGACTTTTATTTATTTTGTCAGACGTCAAAATAATTGATACAGTTTTCAAGCAAATTTAAATTTCGCGTCAATTATTTTACTGTGTAAACTCGGTTCACGTTTGAACCAATCAGAGAGCTAGAATCTTAGCCCTATCTCATCCAATGCTATATAGTTAAAACGGATAGAGTATACAGATGGGGTGTAAAGGCCTGTGTCCACGATCCTAGAAATCGATCCGAGTTCTCGGATATAGTCCGCAATTCGATAACTCGGATCGTGGACACTACCAACTCAGACGATAAATTCGAATAGAAAACTAGAATGGAAAAATGCGTAATGTCCCATTTTTCACTAATTTCACTTACATGTTACCAATTTAAAATCTTGACGTTTGGTGCTTGATAAGCTTGAAAATTATAAGATTATAAAATATTACCTAATTCTACTCATTTTTGATAAGTTATTATAAATAATTACTCATAAATAAATTCATATATTCGCAATAAAAAAATAATTTACTTACTGCCGGGATAATTTCTTGGTTATGTTTTATAAATTTTTAGTATTGGTAGAAATGGTTGAAGCTAACTTCAAAAATTCGACCAACCTGACATTATGTAGTCATACAAGTTCAATATTTATGATCAAAAAATGTGATCGAGAACTTGGAACGATTTCTAGCATCGTGGACACAGGCCTTTACCATGTTGTCAAGAAAATGATTAAGACAAGCTTTTATTTTCGATAAAAAATTATTTTAACAACACAAAAACTTAAATTATTTTGTTTTTGATTATAAAGAAATTATTAATAATGAAAAAAAAAATATATTAAATTTAATAAAATTGAAAAACTCAATATAACCAGCTCTGCAAATGGTAGATGAAATTTTTTGTTGTCATTAGAATGTCAATACTTCTTTTAAAATTCTATAATTGCGGACGTACAAAAAATAGGGTATTCACTCCTACAAATTTTCTTTCCTAATGGAGTTATGGACAATTCATGTTGCATAAATAACTACAGCGTTTCAGTTAAGAAAATAGCACACAGCGCTTCAGTGCTGACTGCACTACAATTAAATTAAGAATATAAATTCGTGAGACAAACCTTTGTCAACATTACATATTTTTTAATCTAAACAATGTATACCACACCTGAATATTAAAAATTAGAAAGACAATTTTTTTCGCTATTGTGAACAAGGTGTACATTCTGATCCATCAGAGAGCAGAGTTTATTCCCTTATTTATACCAACGCTATTGTCTTAACTGAAACGCTGAAACTTTAAATTGTGGTCGTAAAAAGTGAAAATACTAAAAATGTTTCTTTACAGGTAAGATTTACAGATTTTAAAATACAAAATATTGTGGCGACTTGTGATTTAAGATTTCCAATAAAATTAGAAAACCTTAATATGGTTCATGGCCAATTTAGCAGGTATTGTATTATTAAACACATATATACCAAGTATTCAAAAATTAACTATTTTGTATTTCAGTTATGAACCCGAACTCTTTCCCGGTTTAATATACCGAATGGTAAAACCTCGATTAGTGTTATTAATATTTGTTAATGGAAAAATTGTATTTACTGGTGCCAAGTCTCGACAAGATTTAAAAGATGCCTTGGATAATATTTATCCAATTTTAAAAAGTTTCCGTAAAAATTAATTGTTACGATTAATAATTTATTGTAATAATAATAAGTAATATTAAATTCTATGTAAGTATTTATTTATATGTATGCATTTGACATTTTTATATTGTTATAATATCTTGAAGTCCTAAGTTGAAAATTTTATACCTGTATTGTATTTTATTAATATACTGAATACATTGAAGTGGAAGAATTAATTATTTTTAAATAATATATTGGAATTGAATTATAGTTATGGTTTTGATATAAATTGACAGTACAGGCTGTCTCATTTTCGATGTTTTTTTAAGGTATCTCGGGTAATATTAATGATAGAGCAAAACCGTTTGCACATTGCAGGGTCAACTTTTGGAGAAAAGTTTAATAGTCAGCACAGGAATTTTCGATCTTCTTTTGTTTCTGAGCTACAGGCAAAACTCGTTTTTTGCACATTTTGAAAATATCTCATATCTTATTTATTATAATAGTTAGAGAAAAAATATTTTAACAAAAATTTTACCGTTTCTTAAATAGAATAAAATGGCGTAATTAGATTTTTTGAAAACTTAATAATTCTCGAGATATAACACAAACTTATGATTTTTTAAATGGGAACCTATGTTAAAAATAGTCTCGTCTTTTTGCTTATTTTACAAGCTTTTCAATGATGTATAACAAGTCTACATTCTTTTGTTTTAAACTTGAATAAGAAATAATTATTAATTTATTGGGTTGAAAAAATTTAAAATTATTAAGAAACAAATGAAAAAAATCTATTACGGATCATCATTTGCATATTTCTAATAGTATTTGTTTCAATTTTACTCATTTTTTGAATTTATTTACTTCAAAAGCATAATAAACCATCTTTTTCGGATTGTGTCAAAGCCAACTGTAACGTCGATAACTAGTAATTTAACTATCCCAAAAATAATTGGTTAAGAATAATTTTGAGAACACAATTAATGAAAATTGAATCAAAATAAACAAATGATGATTTGTAATAAATTTTTTTATTTGTTAATAATTTCCAATATTTTCACCTCAAATTAATAATTCGTCTTTTATTAATGTTTAAAACAAAAGAATGTAGACTTGTTATACATCATTGAAAAGCTTATAAAAAAAGCAAAAAGACGAGACTATTTTCAACATAGGTTCCCATTTAAAAAATCATAAGTTTGTGTTATATCTCGAGAATTATTAAGTTTTCAAAAAATCTAATTACGCCATTTTATTCTATTTAAGAAACGGTAAAATTTTGTTAAAAACATTTTTTCTCTAACTATCATAATAAATAAGATATGATACATTTTCAAAATGAGCAAAAAACGAGTTTTTGCCTGTAGCTCAGAAACAAAAGAACATCGAAAATTCCTGTGGTGACTATTAAACTTTTCTCGAAAAGTTGACCCTGCAATGTGCAAACGGTTTTGCTCTATCATTAATATTACCCGAGATACCTTAAAAAAATATCGAAAATGAGACACCTGTACAAGTATTAAAAAATAAATAATAGAACTCAGAAGGTATTGGGAATTATATTTATTGTACAATTACAATACATACTCGAATATGCACAATCTATAAAACTAAAAACAAATCTACCAAAAAGCAATAAAGGAAATATATTAAAGGGTTCTACAGTTCTACTTATAAACAAAATAATTTTATTACCCAATTGCAGTACAGGAATATGAGCAAAATGAAATTAAAAGTTAGCACTGTATTTTTTTAAGTCATTGTCCAATAATTTAAAGCATTTTTATTACCCGGTAGTATAGTTATCATTTTCAAATCGTAAATGTCTATTATCGAAACAAAATATTAAAATAATTTTTTAATTTACATAAATATGTCGATTAAGACCATTTAAAAATACTAAATTGCTATCAAATACTCGGAAAATGAAAATATTATTTATTTATTTTTTTATTTATTAAGGGCGTTTGCAATGGAAGTTTCCACCGTAATCAAAATATTGAAAAATAACACTATTACACTAAAATATATCATAAAACATTTCTGAAAACACTACTTAAATGATTCAATATCTTTCCAATTTTTTAAAAATGAATGAAAACAATTTATATCCGTCAATATATATATATATATATATATATATATATATATATATATATATATATATATATATATATATATATATATATATATATGTGTGTGTGTGTGTGTGTGTGTGTGTGTGTGTGTGTGTGTGTGATGGGAGTAGTTTACAATATTCGATTTTACCTACATACATCAAATACATTCAATATCTTCCTATGTGATAATAGATGGCAGCACATTCAAATTGGAACATTATATTTAAAAAATAATGAAGTAGGTATTATAAACTAGTTAAAAATGTGAATACAATACAATTATTATTTGCCGTATGTTATATTGGTAAAGCAATTTCTAAGGTATACGTATTTTATAGATTATTGTATTTCGTGGATTAAATATTTGTAAAGTATTTGGTAAATCTCCAGCAACGAATTCAAGGGATTACCAGAAGTTATGCCTTTGCCTATAATTATTTATTAAGTTGAAACACCCGTAAAAGAATATTTGTGGAAAAACCAGGATACAAACATTCCACCCAGATGTTCAGTTGACGAGGGATTTGGAATTTTTGATTAGGATTCGTAACAAATTAAATTATAAATTATGTATGATATAATTTATCTCTCCAAATATTTTGTAAGTCTTTATCTTGACGTCGTACTCGAAAGATTCGAAGTTCAGTTCTTTAATTCTAAGAATTGTAAGGTCACAAACTCAGTTTGAAATAAAACATTTGTTTGTAGTTCAGTGAAAACTCCTATCCTTACCCCTATGAGTTAGTTCAAGAAAACTGTAATAGAAGGTGTTAGTACACCATCAATTGACAGATGACGCCACTAGAGACTCATGCACCATCTATTGAGAATTAGCTACATTAGCCGGCCTTTTGCGCGCTGTCGGGGCGGTAAAAATTGGCCGTTCAAACGAGTTGCAAAAAATACTGTTTTCAATACTTTTTTACAGAAAACCTGTTATGATAAAAATGTTTTATTTATTGTAATACATATAAGTTTTCATGAGGAATAAAAAAATTGAAAAATAGTGGGAAACCCCTTATTATTATTAAGTTGATTGTTTGTAAACAAAATCTAATTTGTTGTTCCAATAAATAGAAAAGTCTGTAATACCAAATTTTGGATTATATTTTATTGTTTTTCCTCGAAAATCTGTTAAGAACTCCAAATTAAGTACCAATTCCGGTTCATCATACTCGTATAGGTATAGTCCAAATCTAATGTTTCAAATTATATACGAGTTTTAAATACCAAATTTCAGAATTTTTGAATCATGTTTTAATATATTTTTTCAAGAAAATCTGATTTTAGCTTCCTGTAAAGTAGCACTTCCGGTTTATCAATTTTAGAAAACATCTAGTATGTCGTTCTCGTTAATATAAACATCCTAAATACCAAATTTGAAAAGTTTTGGAATATATCATAATATATTTTTCACGAAAATCTGTTGAGAGCTGACGGGAGGTAAAAAGAATTGAGGATTTAAAATCTTATGAATCCGACCACAATACAAATAAATGAATGTGTGGTTATTTCTGGTATTCTATTAAACGAATGAAATACCTAGTTTAATCGTATATTATGTATATATGTAAAGCGCTGAAATTAATTATAAACGAAATATTTGCTGTCCCTAGAGATACATTCATCCTTTAATATTTTTATTTATTTATTATTTTCATTTCACATTTTATGCAAAGTATAAGAAGGCGGTTATGGCGAAAAAACTGAACTATAGATAGCAGGCCGGACGGTAGCAAGATGGCGGAGGAATAAGGAGAGTTGCATCATTCCTTATTGCTGGCAATATGCATTTCAAAGTGTAAAGTATTTGATATGGAGAAAATTAACATAAAGTTAAATGATATTTCTGAATACATTGCTTCTGTACGTCCTATAAAGGAACACGAAGCAGTTTTTAAGGCTGGACATGTATTGCTTTGAGGAATAAAAGATTATGGACCAGGTACAATACTGGGATCTTGTTTAAAAACCAGTTATTTGAGTGGAGATCGTTATATGATTGAAATTTTATAAAATGAGAATATAAATTACTGGAAAGAAAATTTAATTGTAGAGCAGAATTGAGAGGCAAATTTTGTTGCTTATAAACAGGATAGTAAAAATCAAAACTATATTTATTGTTTTACAACAAAAGTTATCTTTATTATTATGCTATTAATTTATTTGTTTATGGGTTTGTTAATTACAGAGTAGCAGAAATACAAAATTAAATTGTACAGATTTGAAACAAAGTAAGGGGAAAACTTATTAAAAAGGATGATAAACAGTATAGTTTCGCTATTATTATTAGAAGAATTTTACCATGCTGTTTTAAAAAAGAAAAAAATAGAACCGATTGGAGACGTCAAAACTATAAACTTACACTTTTTGGTTTATAATTGCTCCATTGTGGCACTGAGCAGTGTCTATGGCATTTACTGATCCTTATTTAAACCTGAAAATGTAATATACACTATATATCTAACTTTCTTTTACAACAAATATAAATTAAACCTGTCTAAAATTACATACGTTTCAATGTATGCTATCAATGTTTCCTTATTCCTCTAGTTCAGATGATAAACAACAAAATTTGTACATTCAGTTTATTTTTAGATCGTTTTATAAAAGCATATTGTAACTTCGACGAAACAATATGAATTTTTGAAAGAAGCATAATACATCCATCCTTATCGCATACGCTTCTTGTTATTGCACATGGGAGAGGTAAATGTATGCATACAGTAGTTCAGTAATTACGTCATATGTGGCGCGCTTCATTTAAACTACTGTCCTACCGGCAAATATATCTTTCAAAGTGAACCGTATTACCACAGCAAATAAGAACTAGAATTTTAAGCAGTTTATTTCGTCACCAATATCTTACTTAATAAAGAAAAGTTAGCTATTTAAGCTGACATTCAGTGTGAATATTACCCTTTCAATTACACAAAACATATTATCCTAATTTGTAATAACAATTATTTTATTCAAGTTTTAAAAAACTTTGCATGAAACTAAATGTTCGTTCAATCTCGAACATCGTGAAACATCGCGCGAAGCGGCCGGAAGCGCCCGTTTGAAAGATTAGCGAACTATTTCTAGGTTACAATACTTTAAGAAGCATAATATATAAATATGGAGAGACAGTTATTTACGTACCATAAACTTAAAAAGAAGAAATCAAAGTTTAGAAAAGAACTGATTTTAAAACTGTCAAAAACACAAACAAACAAAATCTCAGTCGGTATGTCGGTAAACTCTCGGATATGTTTGAAGCTGCGCAAACTTAATACTCTGTAGTTCAGAATGTGCAGAGTTGATTTGTTCGGTTGATTTCAATTTGAAATAAAACCTTTGGTATTTATTAATGTGTATATATCGTATTACGAGGTAATAGAAAAATGTTTATAATTTAATTTTATTAATATCTCAAAGTTATTTTTTTTTCACAATAACAATAACATCAGCATCAATGGCATCAAATTACAAGCCTTTAAATTCTGACCCTTATGTGTTCTGTCAATAGACTTTGAAAATATCATTTTTTCTTGGGACAGTGCTTCATATTTCGCGATATTCACGACTGAAATTAACCCGTAGCCACCAAGCGGCAAACTTGCGAACCATCCGAATTGGTAATGGAAGCCAATCATACCGCAGGAAAATTACCAACTAAGTCGGCTATCTTAAATAAACGCAGCGCCTCTATAGGATATTTCAGTTGCCAATGCTCTGACGGCACACTATTCTACCCCATTTCTTTCAAAAATTAAACTGTGCGTAATGACTGCGTGCATGTCCACGAGTAAGAGCCGTTTAAATCGTGCAACTGGTTTGATGTCATTTGTAAAAGTGATTCAGTGTAAATTCTTATATTTATTATTCACAATAAATTCTTGTTCTAAAATAAATAAATTAATATATCGTCACGGCATATTACCCATTTCTGGGTGTGCCAATCTGTGCGAGCCTTTACCAGGCGTCGCTTCACGGGCACTCATTGCTGGCGTGGAGAGTACACCACAGGGGTCAATTTTGTGCCATTTAAAATTCGAAATATTTGGCGTCGGTCGGGATCGAACCCTGTTCCCCAATTTCGCTACCTGATACTCAGACACGCGGCTACGAGACCCCATAATTCTTGTTCTTATCTTGTAAATATCTACATACGAGGGGCGGACAAAAAAATTCGCGAAGTGTAAATTTAATCCGTCATGATTTTTCCTTTTGAGTAGGTATAATTCGCCTTAACCCTACACTTTCCAGTTGTTTCTAAAAGTTAATTTATACTCTTGATAAAAAGTTTTGTTTTTTTATTGAAAGTAATCCGAAATTGCAGCATTCACTGTTACCAATGAAGATATTTTTTTGAAGTTTGAGAATAAAAAATGATAGCCGTACGAATGCCAAGAGCAGCCAATGGCGCCGTTCAGTTGCACTCAGTAACTGAGTAAGCAACTCAGCAATAACAAGTAAGCATTTTAGCGTAGTGTTGAACGACATGTTGAGTTAGTAATGGAAAATTTAACCTGTCAACTGTGAATATTATGCGTACAGTGATAGTGGTAAAGGTGGTAAGTTACTCTCTACTTAATTTATATTTCCAATAATTATACAAATTCCCCTCAAATTCATATAAAGTATTACCCAATTCCATTTTTGACATCTAACCTACTAGATCAACACTTGCTGACACAAATCAAAGCGTTTCAAATGCGCTGAATTGTTGACACAGCATGACAGTAATCATAAACTCAGCAAATCATTCAGTTGAGTTTAGCAACACAGCAAGTCAGTACATGAAAGCGAGAAAACATGTAGCTTCACATCCCTTGAAAAAATGTAATTTTCAATTAAAAAACATTTGACCTTGAGTGAAAAAAAATATTGCCTGCGGCTCCTTTTTCTGCTAACCTTTGCATGATCTATTGTAGCCCCCCCCCCACTGTGTTGATGTTGATGAAGGATGTTGGAAATGGTTGTAGGTGATAGACCAAGTGGTTGGTTTATTTGGCCTCTAGCGTGGTTTACACGTCGGGTAACCTTGTAAACTGAGTCTCCCTCCTTGTTGCTTAAACTCGGCCTCTAGCGTGGTTGACACGTCGGGTAACCGTGTTTAAGACAGTACTATCCCCCTTGCTCCTGAAGATGCCCCATATGACTGCGGGCGAAACGTTGAGCTCTGACTCAAAATATGACACAGTCCATTCCCGGAAAACGAATATTTCTCAACTTTTATGTATTTATATGTCCAGTGACAACTAGATTAGACCTTATTTAGTAATAAAATTTTGAGCGCAAAATTTTTCTCAAAACTTTTATTACATATATGTTAAGCTTGTGGTGATACAGAATTTTGAAAACAACGATTATAAATTTGAATCAGGCTCTTTCACTTTTAATTGAATTTTGTAACAATTGTTCAATAGAATTAAATCCTTATGCTAGAGTTAGACAATAAATTTTGTGAAATTATGGATTATCAGTAGGGATTAATGTTATTTTGTGAGCAATATATAATAAAAACTTGTATAAATTAGAGCAATAGCAACCCATCATTGTTCACTTTGTAAAGGTTTAATCCACTGTGTGTAAATTAATCACATCACATACGCAGCTTGTTGGAGAAATTGTTTGCATTCTTGCTTGTCATAGTCACGTTTTATTATGGCTTGAAATAGATAGCATTAAAGCAGATTATAAATGTACTGCACAAGGTATGCACAATATTTGGGTTTCTATATTCTGTATGAATGTGTGGTTTACCATTATTGCACAAATTGTAAATTTAGTTAATTTGTGCTAGAAAACAAAGGCTGTAATTAATTTTAGATTATTTCATTTTCATATCATAGTTACTTGTTGCATACTACAATAGTATATTATGTTATTAGGAGTAGAAAGCGGTCTTTTTGTGTAGAACCCAGCTATTGCGGTCGAGGCGCTAGTCGAGGCCAGGCAAGCTGGGTAAAACAGATTTTTTTGACATTTTTTGTAATATTTTTAAATTGTACAGTTTGAAATTTCAGGCAAAGCTGGCTATATACACTACAAAACCAAACCGATAACTGTCAAATAACATTTGTTAGTATGATCTGTGTTTCTGTGGCGACTACCGCCGTCAACGGTGTACTATGACGCTAACATTTTTTTACTAGTACAGTAATAACATTTTTGTACTAGTAACACAATGAATATCTTACAATAGCATAATATGAATATTATAATACGTATGAAGAAAAAGATACAGGCTGTTGATGCTCAGGTGCGAACATAGGATTTTAGTTTTTTGCAATTTATTGCTCTCCTATTCATTTTACGACAAAAACTGTAGGGTGTATAGTTATTCAGAATTAAACGTTGTTCACAATTTTAAAAAGAAATTTTAACATTTCAGTTTATTAGTAGCAATAGCCACCGCGACCTGTTTTCATTTTTCTAGTTTTCATAAATTATTTATAAACGTCAATTTGCCTTATGGAAAAGATCATAAAATAATCATAATATTCCTTTATAATACGTTCCTCATTCGAATAAATATTCATTATTTAATTTATTTCTTTTCCGTAAGTCATATTGACGTTTATATATAATTTATGAGAACGAAAAAAAAAAAAAAAGAAAACGAATAAACCGAAATATCTTTTTAAAATTGTGAAGAAACTAGAAACATTATGAAAAACGAAAAAATAGTTTTGTATACAACTTTTAAATCTGTAGATACAGCTTTGCACTCTACAGTTTTTTAATATTAAAAATTAGAGAAATAAAAATAAATTCATTTGTAAATAACACTATTTCAAATATTAAGGTTTCATTTACAAAAATATGAAATTAATTCTTATCTATTCACAAAATAAACTAAAATTTAAAAAATCGAAATAGCGCTACTTAGCTGTAGCTGCTGCGCGTTAACTTGAGACTGACATTGTATCCGCAGAACCCAAAATTTGTTCTTGGACGGGACCAAATGTACTAGTACAGAGGTTATGCACTTTGACGTTTAGCCGATTGTTTGCAATAATTGTAACCAACTTATGATTACACATCACATAATATAATTACACTACTATTACTAACTACACTACTCTAACATAATTTTAATCTTTCTGTTAGCTATCTGCCAGTTAGCTATCCAGAGAATAAATATACAATTCTTCATTTGTTACATAAAATTGAAGACCAATTATTATTGTTTTTATCTGTTAGGTAAGTTTAAAAAAGCATAATTTGAGAATTAACATTTGTTTTTATGGATCACGTTATATCTCCGATATTCCAGTTGTAGATAGCTTTACGATTTTATACAACAGGGTGTATGATAATATCTGTTGATGATTTTCGAGGTATTCATAAATAAACCGCATGTAGAATAACACGTGTTTGTTTTTTATTTCATGGATACTGGCCAAAACTAAAATTGAAATAATTTTTTTATTGATTCCAGATGTTGTCTTTTTCTTTCCAAGATACGGAATCTGTCTTATTGGACTCAATTGTATATTTTTCTTGTATTTGTCGACTAATTTAATTAGATTAGTTATTTCCACGATGGTAAAATTAACTGCTCTTTCTCTCTTTCTATTATTTTCACTCATTTTTACAAATTGTATTGACACCACTTCTATACGTTCAAACTACAACTGCACACAGTAGCTTTAGATCATAAAGCTTACGAACTTTCGTAAGCTTTATGATCTAAGACTACGCCAAAACACAGAAAAGCGAAAAAAGAATCAAACTTCTATTAAAATTCATAAAATTGTTACAGCCAAGATGCCAATTTTTCAAAACTAACTCTACCCTAATACAATTTTAATCTTTCTGTTAACTATCTGCCAATTCTTATTCTCTGGTTACAACGGTAGAATAAATTTATCTAATAGATAGTAAACTGTAACTATCTGAACTTGGAACAACCGGGCCTAAGCTATTTTAAACTTTTGATTATGAAAGTTCAAAAGCCTTTCGACATTTTTCATGAAATGTGCATGTATTAACTGCAAATAGCTTTCCTGAATAGATCCGAATGAGAAGACATCAACACCAAAGCGAATGCGGGTCCGGGTTTCCAGTGAAATTTATAACGGCGACTGAAAGTTAGCAATTGGCGGAGTTCGGTGGCGCCGTCTCGCCGACTCCAGCGATTACGGATCTTATACACGAGCCCGAAATATCACACTCCTGCAAACGAAACGTGGGCGTAGGTGGACGCCCTACAGTGGCGCACACAACATATATTCTCAACGCGGTCGTACAAGAAAGATGACAGAAATACAAAAAAATAACGTAAACAAAAAGAAAATATCATATTTTATCCAGTTTTACTCGTATACAGGATGTAACAGCTAAACGAGCTACCTCAAATAATTTCTATATTATTAAAGATACAATAAAATACTATAAGGCAATCTTATAGAAGACCAAGGGAGACATCCGAATACAGAAGAAAATATTTTTTTAAACCAGTGGCTCTCAAGTTACATCACAAAGCTATATTGGATGATGTATATTTTCTAAGATCCATTTGATAGAGTATTTTTTTATGAATTCAACCATGTAATCATTTTATATCCTAACATAACAACTTCCCTCTTTTGAGCTTCAAGTAAGGTGCCAGTTTCGGTTTTCCGATTTTTAATAAAATTGCTATGGAGATGTTATTCTAGCAAATTACAACACTAAATTTTTCTATAATATGCACAGGAAGTGAGCGGGCCCGAATCCGAACGAAGGGTGGCGGAAATTGTTAAACGAATATCAAAACGTATTTTAAAAATAATTGTTGGCATATTTTTGTAATCATTTTATGTATTTATTTATATATTTATTCATTATTTCGTGTTTTTCTTATTCAATATAATTGTCCTAACACTATATATATATATATATATATATATATATATATATATATATATATATATATATATATATATAGGGTGTTAATTAAAAAGCGGGCCATAGGCGATTAACATGGGAAATCAGTTTTTCCTTGCGCAAAACTTCCCATTTAATTTTAAACAAAAATGTTTCAAATAAATGTTATAGAGAATTAAATTCTACACCAGCATCACTAAACAAATTTTATTTTGCATCTTTAGTAACCTGTAAAATTTAATTTGAAATTTTATAAATATTGCTCATTTGTAGTGATAGCCATGAAATTTAAACAAAATTACAAAGAAATGTAGGTATATCGTTTGAATTGTCAGAATTTCGATTTTGCAGGTTACAAAATAAAAATAAATAAAATCTAAGCAATAATTTAGATGTATAATTATCAGCAATTTTTATTTGAAAATTGAATTTCTGACAGTTCAAACGATATGCATTTCTTTGTAATATATATATATATATATATATATATATATATATATATATATATATATATATATATATATATATATATACAGAGACTTTATTTTAATATGCAACATATGGTTTATCACTTCCATGGTTACACACTCCTGTCAAAAAATGACAGCAATGTAATATTTGTCCATTTTAAAATGCAACATTATAAATAGTATTGCAGCACATGAGATACCTCCAGAACACATCACAAATGGTGTCAATTCTTTCTACGACCGAGTAGGATATTGCCTCAGTGTGAATGTGGTTATTTTTGAACATTTATTACATTAAAATTATGAATTTTTGTAAGCCAAAGTTTGCTAAGATGTGCTTCATTAAAGTTTTGATTTTTTGTTAATCGTGTACAGACTAGTTTATTGGAAATTAGGACTGATAATACAAAACTAAAAATTTTGTATGTTGCATTTTAAAATGGACAAATATTACATTGCTGTCATTTTTTGACAGTAGTGTGTAACCATGGAAATAATTGACCATATGTTGCATGTTAAAATAAATTCACTGTATATATATATATATATATATATATATATATATATATATATATATATATATATATATATATAGGGTGTTAATTAAAAAGCGGGCCATAGGCGATTAACATGGGAAATCAGTTTTTCCTTGCGCAAAACTTCCCATTTAATTTTAAACAAAAATGTTTCAAATAAATGTTATAGAGAATTAAATTCTACACCAGCATCACTAAACAAATTTTATTTTGCATCTTTAGTAACCTGTAAAATTTAATTTGAAATTTTATAAATATTGCTCATTTGTAGTGATAGCCATGAAATTTAAACAAAATTACAAAGAAATGTAGGTATATCGTTTGAATTGTCAGAATTTCGATTTTGCAGGTTACAAAATAAAAATAAATAAAATCTAAGCAATAATTTAGATGTATAATTATCAGCAATTTTTATTTGAAAATTGAATTTCTGACAGTTCAAACGATATGCATTTCTTTGTAATATATATATATATATATATATATATATATATATATATATATATATATATATATATATATATATATATATATATAGGGTGTTAATTAAAAAGCGGGCCATAGGCGATTAACATGGGAAATCAGTTTTTCCTTGCGCAAAACTTCCCATTTAATTTTAAACAAAAATGTTTCAAATAAATGTTATAGAGAATTAAATTCTACACCAGCATCACTAAACAAATTTTATTTTGCATCTTTAGTAACCTGTAAAATTTAATTTGAAATTTTATAAATATTGCTCATTTGTAGTGATAGCCATGAAATTTAAACAAAATTACAAAGAAATGTAGGTATATCGTTTGAATTGTCAGAATTTCGATTTTGCAGGTTGCAAAATAAAAATAAATAAAATCTAAGCAATAATTTAGATGTATAATTATCAGCAATTTTTATTTGAAAATTGAATTTCTGACAGTTCAAACGATATGCATTTCTTTGTAATATATATATATATATATATATATATATATATATATATATATATATATATATATATATATATATATATATAGGGTGTTAATTAAAAAGCGGGCCATAGGCGATTAACATGGGAAATCAGTTTTTCCTTGCGCAAAACTTCCCATTTAATTTTAAACAAAAATGTTTCAAATAAATGTTATAGAGAATTAAATTCTACACCAGCATCACTAAACAAATTTTATTTTGCATCTTTAGTAACCTGTAAAATTTAATTTGAAATTTTATAAATATTGCTCATTTGTAGTGATAGCCATGAAATTTAAACAAAATTACAAAGAAATGTAGGTATATCGTTTGAATTGTCAGAATTTCGATTTTGCAGGTTGCAAAATAAAAATAAATAAAATCTAAGCAATAATTTAGATGTATAATTATCAGCAATTTTTATTTGAAAATTGAATTTCTGACAGTTCAAACGATATGCATTTCTTTGTAATTTTGTTTAAATTCCATGGCTATCACTACAAATGAGCAATATTTATAAAATTTTAATTTAGATTTTACAGGTTACTAAACATGGAAAATAAAATCTGTTTAATGATGCTGGTGTATAATTTAATTATCTACAAATTTTATTTGAAACACTTTTGTCTAAAATTAATTGGGAACTTTTGCGCAAGGAAAAACTGATTTCCCATGTTAAACGCCTATGGCCCGCTTTGTAATTAACACCCTATATATATATATATATATATATATATATATATATATATATATATATATATATATATATATATATCTTTAGTCTCTGTCCTCAAAAAGCCACAATACTCGGTGGTGAAATGTTGGTATTTAAATTTAAAATGTATATTTTTTCACTGCAAGTGTATAATTTTTGAATCCATTATTTCTTATGTTTGGCAAGGTAAACTTTCATAACATGCTCCTTTTTAGGTTAGTATTGTGGGCACACAAGGTAGTCGATTTGTCCTATTTTTGGCGCCCATGTTGCCAACCTGGAGTTCAATAAACGCGAATGAAATATGAGATCCACCCTCGACAAAAATAAATGACTAGCGTGTTTACTTAGGATCTCCATTATATTTTCCATGCGAATAGATACCGTGATTTAAGTTTAAAAATGTTGAAGGTAGGAATGTTCCTAAAAATAATATTTTTCAGAAATCCAATTAAAATATTTAGGGGAACTTCTTTGAAGTGTTATTTATCTAATAATAAATTTGTTTTTTCATAAGGCAATCTGATGTTTCGAGTTCATGTTTGGAAAACGAGTACGATAACTGGCCTTATGACACATGTTATTTATAATATTTTTTCTAATGAGGTAGTTTTAAAATTGTATTAGATATATAATAAATGCGACTTGTCAAAAATGTGCCCAGCTATGTTGGTAGCGTTTCACGCTAGTAATTATAACTTCAGAGATGAAAATTCATTGTTGACTCAGTGCATTTATAGATCTCCTTTAAAGATGTATTTTCAGCGCATTTATATACTCATAAAAACACCGAAATAGGAAAATTGATACCGAAAATTCAATCAACAAATTGAAACGGATTTTTGAGTAAAAAAATACCACTTGTTTAGTAATTAAGTTGATATGGACTGTATTTGAAATGGAGAAATTACTAAACTTTAAGATAAGAAAATACTCGAAGGACTAATGATATAAACGAAAGCTGGTTCTATATATTTTAATATAAATGAGAAAAGCTCAACTCTAATACCTTATACTCGAGGACACACTGTCGACGGGACCAGGATAAGAAGAGTCAGATTCTCCAGCTGCGTTGACGGACTCAGAAGACAACTTTGGTCGGGAGATCGCTGAATCGACGCAGAGGAGAGAGATGTGCGGCAAGTCTTTAACTTGACGTCTTGATAAGTATGAATAACGGAGCACTAAACTTCACTAGCCTAGCATTCGAATGGATAGATGTATATGTAGAACCATACTATCTTCGTTCAATGTAAATCAGGTTAGGATAGCTCCTGTAAGTTACGTTTCTCGGCAGAGTACACAATTCTACTACTGCCCCTTTCTCGGTGTAGCAGGCCACTCTGCTACTACACCTTGTAAGGGTGGAAACGAACTTAATGTCATAAATTTAAGGGTGAGTAGAATGACATGTGTAGATTACGAAACAGAATTAAAAAAAAAAATTCGCATATTTAAGGGTATTTCTCATTAAACTAACATTTTTGGTACCACTGGACCACTGACAACTTTAATACTTAAAATTAATTTAATTAATTTACGTAATGTTTCTGTATAATCAAATCTTAATTATTTCTAACGTAATTTATTTTGAAAGTTCAATGAACCATATTAAAGATTAATATTAATACTTCGCAGAATTATTTTTATAAAGAAAAAACAGAATGGATTGACTGATAAATAGCAACAATACTGGAAACTTTTCATGTAACAATATTAATATGAAAAAAACTTAACCTAAAAATCAATTCAAGAATAAACACAAAACTCATAAATATTGTTCAAAATTGTCAACTCTCACAGTTACACACAATGCACTACGTTGAATTAATGAGACACTACATGCCAGGTTCATATGATTTTCTTGTTTAATAATTTCAGCACAGTTTTGAATCCGCATCTTCAATTCTTCAACAGTTTCAGGGGGGTTTTGATTATCATACACCAAGGACTTCAAATGACCCCACAGATAAAAATCTAAGGGATTGAGGTCAGGTGATCTTGGTGGCCATGATACAGAACCTCCACGGCCAATCCATCTGTTCCCATAGGTATTATTTAAATGCTGCCGCACATTTCTTGAAAAATGAGGTGGAGCACCATCATGCTGAAACCATGCATGTTGACGATGGAGTAAGGGAACATCGTCTAATAATACTGGTAGAACATTTTGTAAAAATTCCAAATACTGGTCACCATTTAATCTGTTGGGCAGTATGTATGGTCCAAGCAAATTTCCATTTAAGATACCAGCCCAAACATTTAATGAAAATCTGTGTTGCAAACTACTTCTTACTACAACATGTGGCTTTTCTTGAGCCCAATAATGCATGTTGTGGAAATTATGGACACCGTCACGTGTGAAAATTGATTTCGTCACTAAATATTGTAAGTGAAGTAAAATTAAAATTTGCAGCATGTTGTTGCAGAATCCACTGACAAAATATCAATCTTGCTTGGTGATCAACAGGCATTAATCCTTGAACACGTTGATAATGGTATGGATGATAATCATTCTTGTGTAAAATTTTCAAAACACTCGTGTTAGATATTTCTCCTACAACACGAGACACTCCTCTGCTACTAATTTCCGGGTTAGCATACACCAAGTCTAAGACTTCATCTTCAATGTTGTGGTGTAGTCTGCGAGCTCCGCCATCTCGTCCATTATTTTTCTTAAATTGCCTGTGTCACCATAAATCAACAACATATCCACTAATTCAGAATTAGAATACATTTTTTAACAAGAGCACAGCAAAAATCACTTGTCACTAACACTTCCGAGAATAATGAAATATTTTATGTACCTATTACACAATTATTTTCGGTGCAAATGGTATTTAATTTAATTATTAAGAATAATTTAATTTAATTATTAAGAATACAACTAATTTTGAATGTATTTTTGATAAACATATTTTTAATGAAATATGAATTAAAACAGCAGTAAAAAAAGTTTCCTTAAGAAAAGTCGAATTTTCGTTTTTCGAATTTTAAAAAAATTCTTTAAGTTTCGTAATCTATACATGCCATACTACTCACCCTTAAATTTATGACATTAAGTTCGTTTCCACCCTGTATATATATATAAACTGTTTTTTAACAAATTGAACAAAATAATGTTTACAGTTTTATGCAGGTCTAGATTTATTCTTTTTCAATGCCATGTAGATATATAAACCAGTCTTAAAACGCGTGACCACCACTGGAAAGAAGTGAGACACGGCTTAAATTTTTATATTATTATATCTGGAAAAAAACTTGGCAAAAATGCAAAGAATGGAAAAATAAGAATCCGGCTTACGAATATGTAGCACACATAAATGTATGTTTCATTCACATTTCTTGGAAAAAAAGCAAATATGTACTCTTTTATAATCTCAATTTATTAAATTTACATATAAGCACAAACACAAAATAAAGTAAAATATAAACAAGTGGAAAAAAGCAAAAAACTACTTTCGAGGCATATATCGCACATTTTAAAAAATCTGATGTGGCCAGCACATTACCTTCCGTCAGTTCTATGTATTTTGTACAAATTTCATACGGAAAGTTCCTTGCTAAATTAAATATTCTATTTCTTGTACATTACCTTCCCGCAGTTGCATGTATTTTATGCAAATTTCATACAGAAAATTATTATTTTGTGACGTTTTCTATATACAGTGTAATGTATCTGCAGAAATAAAAGATTTATTATTATTATTATTTCTTGTACATTACCTTAAAGCAGTTGTATGTATTTTATACAAATTCCATACAGAAAGCAAAAGATCCTACCTATATTTCCAGTAAAAATTGTAAGACAAACACACTATGTCAATTTCACTTGACACTGACATCTTTCAATCAGAATTTTCTTAATATAGTAGCTGTTTTCATAGCTATGGCTACTTTATGAAATTTAATTTCTTTATAATTTTTTAACTCTATATCCATTTAATATTAAGTATAAAATGCAGTCAAATCGTACAGAGAATAAAATATACTTTAATATTTATAATAACATCAAATGTGAAAAAATTATATTTAACATAGTTTTTTCAAGAAAAACTGTTAAAATCTTCAAATGATGGTACTTCCGGTTGACCAATTGTAACCAAAATCTAATCAGCTCTTCATATGGATGTAACGAAGAAGTACACGAAAAAATTATAATTTTTGTAACTGTAGTATTAGAGTTATCGCAGACGAAAATTTTGTTACACACACACACACATCCACACACACACACATCCACACACACACACACACACACATACAGACATCATCGTAAAAATAGTAAATTCGTATTCTAGGGACCCTAAAACGTGCTTATTGATTAAAAACTCATCATCGAATTTTTTGACCAAAGACAATACCTTCCTTACCTAAAGGTGACGGAAGGTAAAAATGTATTTTAACTTTTAATAACCGTTATAAAAACTCAACAAAGTTTAAAAAATCTACCAAACACTAAGCAATGTATCAATGTATCAATACTTTTTAATTGCTAATTTTCACTTACTATAGGTAAATTTATGTACCTAATTATTTCTACATTTTCCTTCTATTACCTGAATATTACCTTCCAGTGAATTAATGCTGTGCTAATATAATTTATAATTACCTATATAAGTTCCTCTTTTTCTTATTTAAAATTTATTAATAAGAAGACGATTTCATAACTTCGAGTATTGTTTTAATATTAACAAAAATAATGTTTAAATATTTGTCTTAGAAGCTTGATAATAAATAAATCCAAACATGGTATTTCATTCCAAAAATAATTAAAGATCTTACAAGGAAGTTATAATAATATTTTTTTATAATCTCTGTTATCAAGTCCCAAGTAAAATTACTCAATTAAGAATACACACAAATGTACATTCACAGCTACTAAAATAAGAAACAAATAAAATTATAATTTATAAATAAGATGTCATGGTTGGTGTGCACAGCTTCGAAAATAAAATTAATGTCTGCTGCTATTTACTATATTTATGTTTAACAAGCAATATTAACAATTACCATTAACAACTTCATTAAACATCTTCTAGCGCACAGATAAACTTGAGAAATCTATCCTTTCTCCTTTTCCATCCTTGATTAATTGCGGCGTATGTATACCCACACATACCTATGTTATGCTTGTGTGAAATATTTGTCATTGTACTGGGCCCGCCCGAGACTTTTGAGTGCCCCAGGCGAAAACTTTCGATTGCGCCCCTCATTTATTAAAATTTAGATACCCATAT
Organism: Harpalus rubripes; assembly: GCA_963082715.1. Lineage (NCBI taxonomy): Eukaryota > Metazoa > Arthropoda > Insecta > Coleoptera > Carabidae > Harpalus > Harpalus rubripes. Next base: position 61,239,278 of record OY720448.1, on the reverse strand, counting down.
TATACTGATGAAAATTATTTATTTATCAATACAATGCCCAACAGGTAAAGACCAAGTAAGAGGGCAAGAAAAAATACATGAAATACATTACATAAAAATGAGTGAATGTCTGCACAACGATCAATGAATAAAAATAATAAAAAAGAACAACATGCTACGATGTCACTTTAAGTGTTTAAGAATATTTATGAATTTTTTGGGGGAGTAACGGAATACATCGATAATGGAATACATCGATATTTGAAAATTTGTTTGTATAAATTTGACACATTCGGTATATAGGAGAAAGAGATAAGGCATTATTGCTTGGAGTGTGAAGATAGAAGGTTTGAAAATAGCGAGTGTGTATGAAAGGAGTGTGGAAAGGAAAATGATTTAAGCAAGTAGGATCATCTATTTCACCGTGGATTAGTTTATATATATATATATATATATATATATATATATATTTATTTATTTAAAAATTTTTTTTGGATAGATTCAATATGGTCCTGATGATTTTCATGAATGGGATTCCAGATAATGGAGCAGTACTCTAGATTGGAGCGGACAAAGGCATAATAAAGTAAGAAAATAGCAGTAACATCACGGAAGGAACGAGTAGTACGAATAATAAAACCTAGCATACGGAGGAATGAGTTGCAAATACGATTAATATGACTCACAAAAGTGAACTTAGAATCAAACGTAACGCCTAGATCATCAAAAGAAGAGCAACGAGCTAGAGGAAGGTTATTAATGCTGTAAGTAAATAAAAGAGGAGATTTCCTAGTATAAGACATGACTGAACATTTATTTAAATTTTAGCTTCAGTTATTTATTGAACACCAACTAAATAAATAATTACGATCGTTTTGAAGAATTTGAGAATCAATAGCGGAAGAAACTGGATAAAATATTTTGAAATCGTCAGCGAATAACAGTTTGTTAGAGTGTAAAATATGTGTAACATCATCAATAAATAATAAATACAACAAAGGGCCTAGGTTAGAACCTTGGGGAATACCGGAGCTAGAAATGAAGGGTGAGGATTTGCGACCAAGAAACTGAACAAATAACTGGCGATGAGACAGGTACGATGAAAGAAAATCAATTAATGATGATGATAAAGAAAAGTCATGGAGTTTTTTGATTAAAATAGAATGGTCTACCTTGTCGAATGCTTTGGAAAAGTATGTGTACATGCAATCAACTTGGCCTCTAAGATTTAGAACAAAAGAAACAGTATGGGTGAAATGTAGTAAATTGGTAGTTGTCGCTCCTTTTTCCATAAACCCATGCTGAGAGCATGAAATAAGATTTTTAACTTTGTTATAAATAGTTGCATTTATTAATTTTTCAAATATTTTACTGAAATTCGATAGATTAGCAATGGGACGATAGTTTTTAATGTCAGCTGTATCACCTGATTTGTGAATGGGAGTGATCCGTGTAATTTTCCATTTATCAAGAAATGTATTTGTTTTTAATGATAAAGTAAATAAATGGGAAAAAACATTCGACAGCGGGTAGGCACAATCTTTAATAAGGAAACTAGGAATGAGATCAGGATCACACGAAAAGTTAGACTTTAATTTTGAAATAGAGGATTGAACATTGTCTTTACTCACTTGGTTAAGTGAAATTTGTGAAAGAGTATTGGAAGGACGAGGAGGATTAGTCGAAGGCAATGTATATACTGATTTAAAAAGAGAAGCGAAACCATTTGCTATATCTTCAGGTGTTGAAAATTTAGAATTGTCCAAAGACATATTTTCGGGAAATGTTGATGTATTCCGTTTTGAATTTACAAATTTCCAGAAAGAACTTGGATCGTTTTGAATATTACTCTCACACTGCGCAATATAATCATTGTAAGACTTCTTAATATTTTGTTTAAGTTTAGCACGAATTTCGGAGTAACAGTTGACATAATATGCTTTATTTTTGTGCTTATTGCTTAGCTTGCGGAAATGTGCCTTGCGAGGAATATCAGCTATAATTTCAGACGTAAACCAAGATGGAAATCGTCTTTTATGAAACTTTTTGAGTGGGACACATTCATCAAAAAAAGTGTACAAAGTGTTATAAAAAAAATCGCAAGCTAAGTTAACATCATTATATTGAATAACAATGTTCCAGTTAAACCCATCCAGAAGATGATACAATTTAGCAAAGTTAGCTTTTTTAAAATTGTATGAATGACCTATGTATTTAACTTTATTTCTTCTCATAACACTGTCAGACAAAATTTGAAAATCAAGAGCTGGATGGTGATCATATTCGACGTCAAGAATCGTGCTTGTAGCACGGGTAACTGAACATTCTATATTTGAAACAATAACATCAAGAAGTCTATTATTTTAATTTAAGATTGAATTATATTGTTTGGCATTAGTGTATTCTAAAAAATCGTTAAATATATTGATTTTGTGAGGGATAGTACCGAAAATCAAATCGGGTAAATTGAAATCGCCTAGAATTACAAAGTTATTAGTAAAAAGAAATGGAAGATTCTCAAAGAAATCAAATATAGAGTTATAATGAGCAGTGTCAAGAGCGGGTGGAATGTACGTCACAAAAATGTATAATGGTTTATTATTATTTACAACTTTGGAACATACAATGTCTACATTACTGGGAAGAATATGGGTGTAATTACTTAGGTCTACGTAATGGGAAATAATAGTATTCTTGATGGGTAAGAGAACACCACCCCCGCGTATAACTTTGCAAGAAGTTAAGTCTCTATCAGATTTGTAGACATTATATGAGCCATTACATAACACGGAATCCGAAATATCATGTCTTAGCCAGGTTTCAGAAAAAGCTATTACATCATTATTTAAGACATATTTTATGTATACATCATAATTATGTATAAAATAATAGCACAAACAAATATCTAATATAAATTTTTAACAGTTCATCCTATAGGTAAAAATATATATATGTTTTCTATAAAATTTTGCAATCTTGTAAAATTTCTATACGCTTCGCGGGCTCCTATTTCCGGAAACTTTTGATATATGAATCAGCGCAGTTTTATATACAGGATCTTTTGTTATAGTGGTAGTTGTCTTGATGCTGGTGGTATTTTTTCAGTAAATGCTCTGGACTGCCATTACTTCTTCAGTAATTTTGACACTACATCGTTTTTAATTAATATAAACGCCAACAAATTTAAAGATTCTTCTTTTCATAGTAGAATAAAAATAGGATTTAATTACTAGTTTAAGTTTGCTGATATTTGTTTCACTACTAGTAACTGTTCTGAAATAATTGTAAGATTATGTTTAAAGCAACCCACAAATTCGCCCTTTGGTCCAAGAATCTTTACATAAAACTACACTAATTAATATACTATATTTATATAAATAATTTTTAATTAAAAAGAAATCTCAAAAAAGTCGCCCTAAAACCAATTTCGCCCCAGGCGGTCGCTTGGGCCGGCCCTGCACTTGTAAATCTTTATGCATGTTACTTTTATTTTGGATTGGTCTGAACACTGTTATAAGAATCTGTTACCTACTTACTAGATCGTTATTTTTATTTTTATGTAAGTATATCTTTATTTTCATCGCTGTGAATGAACATTAGAACGAAGTTTGTTACTTATAAGTAATATTTTTATTTTCCACTTTTTTTAAGCAGTTTTTCATATTTATCTTAATATTTTGATTTTTCATATTTACCCAGTTAACACTATTAAGAATCAAAAATCCTATTAACTATACTATACAATTTAAATATATTCCACATTAAAGACTATCATTTTATATTTCAAAATTCCGATAACTCAAAATTAGAGCAAACCAAAATACCGACAGATAATATTTCAGGGAAATAATGTTCTCCTAGTTCATCATTTTACAATATAGCTTAAATAAAAATCTTTAAAATCAATGCAGCCTAAAGTCCGACAAGATCACCAAACCTAACCCTGGGAACTCGAGTCTGTCCCCGTCGGACTTGAATAATCATATTTGTTTTATAAGGATGCTTGTGTCTAATTCCTAAACAAGTATTACTCAATAAATTTGTTTATTTTTGTGAAGCCCGATAGAAAATTTAAAGTGTGATGTTTAAAAGAAAAGCAATAGTGCAAGTACATTTTCCATTTACTTATGAATTAATAGATTACACTTCGTTGTTTATAATACGAGAATGTCATTTTTGTTACAAATTATCCTTAAGAAATTACGGTAACAGGTACTCGTACTCGTATAATATTTAATTCGAAATTTTCTTTTTATTTTGCAAACACTAACACCGGGTATCTACTTTTTTATGGAATGTAGGCAATACAATGGAAAAAATTTCATTGGTTGTAAATTCTGCCCTATTAATTTTAGAACTAAAGTGTATATACAAAAATGTTCAAAATTAAATACTGCATCAAATAAACCTAAATTTATTGATGTAATAGGTTCTTGTCATGAGATAATAGGTTTGTTCGTTTCGCTACCTTGCGTCTACGGTTTACTGCCGCGCCCATATACTTTGTACGGAGGCGGCAGTAAACCGTAGACGCAAAGTAGCGAAACGAACAGACCTAATGTAAAATGAAATATCCGTCTTTAAGCTTTTTACAGACTGCCATGCCATGCAAGACAAAATGTACAAATCATATAGTCGTATTGTTTGACTTTGACAGATAAAAGTTTATTAAATGATATTTAATTCTTAACATTGTTTACCTAATGAGTTTTTTCTGCGATGGTATATGTATCCATGTATGCTGATAAATAAATTAATGAATTCAATAATTTATTATTAAAACTTTATAATAGATATCATCTGCCAAACTCAAGCAATACAACTGTTTAACATTTTGAGCTATTGCTCACGGCACTCTATAACTAGCTAAAAATTATTACTTTTATTTTGGCTCTCTTTCGCAAACGAAACGCATGTATACAATAATTTTTGACTTGTTAGATGCATTTTTAATTCATAACATTTTTTTATATTTGCACTTTTGTTCTAAAATTAATAGGGCAGAATTTACAGCAATATGAAAATTTTAACATAATTTATTCATATAAATTTTTCGCAAGAAGAACTATTAGTTACCTAATCGCACTAATATTAATAAAAAACAGTTTTTTTATTGGCTAATGCAAACTACTGTCCATTATTGCAATTGTTTCTTATCAAATACACAATCTCCATAGTATACTCGATTTAATTTAAATAAGTTTGGACAATAATTGTGAAAAACTCCGAAATTATTATTTTTAGGCATAGGATACCCTTAATAACATAGAAAGATAATACAGAAAAAAAAACACAACTAAATTATAAAATGTAGGGTGTTCCTATTGAAAATGACGAGTTATAGTCATTTGACATTGAGTAAATTTGATTCGCTTTATTGAACACCCTGTATAATTATATATTTTTTAAATTGTATGAGAACATAGAGTATAGTTATAGTTGTCCAGATAAAAAATTTTTAATTTTTACTATTAAAATAACTTTACTACGCCTTTATAAAGCAATGCATGTATTAGGTCTTTTTTAGAGACAAGACGGAATAACTTGGCAACGCCAAGGAAAACTAAAACAAAATTTATATGTGCGTATAGGTGAATAAAATACAATTCAAAATATATGAAAATATATAGGTGTTTCATTTAAAAAAAGAGAAACAATTCTCGCCCAGCCGTAATGCAACATTCTGTATATGTCAAAATTTTAGGTTATGCTCCTTGGGTAGACGAATATATTCTGTTAATAATTTTATGCTGAATTTCTAACGACAAGGTAGATATCGAAGACAGTCATTTCAAAGACTCAGACTGTATTATGTGTATGCAGTCTGCACTGAAAACCGTGACAGTGGAAGTTTTTGATAAGGTTAGAAATATTATTTAATTTGGCATCGAAGAGTATCTAAATGTTTCTAATTTAATGGCTTATTATTGAAATATTTGTAAAAGTATAATGCTATTTGACAATTATTACTTATAATTTATTAAAAACAGTAATCATGAAAACGTATTCAGTAGCTGAATTGGTTAGATCGGGGCACCGGAATATTTATTTCCTAGTTCAAATACAAATATATATATATATATATATATATATATATATATATATATATATATATATATATATACTTGATTAAATTTTTTGACCAGTTGTTAATAATTAACCACTGAGTTACAGAATAGGCCCGATGTATGTTTTATCTAGAAGTCAGTGATAAAAATGAAGCCACTTTACATTTTTATTGCTACCCGCTTGATTTTAAAGCTTTGTTATTTCTCTTGAAATAATAGTAAAGTAAATAATAGACATAACGTAACAAACAATATAATTAGAATGAAACACCGTCCATTAAGTTGGCCATGTTCACACGGCATGAAATCTAATATGCTCGCGTCATTTTACTACCCGTGTCGTCCCACGAGGCGTAAGAGCTGCTAAGGTCCGTGAAAAATCAAACACGAAGTACGTCAGCGACCGGCGGCGTAAACAACTGTTTTCGGTGATAACGTCTTCGTCCTCGACGTCGTCCTCGGCCTTCGCCATGTCGTGGCCTAGGGAGCGGGAAATTGATTAACTGCGTATCTACACTACTTCAGCTTCCTCTTATTTGTTATGTCTACCAGCTTTCATTTGATTCAAGTATTAAAGACAGTGACTGTTTTATAATAAAGTATCGGTTTCTACAGCATAGTGTAACTATGACATTCTGTTTTGTGTGATAATTTTGTATTATGACGTTTTTAGCTCAGGATTGAGTCCAGAATTTTTCTTTACTTGATCGCTCAAAAAAGTTTAATATAGGAAAATAAAATAATAGTTTGTGGCGGTCGGAATTCAGCCTGACTACATTCAAGGGCGCTCGACTCGCCTTCCTCTATATCCCATGGCATGGCTTACAGCCTTATTGAAGTGTCCACGTAAACATGCCCGGGGCGAAACGCAACTCGCTTCTCTTCACAGATCTCGTCACAGCGAACTTGGCACGTCTCATCTTCTCTTCACAGCTGTCACAAGGTGCCAAAATGGTAACCCCGACGTGATATGAACACGCAACCATCTCGACATAAACGTAGGCCTTCTAGACATCGCCATCGGACAACTAGCAACGTTGGAACGGGTGCGCCTCCTCATCATACCGGGTTCTATTTCCGGCCACCGCAACTTCCAGCGTCTAAGGCAGGGATGGCTTAGGGTACCTTTATAACCAGGGTATGGCCATGGCGTGGCTCAAGTTTCGTCCGCCATTACCGGGACATCTGTTATATGTGTTGTTCTTGCGCAAAGTATTATGTATTTTCGTGGCTATTTGTTTTATTTTAATGAAAAACACATTTAATTATCATTTTAATATGTATTTAAAGTGTAAGTAATATATTTTATCTTATTTACTTGTGTAGTTTGTTAAGATACCCACCACGATTACTGTCACTGAAAACAACTAAAAATTACCAATATTAAGCACACTCATTTAAATTTTTAAAAGGTAAGTTTGGAATATATAATTATTATGTAATTAAGAACTAGTGATATTAAATTAGATGTGATAATAACAACACATATCATATATTCTACATAACCTATAAATGTATGTCCTAATAATAATTGTATATATCTTAAATAAATTCATTTTTATTACCTTTTTAAATTCACAGTGTGATTATTTAATATTATTTTATAATATAATATCACATTTATTACAAATAAATAGGAAAATCAATTACCGACAATGGCGGCGATCTTGGCCCATGGCCATACCCTGGTTATAAAGGTACCCTACAAAGTACTAGGGTACCTTTATAACCAGGGTATGGCCATGGCGTGACTCACGTTTCGTCCGCCATTACCGGGACATCTGTTATATGTGTTGTTCTTGCGCAAAGTATTATGTATTTTCGGGGCTATTTGTTTTATTTTAATGAAAAACACATTTAATTATCATTTTAATATATATTTAAAGTGTAAGTAATATATTTTATCTTATTTACTTGTGTAGTTTGTTAAGATACCCATCACGATTACTGTCACTGAAAACAACTAAAAATTACCAATATTAAGCACAATCATTTAAATTTTTAAAAGGTAAGTTTAGAATATACAATTATTATGTAAATAAGAACTACAGATATTAAATTAGATGTGATAATAACAACCCATGTCATATATTCCACATAACCTCTAAATGTATATCTTAATAATAATTGTGTATCTCTTAAATAAATTAATTTTTCTTACCTTTATAAATTCACAGAGTGATAATTTAATATTATTTTATAATATAATATCACATTTATTACATATAAATAGGAAAATCAATTACCGACAATGGCGGCGATCTTGGCCCATGGCCATACCCTGGTTATAAAGGTACCCTAGGATGGCTAACAGCCTTAAGGCGCAATTCCACTGAGGCAACATTTAGGCAACATGTAGCATGCGGCATTGACGCATGCTACATACAGTCTTTCAATCGAAGGAACAGGATGCGACAAGAAACAAGTATCTTTGTCGCATGCTACATGTGGATCGTTGCTGCAGGGACGCATGCGGCACATGTCGACATATTTCAACGTGTCGAATAATGTCATTATCCAACAGTCAGCGGATCGGTGCGGCGTGTATCATGCGACATGGAGTGGAATAATAAAAAACTACCTTCTTTATTGAAGATTATCATAATTCACCGGAGTTATGGAATAATAAAATTAGTGATTACAAAGACAACAGGCTAAAAAATGATAAGCTGAAGCAATTAGCGAGTAAATACGATTGTACTGTAATTGATCTGAAAAAGAAAATTAAGAATTTGCGCTCAGCTTTCCTTCGTGAACGAAAGAAGCTACAATCAAAGAAGAGTGGTTCATCTCCTCCCAAAAAAGTGAAATGGTTTGCATTCGAGCTTTTAAGTTTTTTAATGGACGTCGATCTGCCTAGATCAACATTGTCAACTGCTGTCAGTGATGACGAGGACTTTATAATAGGTGAGACTTTCCCAAGCAAGTACTCAAAATCTTCTCTGCTCATTCGTGTGAAATTTCGAAATAAAGCTTCATCGTCACTAACCAATTTTTTGTAAAAATCTTTTTGAGCTTCTTGACCATCAACATATAATTCTCTTCTCCACCACCGTGGCTTTCTTCTTTTTTTTTCTACGATTCAAAATTACCAAATATGCAGCCGCCGCGACTGTTTGTAAAGACATGATGCACCAAACTAAAGTTGCCTCCATGGAATCGTTCAGACGCGTGCTACAAGCAGAGATGACAAAGCGCATGCGATGCGAGGAGACAAATTCCGCATGCGATATTATTAAAATTTGTGGCACATAGTAGCACACCTAGAAACAGACAACACTAGGAAACTTGTAGCATGCCTCTTGTCATTCAGAGTTGCCTCAATGAAATTGCGCCTATACTAACAAGTCCACATAAGCATGCTCGGGACGAAATGCAACTTTCGTCTCTTCAAAGCGAACTTGGCACGCCTCCACTTCTCTTCACAGCTTTCACAAGGCGAGAAAAATTCATTCACAATGTCCCTATATATAGGTTCAAAGTATGAAAAGAAAATAATAGTTTAATGCAAATTTTGTATGCATTGCACTTCGTTATTTTATATTTTACAAATTTGTAATTATGTATATTAATCTATTTGTAGGTACGTACTTATTTATTTTGATAAAATGTATTTCTATAATGTAAGTAACCATTTTTTCCGAGATGCCAAAAAAAACATAACATTTTAGAACTACTTAAAAACAATGAAAGTATGAATTGTTGATTTACTTTTTCTGCCCCTCAAAATGGCACAAAATAATTATTTGTATCACTAGTCCAGGAAATGCAATTTTGCGAGTGTCAGTCGAGCTAGGGTTGCCATCCTTTAAAAATTGGAATGGAGGACACGAGGAAGGACATAGTGAATCACGGGAAATTATAAACCCAAAGTTACATTAAACAATTATTATATTACCCACACCTATCGTTTAATGTCCGGTTGCATCAACGATCAACGCATTGTTCGGTTAGCGGTCATCAAAACGAACAAATAATTCATACATACATCTTTGTCTGCTTTTATTGTATTATGAAATTTTATACAAATTTCAACAGATTTGTTTTAATTATTATTAATTTAGCGATGGTGGTTACGTTCATTCTACTTTTTCCGAAGAGTACAGTATTTTGACTTATGAGAAAATAACCTCTCTATTGATGCAGTCGTCCTCGGCAAACAAAGCAACCTGAATAAGCAGGGCAGGTTCTAGGCGGATGCGATAGGTGCGGTGCATCAGGCCCTGTGCTTATACCGGCCCCGCACGTTCTTGGCTTTAGGTTATGCTTGTTCTATAATATAATTTCATTTGTATCCACAGTTTTGTACTAGTAATAAAAAAATTAATTTATTTTTATACCTTATAAATACCTAAGATTTCATCAAGTACACAGTAGAGCCATCTCTTAGACCTGGTGACAGTCGCAGGCCATAAAAAACTACAAAGCCGCCGTAATAAATAAATTTGTAGCATCAAAAGCACGAAAAGTTCATTTTTAATATATACTATATTCTTCGTATCACTAAGAGAGTAACAAATGGCATTTGAGAATCGAGGGTTTTTATTTTATTCTGCTGATCGCAGAATTTATTACTTTATCTAAACCAAAACTATTTTCTTGAAACGCCAAATTTTGAATCCACCGATATATGTCTCGTATTATAAAATTATAAATTTGACAACCCTAATAAAAAAAATTTGTAATTATTTTTTCATATTTTAAAGTGGCCCCGCAAAAAGATTTTGCACCCGGCCTGACAAGATCTAAGACCGGCACTGTGAATAAGTAAATGGAATTGTTTTAGAGGAGTTTAATTGTTTTAAAAATGTTTTTTTCCATTTTATTTCATTATATCATTTATATTTTCTTGTATTATTTTCCAAATATGATTTTAATATTGCATATTCACATTTTACAGTCACCAAACATTAGAAAATATATTTCTTTGGTGACACATCGTATAGATTTAAATAAAAAAAGAAAATTAATAATTTAGTAGAAACCGGGACATTACAAAACCTTGCCGGGACAATCTATGAAATCCGAGACCGTTCCGTTCTATGTTCGTTATAAGACTCAGAGTACATATTTTTATATTTATTAAAATATTCGTAGATAATATTAGTTTTTGCAAAGTGTTATATGAATTACGATCGCACGTATGAATGTTTAGTAATTTATTCTAAAAAAAATAATTGAATTTAAACCTTGGTAGTATCGTGTTAGTTCAAATTGACAATTCCAAAATCATTAAACATTTACTTTCGAATTTTCGCAACAAGTAGTGTTCTTGATGAGTTACAAATTACTGTTATGTATTAACAGAAAATCATCGCTAATAAATAAATAAATAAAAAAATAACATTCTATCCTTGTGTAGTACGCAGTTATATTATTACTTACTGTTATTAATTAAGAACTTTCCACGAAAAAATCTCTATTTCCGGTCCAAGCTTTCACATCAAGTCTGGAATGAATTCGCATGCGCATTGTAATCGCCATATTTTTCCAACAGTCGCTGCAAACTCTTGAATTTGATATTTGTTTTCGAGAGGTTGTATTGTACCTACATATAGAATAGAATCTATTCAATAGACAAACATTTTACCGACTTAGGCCGCTTAGGCCCGGTATTTTCATGCCAAGTTGAATTATCTGTTAACTTATTTATCAGTTGAAACGAAAAATATAGCATCAATATTACGGCATATCACTTCAAGTAAAAATTAAGCAGGATCTAAAGTGATTGTAAATGCAACAAACTTTACAAGGCCCAAGCTTTCTCTTCAAATCGAGCATATATTCTTGGTAAATGGGGGATTTCGACAGTGACGTCACAATTCGCTACACCAGCGCCACTTCTGGTGAACTATGCAGACAAAAAAGCATTATTTAAATTTTAAATACAATATATGTGAGATTTAGAAATGATATTGCGAAAGAATTGAGAAGTAGCTTGAATGTAGAAGATTAAACATAACTGGGAAATATTTTTCTTATGTACAAACACCCAGTTTATTATTACTGTAACAAGTATTTGTTTAGAATTATTTACTTGGAGGTGTAAAAATTGTATTTAATCATACGTTTAATCATATAGGGTTGTAGCATAAATAAGTGATTAGGGCTGATTAGCGATATGACTAGTAGTGTTTTTACTATGTCAATCGATTATGGATTATTTTCGAGAAACATACTTAAAATAAAAGTTATAAAAAAATTAATTGTACGCAACTTTTATGTAAGTATTTTTCTCTAAAATATACCATAAATGATTGACAGAGTTAAAACACTGCTACACATCTCCTCGCTAATCACACATAATCACTTGTGTATGCTACCACCCAATGTGCATTCCTTATACCCATTGATTTTTTAAACCAATTTCTCAACTTTAACGTATCTAAATACGCAGCTATTTTGAAAAGTGTCTGCATAGTTCGCATAATCACCGTAAGATGCGCTAAAATTTTACCGCCGAAATCCCCTGTTCGCATGCTCATTGCGATGCGTACACCCTAGACCGATAACGTTTTTTTTTTAGCTCCAACTACACTAGAATTTGATATAGGCACCTGGTTGCTGCTAATATGATAGAATTGGGCGCCTCCTTAAATCTGTGCACTTAGTCAGCCTATTGGGTAATCTGGCCCTGATTATGATCACTATGTATTTTTCGAAACAGAGGCGCCGCTAATCCTGATTTCAATTATTAGACACTTATTATTTTTGTGGGGCTGTATTTAGGGTTGTTTACTACAAATTTTCGAAAGTTCTTTAGCTAGTCTTCTGCTACTAACATACGTTACAGTAACAATCAACAATATCATTTCGTCTTCACATTGTTTTTCGTCAATACATGACATAACGACATTATATGGATTCATTAATAAAAAAAAAATATTGCTTTACGTAATTGATGTATAATGAACAACACAATGTTTATCTTGTGATTAAATTATGTCGCTGTCAGTGTGAAGTAGTTACAGGCCATCTATTCAAAAAACCAATTACTCTGAGTCTCCTTTTGATCCTCCGTTCACTGACACTGAAAAGGCCTGGTAGATTATAACTTATAATGGAAAAAGAAAGATATACGCGCCCAGTCGCACATGTATTGGAACAAAGAACCCTTGTGCAGATTATCAATTTTCAGAACTAAAATTTATTCTATACAAATCACTTATAGAAAAAGAAACAAGTATATTAAACACACTGCAATTTTAGCAATTAATTAACAACATTTAATATACAAGGTGTATTTTTTACGACTCTATAAGTAGGTATCTAAGAAACGAAATTAAGTTACGTTATATCTTCAAATTATACCAAAAGAAAATTTATTTTTGTACGTCACTGGATAACCTCGATAATATTGTGACATTTTTATTTGAAACATTTTTCTCGATAACTGATAGGTAAGAAGTAATTTGAAGAAGAAAAAAATACCAATAATCAGTTTTTCGTCATTATCTAGTGAGCCATTTATTTTTTTGAAAAAATAAATTAATTGCTAAAACTGCAGTAAATTTAATACACTTATCTGCCTCTCTGCAGACAACCTGTATATAATAAATTTTAATTCTGAAAAGATAACCTTCGGCACAAAACTACTTGGTCCAATACATGTGTGACTGGGCTCGTAGTATTTGGTGTGCAACACAAGTAGAAGAATTGATTATCTTCGCCTCTTTTTTATCACGAATTTTGTTCATTAAGGGATGTATGAATTTACTTTATTCTTAGAAATAATTAAAAATTGATTAATAAAACAAAAGCATATTTTTAGCATAGAGGCCAATATTTTTGCAATAAATAAAATTTATAAATGACCGCGTTTAGCAAGCCACAGCGCTAGTAGCGCTGAGTGACGAATGCAATGAATGGACAAATGCGATTGGTCCAGCAATTGTATTCGGCAAACTTCGGTGCACGCGGCCAATGATCTAGTTTACGCTCAGTTGAATGCACTGGTAGAATTAGGAATAATAAGGTTTGATTCTCTTATATGTTATTCAGAATTCAAAAATAGAATAGCCCATTTTTTTAGTTCTTGAAACAATGCATAATACCGCTCAAAATTTTGGCGCGAATGTTATGACGTCAGCGTCACTTCCGGTTTAAGTGGAAAGAACCGACATCGTACTCATATGGTAATAATTGAAAAATGTAAAGTACTATATCTATATAGGGTGTTCGGATCTCGAAGGCCACCATTGGGATCTCGGAAACTATAAGAGATACGACTTCGGTTAAATGGGACATGTGGTGCGCCCTTGAGGAGTTATTTTAGATGCTCTTTTGTTTCACAAAAGTTTTCATGGGTTACTAGCAAATGGCGGAAATCTGAATTTGGTCGATATATTCATTTTGGAATTACTTCTAAATTATCAGTAATCGAGAAAAAAGTTTCGAATAAAAAAAATATTTTTATTGTCTATCCATACGTAAATAATTCTTTTTCGAGATATAACACAAACTTACATTTTTTTATATGGTTTCCATTTACCAGTCGTGGCTTGTCAGGGGAGGCAAGGGAGGCTAAGCCTCCTTATAACTTATTAGGATAAAAATTCAAAACATTTTCTTTCATGTTTATTCTTCTTTCTATTTTCATTAATTTTGTATTAGTTACGAGTAGGTTTAAAATGATCTTAATGCATAATTTTTCTGTTAATCATGTTACGCCTATTTATTAGAGGCTAAGCTCCTCTACACCTTAAAAGTATAGTTCTTAAAGGCATACTCCACACTCGTGCTGCATACAAAATGAGTGAATCAAGCCATATTCTACCAGCGTATAAGTTGTTAGCACAGTATAGGAACTTTTGCTATAAACTTTTTGTATGGAATTTGTATAAAATACATACAACTGCCTTAAGGTAATGTACAAGAAATGGAATCTTTTGCAATGAACTTTCTGTATGACATTTATACAAAATACATAGAACTAACGGAAGGTAATGTGCTGGCCACATCAGATTTTTCATGAATTATTTAGAATCAACTTAATGTTTCTTTTGTTAGTTTTACATTATTCATAAACTCTTGTTTTGAATTATTGTATTATATGCTTTAACATTGTAATTATAATTTAATCTTGCAATCAAAATAATAGGTATATTAAGCCTTATACTAATATATGAATTAAACGATATTCGCTCAAATTGAAGTCAGAATATATTTTTTTAGGAGTGCTTTGAAAAATATAGATTTACGCTTTCATTTGTCATTTTTTGAGGAGCGAGCAACAAAGTTCTTTTTCACGCATTGCCAAGAGAGACTTTTTCGCTTGTTCACAAAATAAAAATTTATTTTTATTTATTTATTTACAATATTAAAATAGATTGTATCCTTTAATTTTAATATAAATTCCTGAACTCAAAATTATATTAATTATTTTTATTTTAGTTCCTGCTTGTCAGATTTTTTAGAAACATCGATAAATAAAATGAACGTGGAAAAAATAATGTGTGCGTTACGAGCGTAAAGCGTCATTGTTGATTTCGAAAAATTGCCAATTTCTTTCTCAAACGAGAAAGTTTCACTTTACGCTCATAATGCTCAACTAACTATTATTATTTTTCAATATAATCTACATATACTTGTTGTACCTTGTTCTACCTTAATAAGGTAGACAAAGCTGCCATCAACTGTCGATTTGCAATGATAAAAAAATCTGTTGTGGGCAGCAAAATATCTATCGCTTTTCCATTTTATGTTACATAAGTAACAAATTTAACATTTCTTGGCCACACAAGTAATTCAAATTGTATCTATTTTTTCGTTATGTCGTGAACCTACTTATAAAATTAGTCATTACGCGGCGTTGATTGTATTTATGTATACGCACTTATTGTATGTTGCATTTGAAGCATGCCTCAAACAATTCCTCGTCTAATGTACATTTCTTACTGGAATGAAAGCTTTATCAAACACATAAGACATTATACTATTCATTTCGAGAGGCAAACGTCACGGGGTATAAATTAGGTGGTAAACTGCGTTACAATTTAGTTATGGTAGCGGCTTAAATTGTTCTTTTGATATTTATAAAGACATTAATGGAATAAATTGAAATTTAATGTACATAAAATTATTAATTTGTTAAAATGATATTCTGAGTTATTTCTTTTTCTGGCGAGGCGTTGCCTCACCTGCCTACCTTGACAAGCCACCACTGCTGGATTTTTATTTCTGTGGTCGTATACGATAACGAAAATGCGCCGGAAAACGAAGAAGAACTTAGGCATAGAATAGAAAATTCAGCAGAAACAATACGAGTACAAAATTCGTGTCAAGGCTGTACTAGATCATTAATTAAACGTGTTGCAATGTGTGCAGGGATGAATGAAGCAAATTTTGAACAGTATTTGTAGTTTTGTGCTTCAGGTATGTGTTTGGTTATTTCCCAAATTATCTTAATATTAAACACAATGCATTAATATTAGAAATTATTTTGTATTCAAAACTCTTATTATCTCTAAGTCTAACAAACATTACATAATGATTCTTTGATAATTAATTTCATTTAACATTTCTTTCTATGACGTATGTTACTCCAGTGATCCAAAAAATGTCTACTTCAAGTAAACTACCCTTAACTAGGCAAATTTTTAAAAATTCTTTTTGTTTCATGATCAGCACGTCGTACAGTATATACCCTTTAATTGCCCTAAGTTGTGGAACACACTGTATATATTGTGTAGTTATGTTACAGACGGTAACGTTTCAGCGGAAACTTTAATGATACATATTATATAATAGGTCAGATTTTGATGTCACATGTTGACATGAATAATAATTTGAACTAAGTAGTAAATTAAAATTTATTAATCAATATTTACTTACAGAAGTTTGTAAAAGTATCAATACAATGCAAAATGTTTTATCGTGGAATGTGAATATTTCATATTCAACTATGTTCCAGCTCTATCCGTTTTAACTATAAAGTGGTGAGAAAATAATTTAAACTATAGGTCTAAAATTAATAAAAAAAACTATTTTTTTAATAATTGTTTATACTCAGAACGACATAACCTCAACATAATGTAACGTGTGAGCCCCGCTGCTGCGCTGAACAAGCGTCTAAGAATACCGATAACGTAATCGCGCTAGCAGCTTGGCGACGTAAACAAGCGAGTCGCGACGTGCTTAAATATTTCCGGTCGCTTGAACCTTTAGTGTTCGTTGTTATTATGTGGGCGAACATTCTAGAGCTCTCTGGAAAGTAATGGTAGCTGTATAAAAGGGACGCAGCTATGCTCGGGAGTTAGTTTGTTAGTTACATGGTTAGTTACATATATAGTTACATAGTTAGTTACATAGGGAGAATCATTGAGACATTCACAAGGAGTGTTAGAGAGTAAAGTATTAGTGAGCAGCACAGCAGTATCGTAGTGAGCGTATGTAGTTTGTGTCGAGTAGGTATTCGGGAAGTTACTGGTAAACTGGGGTAGTGTTGACGAGTATTGGGAAGTTAGGTATACGGGGACAGTAACGGCAAATGGTAGTGAATACTCGGCAGTGGTGTTGAAGATTTGTGGCATATGGACAGTCGGTGATACTGAGGCTGTGGAAGTGAGAGAGTTACATAAATAGACAGAAAGTGCGGTGAAAGGTGTGACTTCTGTCCGAGAAGTTGATTATACCGACGCTGTTGAGTCAGTTGAGTATATAGACGCTGTGGAGGTCGATAGGCGGACAGTTGAACGTGATATAAAAAAGTGATATAATATATAAATAGTGGAAATAAATAATTAGTAATATCGTGGAAATAAATAATAGTGTTAATTGGTTAAATAAATAAATAGTATAAATAATTAGTAATATCGTGGAAATAAATAGTAGTGTTATTTGGTTAAATAAATAAATAAATAGTGTTAGTGTTATCTAGTTAATTATAGTTTTAGTCTTCATTAGTTTTTAATAATTGTTTAATATTAGTAATAGTAATTTTAATTATAGTTTAATAAACACTTATTTTAATTGATAATTAGTGTCTAATATTTACACTTCTCCCAAAATATAAAAAAACGTTACAATAATATGCATTTACTTGGCTATAAGATTCATAATTAAATGAAGGAACTAACAGCATATGGTAGCATATGAATCAATCCGACACAGTGGTAATTTATGGCTAATAAATAGATTATTGAGAATAAGATGTAGTTCAAATTTTTTAAATTTTATTTTAAATGTATTCAAATAATACTCTTCATTATTCTTTCCTTTCACTTCTTAGGGCTGGTTTATGATGAATTTATTTTACGAAGTTACAACTTATAAGTTAGATTTTAAAATATAAACATACTTAAACCGCATTCGATGGTTTATGAATGATTTACTAATTTAGAAATATGAAATTTATATTTGTAATATAATCTTTTATAATTTCAAATGTAAATTTCTAATCTGACCAATCACAAGAGAGAACCGTTAAACATGGCTTAGTTGTCTGTTCTGTTTGTGGCGTGAGTCTGAGATTTTAACATTCTGAATTTTGAAGATGGATACACAGGAACAAATCAATATTTTATTGAAAGATGATCATCATCCTGCACTAGACATAAACATGCCTCTCTGTACGTACAATAAAACCTCTAATTCTTCGACATTTTATAACTTTCGTTCTGCTAATTTCGATCAACTTTATAATTTATTGTCAAATGTAAATTGGGATTGTTTATTTCAATACGATAATGTTGATGATGCATTTAACAAATTTTATGAAATATTATCCACCATCATAGATCAATGTGTTCCACAAACTAAAAAGAAATTTTCAAAATTTCCACCATGGTTCAATAAAATTATAATTGATAATATTAAGTTAAAAGAAAAATATAGGAATTTATATCGAGTTCATAAACTTGATTGTTATAACGTTGAATACAAGCGCTTACATAATTACAACCTTCGATAGCTGGTTCACATCACTAGACTTGGCCAATATACGGGATAATACTAATTTGTGAAACGTACTAATTAACAACCAACGAAGGACCAGATAGTTTTACGAACTAACAAACGTGCTAAATATAATTGCAACAAAATAACAAACAACTGAAAACCAATTCTGAGAGATATGTGATAGCGTATTGAATACAAGTGACATAAACAATAATAAACCAAAATAGAACAAATACGATATTTGTTGAATTAACTAAATCATTTAATAAGTGTATGAACACACAAATTTAGTTAAACAATATTAAGAATTCTAAATGAACTTAATAACAACCAACTAGAATGCAAAACTTGTTGCATTGAATGTACCTAGTCGACAATAACAGCAGATGCGCTGTGAATGACGTCACTCGAAGGTGAACTTGTGTAAACAGGTTTACAAAGAAATAATAATGAATTCACCCAAGGAAATATAAATCAAATCCCTAACAACACGAATTCCCGTGAGAAATCAAATTGTACAGTTCGATTTTACAATTGATTCCTGAGATGTGTCTATTAGCTGCATAAATTGGCGCCGGAAAGTATTCGCGGACTATAAAGTACCAAATTAAATGAAAACCGAACGATACTCCTTGAATTAGTCGTGTTAGGCTAATCAAGCTACGCGTACGATAATTAAACAACCAATTACTTTACTGACCATATGAAAATCAGAAAGTTTTATGCAAAATGGTGGACAAACCACTCTCGCGGACGACGACGCGATACGTGTTTACCGTTTGCAAGCCAGAGACACTCTGAGTTCAGCGCAGTCGTTCAACGCTGTAGCAACTGTACGCTGGGCGTGTGGGTGCGCGCGCACTCGCGTGAAGCCAGATGCAATAATATTAATATTAATAAATAGTTTAAGATACTACAGCTATTTCAAACAATACTAAAATTAAACTTAAACACGTAAAAACATATAACTAATTTTTCCAAGTAACAGAAACAGTTATTTCCATTTATTTATTGACTTATTTAAATAGAGTCAGGGCGGGTTAACCGTTCTATTCCCAAGTGCAGCGGGTTGCTACCTCAAGGAGTTGATAATTTCTAATTTCTCTCATTTAAAACATATTAGTTTTAAACATACCGGCCACCTTAGGGTCTCCCTAAAGACAAACTTAGGCGTTGGCAATCTCTGTCTGAGCAGAGTTGGTTTGATCTTCGTCAAGTTGAACCACTTCACTTTGTGGCCAACACGAGTAAGGTTGTTGTAACCACTCTGGTCCATGTATCCAGAGAGTACATGTCTTGAAACTTAGAGGACTGAGACCTCTAGAACCTACGTCGGCCGCATTGTGTTCCGACGTTACATGACGCCAGTGTTCACTCGGAAAATTTGTCTGTATTTGAGCGACTCGATTACCCACAAATGTTTTCAGAGTGTGTGGTTCCTTGCGCAACCAGGCAAGAACTATCATAGAGTCCGAGAAGCAATGTACAGCCTCCGGTTGTTTTGGAATATTTTCGAGAATATTCTCGAGAAGTTTGGCGAGAAGATGCGCCGCACATAATTCCAAACGAGGTATAGTAATTTTTTTCAAAGGCGCTACACGCGTCTTTGCACAGAGCAATTGCACGTTTGGATAATTTCTAACATAGACAACGGCACAGTAGCCTCGCTCGGAGGCATCCGCAAATCCGATAAGATCGAATTTAGAACCCAAACAAGCTAACCTTGGTATCGAATAGTTGGATATACAATCGATCTCTTTTAGAAACAAGTTCCACTCCGAGACAATATGAGCGGGAGGTTCTTCATCCCATTCTACCTTTGATTTCCAAAGCTCTTGCATGATGAGTTTCAGAAACATCACCAATGGGGACATAATGCCTAATGGATCATAGATCCTTGCAATGCAGGACAAAATGTTTCTTTTTGTGCATAAATCGTCGGGTTTTGAGACCGTATACTCGTAGCAGTCGGACTTGCAAACCCATTTGACACCTAGCAATTTCACTGACTCGTCGTCAGTAAAGTGGATATCTTTCACTGCGCGTGCATTGTCTTGTAGTTCATCCAGTATTGTTTGAGAATTACTGGCCCATTTTCGGAGGGTGAATCCTCCCTTTTCGAATATATTCGTGAGTTCACGGCGCAGTGTCAGTGCTGACTGAATGTCTTCAGCTCCAGTCACAACATCGTCCATATAGACATCATTTTGCAGGACTTTAGCTGGTAAGGGATATTGATTCCCTTCGTCTTGAGCCAACTGCTCAACTGTACGCAACGCCAAGAACGGCGAACAATTCAAACCAAAGCAGATAGTGTTGAATTGGTACACAATAGGATGTG
Organism: Harpalus rubripes; assembly: GCA_963082715.1. Taxonomy (NCBI): domain Eukaryota; kingdom Metazoa; phylum Arthropoda; class Insecta; order Coleoptera; family Carabidae; genus Harpalus; species Harpalus rubripes. The sequence goes on along the minus strand of OY720448.1, from coordinate 61,217,993 downwards.
TGTCATCCGCAGGATTCCAAATGAACCTTAGAAATCGTTGATGCTCGCGTACAACTCTAATTTGTAGGAACATCTCTTTTAAGTGCCCCGTAATTAAAATAGGATAAAATCTATTTCGCAAATGAAGAGTGAAGATACTCTTCTGTAGTACCGGACCAGGATACAAGTAGTCATTAATCGACTTTCCATTAGACGATGGCTTTGAAGCATTGAACACAATGCGTACCGGTGTCGTCGCACTATCAGGTTTAACCACTGCATGGTGTGGAATATAGTACGAATCCTGATCATTCAAATTGGGTTGCACATCAAGTCTCGTGACGTAACCCTTTTGCAAATATTCTTCGAATATTGCATCATAAGCCTTGAGTAACTCTGGGCTTTTACTCAAGCGAGTCAGCTGTGCGTGACAAATCGACAAAGCTTTCTTATATGAATTGCCTAGTACTGGTGGGTACTGTTTAAAAGGTAAAGAAACCGTGTATTTTCCCTCGGAATCTCTTTGGGTAGTATTGACAAAATGGTCCTCCACCATTTTATCCTCCGGTTTAGTGACAACCGATGGAGTTGGAACGTTTTCCAATTCCCAAAATTTTGACAATAGTTCGTAGGTATCTTCTTGTGTGTACGTATGATAGGACACCACAGCATTGCTTGTTTGCTTGCTGGTATATTCTCCCATAATCACCCAACCAAAGATTGTTTTGATGGCGGTAAGTGTGCCATCGACTCCTTTCTTAACTCCGTTACGAATGACCTGACCCCAAATGTCAGCTCCTAACAGCATGTCTATTCGTTGAGATTTATAGCATTCGGGATCCGAAAGTTGGATATTCCCAAATTGTTTAAAGGTATCCCGAGATATTGGATAATCTGGGATTCTGCCTGTAATGTTGTCGATTACAATGCAACTCAAATCGAGAACTGGAGTTTCTCTACGACATGGTTTGATTTTGGTATGTATAATACCACTAGTATCCTTGACGTGGGTGTCACTGATTGACATAATCTTTGTTTGACACGCTTCAATAGACAGATTTAAATTGTGGACACAACGACTTGTGATGTAGGATTTCTGCGATCCTGTATCCAATAAGGCACGTACAACGTGTTCCTTTCCTGCACTGTCAAATATATGCAGCTTTGCAGTGGGTAGTAATACCGAAGTATGTTTTCTGTGTTGACTTAGTGAATAAGTCCTAGCAGACATTGACGTAGTAGTTTCAGAATTACTACTACTGGCTTGAGAGTTTGCATCACTCTCGGGTGATGACGGACGATTGTTTTGCTCAGATTTTTTATCACGCTTGGGTGATAACGACTTGTTCGACCTTTCACCAAAATGCAGCAGCGTATGGTGAGTTTTGTTACACGTTCTGCATGTGGCTGTACTAGGACAGTTCGGGCGTATGTGTCCCATTCTAAGACAGTTGATGCACAACTTGTGTTTGATTGCAGCATCATGTCTTCCTTTAGGTTTAAGAGCTATAAACCCTTCACACTTACTGATGTAGTGAGACTTTCTGCAATACGGACAATTCGTATCAGTTGCCAATGTCATCGCTCGGGATGCTGGCTTGTGCCTTTTGAATTGTTTGATTGGCTCGTGAGTTTTAACAGGTTTGTCTGGTTCAACCTCTAAGCTTGAAACTTGCTTAGTCAAGAACGCAATTAACTCTACATGAGTGGGCTTGGAGTCAGAATCCAATGTTAGTTCCCACTGTCGTCTAGTAGACGAATCTAGCTTACGACAAATCATGTTTTCCAAAATGACCCCACATGAGTCAACATCAACCTCTAAGTTTTTCAGAGCTGCGATGTTTTCGCGTGCTGTGTTCAACAACGATTTTAGTGCAGGAGCGTCTGCCTGCTTGACCTTTTGCACATCTTGGAGTGCATTCAGATGTACCGACCTCAACAACCTAGGACGATAATATTCATCTGTGATGGCGTTCCATGCAATATCAAAACTATCAGCTTTGACAGAGATATTTGTAATAAGCCTAGCGGCTTCCCCTTTTAAAGATAACTTGAGATATTGAAGTCGTTCAATATCTGACAAACTGTCCCGATTTATCACCAACTGTGTGAATAAATCGTAAAAATTCATAAAAGTTGTTTTCTCCCCATCGAATGTTGGGAGATTCAATTTAGGCAAGCTGGGTTGCATATATCGCAAAGATTGTGCTGATTGAATCGAATGTGATTCTGATTTAGCTCTGTCGGACCCTGCCTGTGATCCGGTGTCTCCACTGAACATAAGTTTGTAATTGACACGTATGTCGCAAATGAGTTCTTTTATTTCATTAAACAAATTCTTAACTCGGGAAATTTCTGCCAACATATCCTCGTCGGGATTTTTGGTTTGTTCTAACTTTGAAGAATATTCGCAATAAATACGATTAAATTCCTGTTCCCAAGCATCAAGATACGGAAAAGTTACCTCAAATTTCAGTTTACTTTTTTCATCAGTCTCTGAAGAATAGACTGATAGACGACGAATATTTTCTGTCACAACCTCTAATTGTTCGAGTAGTAGTTTAGCCATTTTACAGTGTGCTAATAAATGCAATTACTAATATCAAAGTAACTAGAAACAATAATTATCTCCGAATACCGCCAAATCCGGCTCGACAAAGACCAAATGTAACTAGAAACAATAATTATCTCCGAATACCGCCAAATCCGGCTCGAAGGACCAAATGTTGCGTCCCTCCGGTGCGAAGGACTAAGTAATAAGGACCTAATGGCTCGAAGGACCAAATGTTCAAACCCTAAACCAGCGAATCCGGCCTAGAAGAACCAAAATGTTTTGATCCTGCTCGCAAGCCCAAATGCGATGTCTCTAGATCAGCGAATCCGGTCTAGAAGCACCAACAATGTGTTTGATGTTAAATTCAATGAATAAAACAAAACTATATGTAAACCAAAATAATTTCAACCTTCGATAGCTGGTTCACATCACTAGACTTGGCCAATATACGGGATAATACTAATTTGTGAAACGTACTAATTAACAACCAACGAAGGACCAGATAGTTTTACGAACTAACAAACGTGCTAAATATAATTGCAACAAAATAACAAACAACTGAAAACCAATTCTGAGAGATATGTGATAGCGTATTGAATACAAGTGACATAAACAATAATAAACCAAAATAGAACAAATACGATATTTGTTGAATTAACTAAATCATTTAATAAGTGTATGAACACACAAATTTAGTTAAACAATATTAAGAATTCTAAATGAACTTAATAACAACCAACTAGAATGCAAAACTTGTTGCATTGAATGTACCTAGTCGACAATAACAGCAGATGCGCTGTGAATGACGTCACTCGAAGGTGAACTTGTGTAAACAGGTTTACAAAGAAATAATAATGAATTCACCCAAGGAAATATAAATCAAATCCCTAACAACACGAATTCCCGTGAGAAATCAAATTGTACAGTTCGATTTTACAATTGATTCCTGAGATGTGTCTATTAGCTGCATAAATTGGCGCCGGAAAGTATTCGCGGACTATAAAGTACCAAATTAAATGAAAACCGAACGATACTCCTTGAATTAGTCGTGTTAGGCTAATCAAGCTACGCGTACGATAATTAAACAACCAATTACTTTACTGACCATATGAAAATCAGAAAGTTTTATGCAAAATGGTGGACAAACCACTCTCGCGGACGACGACGCGATACGTGTTTACCGTTTGCAAGCCAGAGACACTCTGAGTTCAGCGCAGTCGTTCAACGCTGTAGCAACTGTACGCTGGGCGTGTGGGTGCGCGCGCACTCGCGTGAAGCCAGATGCAATAATATTAATATTAATAAATAGTTTAAGATACTACAGCTATTTCAAACAATACTAAAATTAAACTTAAACACGTAAAAACATATAACTAATTTTTCCAAGTAACAGAAACAGTTATTTCCATTTATTTATTGACTTATTTAAATAGAGTCAGGGCGGGTTAACCGTTCTATTCCCAAGTGCAGCGGGTTGCTACCTCAAGGAGTTGATAATTTCTAATTTCTCTCATTTAAAACATATTAGTTTTAAACACTTACGGCAATTAATAAAACGTGACATTACCGTTGAATATGCTAAATATGTTCGCAACGTTGAGAATTCAATTTGTACTGATCCTTCCAAGTTCTGGTCCTTCATCAACAACAAAAAGCGTACAACAAGAATCCGTGGTACAATGAAGTTAGACGATGACGAGTACACTACTACTGAAAGTATAGTACAAGGATTTGCTAACTATTATTCCAGTGTCTACTCTCAAGACTCTATTTCTTTATCCTCCTATCTTGATTCCAGTACCAATAAAGTGAGTGATATTGTAAATATTTCATATATATCTAAAGATGAAATCTTAGTCGCCATTAACAATCTTAAACCTTCATGAAATCCAGGTCCAGATAATTTACCAGCATACATTATAAAAGGTTGTAGCACCATATTTCTCAAGCCCTTACATATCCTTTTCAATCTTTCTCTTAGTAAAAGTACTTTTCCTTCTTCTTTAAAAATATCTCATATCTGCCCTATTTTCAAATCTGGAGACAAATCGCTTATACCCAACTATAGACCTATTGCAATACTTTCTAATATTTCTAAAAATTTTGAGTCAATAATCTATAATAACATTTACAATGCAATAAAAAATAAAATAACAGATAAACAACATGGTTTCGTTAAGGGTAGATCCACAACTACAAATCTGATAAATTTTTGTGAGTATACAATTAACGCCTTACATGACAATAATCAAGTAGATGTACTTTATACCGAAATCTCCAAGGCATTTGACAAAGTAGATCACAGTATTCTCCTCCAGAAACTTGACCATAACTTTAATTTTTCTCCCTGTCTCATTTCTTTTCTTGGTTCCTATCTTCATAATCGTAAATTGACTGTGACCCTGAAAAATTATTTGTCAAATCCCTATTTCGCTACTTCGGGTATTCCTCAAGGATCTAATCTTGGTCCATTACTGTTCATCCTGTTTATAAATAACATTATCGATTCGATTAAATTCTGTGAAATATTATTGTACGCCGATGATGTCAAGTTATTTAAAACAATTAATACTACTCAAGACGCTATAGATTTTCAATCTGATGTTCAGCGTATTCTAGCTTGGTCTCATTCCTCCAATTTATTCTTTAATTTTAGTAAATGTAAAATTATGAGCTATTTTGTAAAAAAAAAACCGTTTACTTTCATAACTACATTATGGGTAATACTATTCTCCACAGAATCAACTTATATAAGGATCTTGGAGTATTATTTGATGAAAAATTCACATTTAACACTCACATTGAAACTATTATCAAAGCATCCTATAGAAATCTTGGTTTTATCATTAGAAATGCTCAATCTTTGAGAAATGTATTGTCGTTAAAAATGTTGTATTTTGCGTTCGTTAGATCCAAACTAGAATATTGTTTCCCTGTATGGAACCCTACCTATGACAAATATTCTAATGCTATTGAGTCATTGAACAAAAAGTTTCTAAAATTTTGTCATTATAAAGTTACCGGCCAGTATCCTAGTTTCGATTGCGATTATATGTTACTTCATTATTTTAATATGAATTCTTTATCGATAAGGAGGAAAATACATTCCATTATATTTTTATATAAATTGTTAAATGGTCAAGTTAACGATAGTGCTATTTTATCTCGTATCTCTTTCATCGTACCTAGATTAAATTCACGAACCAAGTTGACTTTTAATTTAAGAACAGTGCGGGCAAATTATGAATTAAAATGTCATATTCGACAAATTTGCAATTTATTTAATGTCAACCTTCAGTCCGATATTTATGCCGATTCCTTGCGTAAATTTAAAATATCACTTCTGCAATTTTTCTATATTTAAATTGATTGTTTATTATACTGTTTGCTATATTCATCTTCGTATTTTTTTATTGTATTCTAATATGTATTTATATTTATGCCAACGCATCATATTATATACCTTTTTATAATCGTCCTGTAATTGGGATTTTTATCCTGTAGGATTGATTTTTCAATAAATAAATAAATAAATCACATTTTTTTAACTCTGCTACTCGCAAAACTATTCGTATCCTTTCTCGTATATGTCTTTTGACTTCAGTGGAACCAATTAGTCCTGTGCAGCTTCAAATTCATCTGATATTCCTTTTGAATAATTGATCTTCCATTTTCATTTGACACTAAATTAAAGTTGGTTATAAACTAACAATCTACACAGAAACTACAGCATACTTAAAATTCACAACGCCAGCACAACGTTACCGAATGTATATCTATTGAAACCCTTGAATTTCGAGAACTAAAAATAAAATAAAACGTTGTATGTACCACGGGCATGATCAAGATTATAGCAATTAAAGCTCTCCGCTGAGCTTTAAACATTCCCCCGTGCTACAATCTTTTGATTATGCCCTTAATACATAACTAACTATTATGGGGGTAAGTTAATTATTGCATGTACTTTTTGCATCCTTACGTTGTAACATTGCATTTGATGGAGATGAGATGATGAATGATAAACCTCCATACTTTAATTAGTGTAAGTTATTTTACATAAATTATCATATATTTAGGCTTCGCATAAATTAGAGAATTATTCTTTATACTTATTTATAATCGCACCACCTTATTTTGGGCGGTTTAAGTACATCTGGTGCGCCAAGCGGCGCATCACCATTAAATAATATATGTCAATCGGTGACATTTTGGGCAAATCTTTGTGGCTTATTTCAACTACAGATTTATAGGAGAATACAGGATGCTGATTAGTAGGTATGAACTTGGCCGTGAACACTTCAACAGATGTCACAGTGCTGTGCACAGAACGTGCTGGGTAACTAACCGCACCGCATCGCATCGCATCGCAACATAGAGGTGTATACTAGTTGCTGTTGGCAAACACAAAACATGGACATGGCAGATGTCCTCGAGAAGGTCAAGCAATTACGAGCAACAACAGCAACGGCGGCTCGCGGCGCGGGCCACTAACGCAATGCGAAATTCCCGGGCGGCTGCAAGGGCGGCAACAACTCTCCCAAATGTCAGAGTTCACGAGTCGACCCTGAGCTGAGATGTTTCCCGACCAACACAAACTCGCACACGATTCACTACTCCTCCTGACAATTTATAAATATAAATAATAACTTTAATACAGCTTTTAAACTGAGACAGGTGAATGGGCCTTGTTACTAAAGCTTCTGCATACTATTATTATTTATTAGAGGAATAAATCATCAACCGAGTCCTTATAAATTATCTACCTACACATACACAATGCTTTATAATGTCAGAGGAATCCTATATCTCAAGTTACAAAATTACTTCTTCAGCAATAATGATAATATTACGGCTTCTTGTTACCTATTGTTAAGTGTGCTTTTATTATAAGTACCTACTGATTGTACTAACGAAAATCATAAAACAGATAAAAACAAATCCAATAACATTAAATATTCTACAGGGGTCTCGGTAGAATTAATGAGACTTATTCTTAATAACAAAGTTTATATTTTTTACCTCCCGTCACCTTCAGGTAAGGAAGGTATTGTCTTTGGTCAAAAAATTCGGTGGTGAGTTTTTAATAAATAAGCACGTTTTAAGGTCCCTAGAATACGATTTTACTATTTTTACGATGATGATGATGTGTGTGTGTGCGCGCGCGCGTGTGTTTGTGTGTGTGTGTGTGTGTGTGTGTGTGTGTGCGTGTGTGTGTGTGTGTGTGTGTGTGTGTGTGCGTGCGTGCGTGTGTGTGTGGCAAAATTTTCGTCTACGATAACTCTAATACTACAATTCTAAAAATTATAATTATTTCTTATTCCTCCTCGTTGCATCCATATGAAGAGCTGATTAGATTTTGGTTATAATGGGTCAACCGGAAGTACCCTCATTTGAAGATTTGAACAGTTTTTCTTGAAAAACGATATTAAATATCATTTTTTCACATAATGTTTTTATAAATATTAAAGAACATTATATTCTCTACACGATTTGACTGAATTTTATACTTCATATTAAATGGAGATAGAATTATAAAATATAGGATCTTTTTGCTCGAAACTTTCTGTATGGAATTTGTATAAAATACATACAACTGTCGAAACCTAATGTACAAGAAATTTAGAATCTTTTGCAAGGAACTTTCTGTATGGATTTTATAGAAAACACATTCGTATTTACGAAAATTCTACCGGTAGATACCGCATCTACCGACTGTGTTCGAAAACACGAGTGGTAAAACGTTACCGTGTTCGAAAATTGTTCAGTATCTACCAGATCCATCTACCGGATTCATGAAGAATCTTACCTCAAAAAAAGGTAGTGATGCAAAGTGAAGCGCGCGCGCTAAAAGTGGAAATGTGTTCAAAATAGGACTCTGCTTAAACTACGTTAAATTTCTAACCTGTTCTAAATTTTCACATTTTTTCATAGGTTATGGATCTACCCTGTTTACCACTTGCGTTCTTAAAATATCGATTCCGGTAGCTATAACCTGATAAAAAGCTGTTTACCGGTAACAGTTCACCGGTAGAATTTTCGTAAATACCTCAAATAACTGACGGAAGGTAATGTGGTGGCCACATTAGATTTTTTTATTTTAAAAATATAATAATACGCTTCACTGTTCTTCCCTTACACTTCTTAAAAGGTCCCAAACCAAACTTCTTTTGGAATGCTTTCAAAATAATCATGAATTTTACTATTAAAGCATCAATCTCTTCTGCAGACAAAAACTAACTACGTAAATTTTTCAAAAATAGCTAAGTCGCACATTGCTAAATCAGGTAGGTGGCGGGTGTTCTATTACTTTTTTGTATTCGTGCATTGAAATGTTTTGTTTCGCGTCGCCTAAGCAACGTCCGAAACGTCAATTTCCAAGGTAATCTCCACCAGATAAGAAATATGGAAAAAACACTCCTATATCTAAAGGATTACACTCTTTTGTTAAAAATAATAATAATAATTATAATAATTAATAATAAGAGAAAATGGTCTAATATTGAAGGAAATTTAATTTTAAAATAATGAATTTAGTGCATTTGGTGCAAAATGTTGGCAACAATTTTCTCTGCTCGGCAGGAGTCGTTAAAACAGTGCACTCGGGAAGTTGGTAACATATAATCAACTAACGTAATACATTACAATCATACCTTGTTCCGTTTAATGCATTCAGTATTGTAGAGAATAGAGCATAGTTTTGAACTCTCTATAATTAGCTAAAATTGAAGACAAGAGACAAGTTTACCCAATGTAGGTAATTTCAGCTACTTAAAACTGGCGTTCATGTGAGCGCCATCTGCTGAATGGATTAAATGGAACAGAGTCCAGATTTTTGAGAAAAAATATTATGTTTGTTTACATCGAATTTTTGTCCTGTATTCAATTATACGACTTTGGTATGAATGAGACACAAATATTTCTTTCAGCTTGTTTATTTTATTTTATGACCTCTCAACAGAATGAATTCTCAATGACAAAGTGGGTGGGAGCTGACACTCTAATCATTGAGCCCTGTCTCTTGCGAGTCCACTCCTTTGTGGAGCATATGGGGTCGGAAATCCATCGGTTTCTATGACTGAATTTTACATGCATTTAGGGGTGTGAGTGGCTAATCTACGGTCTACAAGTATCCACTATCCAACAGCAACGGCTTATGGTAATCTCTGAATCACTTAAACTCGAATACACTTTGACTACTTGTTAGATTCTTGCGGGTGGAGAATCCACGTCCGCGTATTTATTATCAAGCATATACGCTATCCACTAAGATCACAGCTGACTATGTTATATTTAATAGTTCATTTTTAATATGAGTATATTGTAACAGCCTTCCATAGCTTCTGTATACTAAACTGACTTCCACAGCCTAGGTATACAACTGACTTCCACAGCCTCTGTATACTCAACTGACTTCCATAGTTCAGTGTTTTATATTTATGGGTTATTTTTTGTTTGAGTTTTCCTAAAGCCAGTGAAACAATTAACTTGTGGAAAGAAAGATGCGTTATCAGGCTAAATGATAGTGCGTCTGGTTTTTATGTTTCTAAAAATTAGATTGTGTCATGGACAAAATTACTCTCCGAGACGATTATATTAGAAATGTTTTATAGAATTATATTATTTAGGAATCAGTAAATATTTTATAAAATATTTCTTTTATTCTTCTTTACTTTACTCTGTCACCTAAATAAATTAATCCTGACCAAATTGTATTCCTATTATTTTTATAGTACAACAAAGTGAATTATTTAATCCAAATTTAACACTAGAATATTTCATTGTTATTTATTATTACTAATATTTATATTCAAGAATTTAAACACAAAATAAATAGTGTAAGTACACTATTTAATTTTTCAGATTTAAATTTCTTTTGGCAGTGATTCGCAATCTAAAGGATAAAAGTGATCATGATTTCGTCGTTGGCGAATGGTAGTCAAGGGTTACGAGCATGTGCATAATCCCAGCTTATTGGGTGTTTGTGTGAAATAGACTTATGCAACAATGATATTTCCATTTCACAGTGTTAGCTTCAGGAAAAGCAAAGGATCAGCAATATATTAGACAGGTACATGCTGCATATGCTCACTACGATACTGCTTTGTTACTAAACTCATTAACTGGCTTACTAACTTACTGATTATGTATGCAATTCTGTATACTCAACCCCCGATCACATAACTAATGTTATGTGATCAGGGACTCAACTGAACTGTCGGACTTCATTAACGAAACTATCTGACTATGTAATTAACAGACCTCTTCCACAGCGTCTGTATACTCTAATGCTCGAATTCTCCTTTCCTCACGGGTCTCCACTCGTCAGCTCACTTTCACTCTATTCTCTACTTACAGAACTCTTTCACAACTTTACAACTCAACTCCCGATCACATAACTAATGTTATGTGATTAGGAACTCAACTGAACTAACTTACGGGCAGAGCTCCGTCGCTTTTATATATCTGCCCATTACCTTCTGGAGAATTCTCGAACATTCAATCGAATACAAAAGCTTCAGACGACCAGAAGTAATTAAACAGGTCGAGACTCGTTCGTTTACTTGCTGCGATGATTATGTCATTGCTAATAATAGATCCTTGTTCAGCGCGACGGTGCTCACACGTTACAGTATTTATTTTAAATACATATTTTATTTATTTTAAACATTTATTTTTATGTCTGTACTCATTTCTAATTAATTAGACAAGGGAAAGAAGATTTAATAAAAATAAATAAAAATATACGCCTAATGTATACAATGCAGATACTCCTATATCACAAATAATTTTAGACATTCAAAAATTCTCGCTTATTAAAATATAAAAAAATCGGTAGAATACCCCCATTGGATGCAATGTATGTAAATCATATCAAGAAAAGTGTGCAAGTTGGAGAAGTAATTAAATTCCAGTAACTTTAATTATTGCAATCAGATTATAATTTCATGAAATAGTATATTTGAAATATGACTGAATTAGCTGTTAGAGTTATTATTAAGTTATACAAATCTGAAATTTAGCTTACAGGTTTGGCTGTTAAATCTGGTTAACAGTGTCAATATAACAACCATTAAAATGGGCGAGGATTTTGAATATAATTGTGTTTTGGAATTTTGTGACGCTTTAATTTAATAACTTACATAATGCAAATTTGCGATTGTGATAGCTAAATTTGATTGACAACTGTTATTAATTAGAAAATTATTGTAGCCATTAGAAGCTAATAATGCTTATTCTATTTTTAAGTAAAACTAATTTATTGCAAATCCACATTATATTCAAAAGTAATTAGGTTAGTTCAATATAATATTAAAGTTTGTAGGCACTTTGTAGTCAATATTAGTTTAATGTATCTGTTATCCCTCCGGAAGGGATGTCGCGGTATATCTCTGCGAGATGATGAGCCTTTTATAAAACGTATCACAGAAAATATCAAAGTATAAAAAGTTATTAGTTTTCAATATAGGTACATATGTACTGGAGTTTTTAATATCCTTTTTGCACGACCGGTTTTTTTTAATGTTTACCTGTAGTATTTACAAGACAGTAGGTTTTATGTGGGGTGGAAGTGAAATAGGTTATTTCTCCCACCCAAGAGATTGTCATTACAGTTAGGAATGACGTATTTCCTAATCTCTAAAAGGTTAGGAATTGAATAATGATTGTGAATAAAATTATTTTCAAAACAATAGCAATATTACGCGCTCTTTATGCGCTTATCTGTACGCCATGCGCTAAGTTGCAAAATTATGAGTTTTGGATTCAAATTACAATCACAGTATCGAGCAAGTGTATAAGTTAATGTACAGAACAATATGTTCTTCAAGGAAGAATTTTTTATTCTGTTTTAACTACAGCAAATGTCAAACAAGGCTTTAGAAGTAAAATTTGTAGGGTAAACTGCACACCATTAAAATTCTCTTGTAGGTTTGGGACCTGTTGCCAATGTAATTATCAAAGGGTGATGTGTCCACGTTTAACCGCAAGGACTGCGACTGCGCGCAGCCCAGCCACACGCTTCTCTGAATTTTAAAATCTCACAGCTTTAAGTTCCTAACATCCTTTGACTGCTTGTTTGAGCTTTATGGAATGAGCTTATAAAGTGTATAGCTCGTTGCGTTGCTTTTTAAAATTTTCTTTGAGGGCAAACCTTTAAAAAAATAAAAACAAATGTGTCAGCACTCTAAGAAAAATTGAAATATCCATATAGTGTATTATATTACCTAAGATAAGAAGTATTTTATTACGTTTTACAAAGAAAATAAATCCTTGATCATTTCTCGCATCTTCTATTGATTTTGAAGCATTTCTTTATAGGAAATTTCAATCCTGAGTTTTAAATTTCTTATTTGGATTCAATAAATATCGTATAGAAAATAGTATCCTAAGGTGTTAAATAATACTCGAAATATCAGTGATAACAGCATTTATTCTTGCAAAACTGACGTTTCGGTAAACACTTGTATTTGTACCTTCTTCCGGGTCTACAGGCATTCAAAAAGGACTTAAATACTAGTACATACAGGCTGTTAAAAATAACGTTTAAATATTTAAAAGGCATGTAATATGATCAAAAAGAAATAAAAAAATCTTAACATGCATGGGTTCGAAAATGAATCGTTAGATTTATAGCCCTTTAAAAGTGCACCTCATCGGACACATTTTTATCAATAACTTATTTAGATCCATGTTTGCACTTTGTTTGGTTTGGGTACCTCAACCAGTAGCGTCTCATACGGCATATGGGGACGCCATAAACGTTTTTCAAGAAATGCTTCAAATTCAATAGGGAATACACTGCGACTAATCAAGCGACTAGCTAGACATCAAAGTATATATTATAATACTAAAGGCTGGTTTATGCAACTTTTCATTAGGATAAAAATAAAATATAGTTATAATATATAACACATAGCGATAAAGTCAGTTTATGCAATTTACATAAAGCATACGTTTCAACCAATCACACCAAAAATATATTTATTTGGCGGGTAATATATAATCACGAATACTAATCTTTAAAAATAAAAAAAAAAACCTTAAGGCGTTTTCTTTCGGTAAGTGATCCAATCCGATCTGATTGAATAGATCCGATCGCATGACGTCACAATAATGTCTCAAAAAAACTGGCTGCAAAACGATTGCAAACATAATGTATTTTGATACTCCCATTTTTCTATCAACTTCTCTGTGAAAGAAAATAAATTCATAAAATTGTTTATTTGTTGTAACTAAACGATTACTGTCAATATAAATTAATGTATTCTTCTCGTCCCTAGATATTTTCTATTACAAGTATATTGACAAACATATCGCAAAAAAATTTCTTTTCTCATATTTTACAACTAGTAACATATCCGTTTGTTCGACCTTATAGTGTTTTACTAATAGTAAATAAGAAAATAATGTTAGCTCAATCCTATACTGTATGTCAGATAAGAATAGACAGGCGAAAGATAGTGGCATTCCGGTTATCTGATTTTCACCAAAATCTAATGGGCTCTTTCTATTACAGAAAAAGTTCGAAATACAAAGTTTAAAATTTTTCTGAATAATAGTATTTGAGTTAGAGTGGAGGATCCACACACACATACACACAGACATCATCGGGAAAATGTTAAAATTGGATTCTAGGGACCTTAAAACATGGTCATTTACCAAAATCTCGATGTGCGATTTTTAGCACGATCCCTATACCTGCCTTACCAAGAGTAGCGGGAGGTAAAAATGGATTCTTGGTCCATTTTATAGCTAGAAAATTCATCTCAGGAATAAAGAAAGATAAAATTCTGAGTCGTTTATGACACGTGAATCTATCACAGGAATCTAAGAAAGGTCGTTAAAAAGGTGCAAGAGTGGTTTTCACACGCGACTAAAAAATTTCTTCCAGAACGGAATTATTAAGAGGTGGACTAAGTGTGCAGAATTAGGATCATCATCGTACTTTCATCTTTACTTATCTCTCGATCTTAGTGCAATTAACGTTTCATACGAACAATTTGAACTAAAACCAAGTGTTCTAATAATGCTCAAACTTCCATCATCCACTTACAGTTGGGAATGTAGGTAACAGGCTTAGGAAACAATATTCCGGGCATTTGCACGGTGACGAACATTTAATGAAGTTGTGAGTGTAATATGTGAAAGCTCATGGTCAGCGTTGCCTACAAACACACTACAAATGCACACTATCGAGAGACAATGGACAAATGTTTGTGTCTGCGGCGCCAGATTTCTACAAATAGATTAATTGAATGTCATAGTAAATTAATTAAGACTGGTTTATAAAACTATTCAGTCGAAATAAATAATAAAACAAAATGTAAATGTAAGTATATTGAGGAAATTAGTTGTTTATGTAGTTTTGGAATAATACATACAAGGTAGCGTACTATCATGTTCACACTATTTATAGTGTAAAAACCAACACTAAAGTGATTTTAGTGTAATTCAAACTTTACAGTGTTCAATTAGTGAAAATATTTTTAATAAAAGCAAAAATTATACATAAGTAGATATTTATGTCAGTAGTCCAGAAACTGCACTTTTGCGACTATATATATTTTTACATAAATACCACCCTTATTATAAAAAAATATATCATCACGGCATATTACCCATATTGCTAGGTGTGCCAGTCTGCTTGTTGCTGGCGTGGAGAGTGCACTACAGGCGCCACTTTTGTACCATTTAAAATTCGAAATATTTGGCTTCGGTCGGTAGCAGCATAATTTTCATTTGCATTTTTCTCAAATTTTCTTTATTTCATCCTGTGGTGTCAAATTTCAATACTTTACGTCAACAGCTTTAGTCCAGAAAAACGCAAAAAACGGCCTTATCCGGTAAAGTGTTGCTATTTTAAATACAAAATTAATCATCGCAATAACAATTATTTAGGTTTAAGAAATTTTTTATTCAAAACTACATCTACAATAAAAATGTCAGGAGATATTTGTCAGTACAAGTTTCTTACATAAATCTATAGATATCTTCTCGGGTTATTGTTTTAGATTGTTTGGATTCATAACTAATTGATTCTTTCGGGAGTGCTATCAGTTTAGAAAAGCGAGATATGTCAATATTTTCAATCGCAATTAATGTTGATTTAAATGCATAGTCCAGGAAATCTACGATTTTACACAAAGAAATTACAACAAAAGCTTTTTTTACGGAATCTTGTCCAGAAAAATGCACTGAACAATATATAAAAGTTTCTGAAAATTGAACCATGGGAACTTCCCGCAAATTGCTAAAAATGGCGACATTTTTAAGTTTTCGGGCATTTACTCGAAAAAATTGCGCTTATCAAAATTTTACAAGAATACAAAAGTACACAAAAAAGGATAATTACACTTTTTACCTAGGATGAACTGTCAAAAAGTTAGGTTAAAAACATATTTAACCAAATTAAAAATATTAAAAAATACTGATTGGACTTGCATTGTATTTATTATATATAATAATAATAATGACAATGCAAGTCCAACCAGTATTTTTTAATAATTTAACATTGTCTACAACCTTTAAACACAAATTAACAATGTATGAAAGAAATTTAAATTATTCAAAAAGTATGCAATATTACGTATTTTATATTTGATCTAACAGGTTTTACTGTTTATAACAAACTGAATTCATCGTGGCATCGAAAGAAGTAAATTATACTTGTGCTTAATCCAAGATACCTAAAAGAACTTCACTGTGTAGTTCCAATATTTCCACCTCGTGTGTCCGCGAATTTTAAAGTAGAAAGAATAAAAACATGTAGATGGCAGCACCACACCGCTGCCCTGCCGGTCCCCGTAGTCAGCCATAGTCATTCACTTTTTTCGCGTCGTAGTGTTCGCATTGACATCGACTGACACGTCCTTAGTATTCTTATTTTTTAAGAAAGTTGTAGGACTATGCCAAAGAGGAGAACTGAACGAGATGAAGCAATGATTAAAAAGATCAGAAGACTGAAGAGGAAATTAGCTAAACGTCACCGACGTTTGCTTAGTACTTCTTGCAGTTCCGATCTGGAGAAGGAAACAACTGACGATAATAGCTGTAAGTACTTTTATTTATTAATTTTTTCCTTTATTTGTTCTTTAACTTGAATACGCTGATAAACTCCTTTTCAACTGTATAAGTTGGACCTACCTTATTCCTACTTGGTGATGTGTGGTACACTTCACTGTAGGCACTCCGGTGGAGTGTTTGGTTGGAGATAAGTTAAAACAAACATACAACTATAGTCACCTACTTAGTAATGTGTGGCACACGTTACAGTAGGCATTCCGGTGGAATGTGTGAACTATATCTATCACTTACTTTTATCACCTTTTAGAACATCACATCCACTACACAAGAAACTTTCCCTGGGAGCCTGCATATTATCAGAACAGCTTTCCAGAGAAGTTTAATTTCCGAGGATACAACTAATATTATGATTGCGTCCCTATCAGAAAATACGGTTAAGCAATATACAGTTGCATTTAAACAATGGTGGACGTTCTTTAATGGTAAAGATCTTTACAATCTTTCTGTACCTAGAGTACTCAATTTTCTAATTGAAAAATTTAAAGAAGCTGCTTCTTATCAGACCATGAATACCTTTCGTTCAGCTCTATCGCTGGTAATAGGTTCAGCGCTGGGTACAGATACACAAATAAAGAGGTTTTTTAGAAGTATTTTAAAATGAGACATTTTAGGCCCAAATATGATAACACTTGGGAACCAACAATTGTTTTAAATTACATACAAAATAGGTACCCCCTCGAGCAATTAGATTTAGAAATACTAACAAGGAAGTTAGTAACCTTACTGGCACTAACAAGCGCCCAGCGTATACAAACGCTCTCTTATCAGTTTGAAAACTATAATTTTTACAGATCTGAGGGTAGATATTTATATAACAGACCTTCTAAAGACTTCCTCGCCGGAAAATAATCAGACGAAAATCTCACCGCCATTTTTTATTAAAAACCCGGAAATTTGTACAGTAAAAACCTTACAATTTTATATAGAAATGACAGTATCTCTAAGAACTTCGGAACTAAAGAATACAGGCAGATTAATTCTTATATATATATATATATATATATATATATATATATATATATATATATATATATATATATATATATATATATAAAACCACACAAATATGCTACTTGTCCAACAATTAGTCATTGGACAAAACTAGTGATGAACGAGAGCGGTGTAGATATCACAGGATTTACACCCCACTCTACATGTCACGCAACTACCTCAGCAGCTGTTAGGAAAGGAATTACTATAGTACTATAGATGCAATCCTGAAAACGGCAGGTTGGTCAAACAGATCAAAAGTTTTTGCAAAGCACTATAATAGACCACTAGTACAAGACAATGTTAACCACAATTTTGCCAAGACTGTTTGTAACATTAAAGACTGACTACATACATATAATTAAAGATAAATTCTATAAATTGTTATAAAGGGAAAAACTAATCTGTATGATATAATTATATAATAAAATCTCATATCCACAACTTTAATCAAACTTGAAACATCTACATAGCGAAATTCTTTTAGGTATCTCGGATTAAGCACAAGTATAAATAAACAATATTTTTTTTCTTAAAGAACAGTTATATCTAAGAGTACGTGTGAAAATCCGAGTTAAAAATTCCTTTTAATAAGCGAGATATTAATTTTTAAAATTTGATTTTATTGTGTCACGTGATAGTGACGTACTAGTTTTATAGTACCGGCGGTGTACTATCAGTGGTTTATGCGGCGTCTTATCACATTCGAACATGGAGTAGGGATTTCAACTGGTCTCCCACTGGAAAGTCATCTAGTACATCAGCAAAATTTAAATGCTTTATATGTTTTGTAACAATTAATTTATAATATGATTTTTTGTTTTTTCCCTATTGTTTACCTATCAACACTAATATTTTTAATAAATTTTTAATATTGGTGCTCCTCAGAGAATACCCTATTAAACGAACTTACCTTAAGTGAAGTTCTATTGTAAATATACGAAGTGCTTAATCCGAGATACCAGTTCCCTCCCTCCCAAGGAATCTTTATTCCTTCACCCGGGGATCTAAAGTTGTGTATATTCGGCTTTTTAAAAGTAAAAGTAAAAGTAATTCTGCATAAAATAAAATAATGACAACTAAATAAGTTTTAATCCCTCAAAAAACAAAGTGTGGAGGTGAAGGCGAGGTGTCCGCCGTACTCTTGTTTTTCATGTTGGGGCCTTGTGGTCAAACATACCCAACATAGGATTTAAAATTTAATTAAAATGGAATAACAAAAATGTAACGATAGATAGTAAGAAAATGCTGAAGATGAAGGCCATTGGGCCTTCGAAACGTCCAATTTCAATAAAATATTAAAACAACAAGTTTTATAAACATAAATCCCTTCCCAAAAAGGCCGGAAAAAGTCCATTTTCAAACTATATTCGGCTTGGAAATGAATGACTATGGCTGACTACGGAGACCGGCAGGGCAGCGGTGTGGTGCTGCCATCTACATGTTTTTATTCTTTCTACTTTAAAATTTGCGGACACACGAGGTGGAAATAGTGGAGCTACATAGTGAAATTCTTTTGGCTATCTCGGATTAAGCACTCCGTATAATTACAATAGAACTTCATTTAAGGTAAGTTCGTTTAATTATTTAATTATCGATGATTTTCCAATAATTTTTGTCAAAGCTTTACCACAAATTTTCATTTTTTTATTCACTACTCTGATTCTGTTAAAGATAGGTTTGAAAATTTGAATTTAGCATGAAATTCTCTTTCATGTAATGTATTATATGATTTTTTCCGATAAGAGTTTCGCGAAAATCTTTGCAATAGAATTAATTTTGACACACCAAATTATTTCGGCGAAATCAATAAATTAAATATTTGTCCAACATCCGTTGCTAATCATGTTCCGAAAATGTAACTAGACTTGACGCAGGATGAAAGAAAATACATATCGACATTCGTCCGTGAACCCTTTTTATAGTATTCGTTTCGATTTTCAAGACTCGTACTCTAAAATATTATTTCCAGGACTTATAACGTTAATTTATATAATATTAGAGTATTAAAAATTGATATCGTTGAATACAGAAAAAAAAACAGAATCAAATAGGCGAATAAAAAAGCCAGGGTCCAATTTAAAATAAGAAAGTCGTATCATGTATTTTTAGAACCACTGGTTTAAAAAAAATGTTTCGCTCATTTTAATAGTCTTATGATATAGAAATTGTTTGCTAATTTAACAAACTTCGTATCTCTTATAGTTCTCGAGATAGCCCCATTTGAATTGAACACGCTGTATATATTTTTTACTACTTATCATTTCATTATTATTGAATAAAATTTGCAAAGAATATTTTTCTATTTTTGTACGTGGTCGAGTCTACAATGTTTATTTTTAAGAAAGGACGGTATAATTAGCAAATGCCCCTATTCTTGAACTCGAGCGAAGCTGACCCCTGGGTGGGGGTAGTATAATCGAGAATAGCTGGTCGTGTTGCTATATTTAGAAGTTTTTATATCACAAACGTCAAGTTGCTATAAATGACCAATCAATAAAGAAATGACGGAATAAGTGCGCCGTGAAATTACAAATTTAAACCCAGTTTACTTGACACGCAAAATTACTTTCTTGGCTTCGCATTTTACATTACTATTGTGCCTATTTATAGACTTGTTTATTTCATATTTCTTTTATTAAACCATGTAAATATGATTATATGAAAATTACCATTTCTCCAAAAAAACATAAGAGTGCAATAATGAATTTTATTACCCTACGGGCTCGTAGGAAAATTCACAAAACTTGCGTTAATAATGTGTATATCCCACTATTCCCACGTATATCGTAAATAACTATTACCTTTAATTTTACTAATACCCCATTGTAGAAATTTGGAGATTTCTTTTAAAAGAACATGGAGTAAGTAAAGTACCCCAGTTAATACGAGATTAGACGCGTTTATATTTTTAAAATTAATTGGAATATATGTATTTTTATTATAGTATGTAATACATTATAAATGAATAATTTCTAAAAGGTTATGAAAATAACAAAATAGATTTTTAAATTATTAAAAAAAAAAAAACAATCGATGACGATTCAAGCATGTTTCAGCGTTAATGAAATTTACCATAAAATGTATTTTTCTGTATCCAATAAAGAAGAGTGACGCATTGTACTAAACTGCTTTCAGTACCCGTGAGAAATTTCTTCTACGGTAGAAATATATCGTCAAATTAAACTAACTAACCCCCTGTTTTATAAAGGACAGAGTAAATTTACTTCCATACTAAATATGAATTTTAAAGTTATGTTTTATTTTATAATTTACAATTTTATAAAATACTACTCGATTACGAGACTTTTTTTTTTACCTCCCGCTACCTTTGGTAAGGGAGGTATAGGGATCGTGCTAAAAATCGCATATCGAGATTTTGGTAAATGACCACGTTTTAAGGTCTCTAGAATCCAATTTTAACATTTTCACGATGATGTCTGTGTGTATGTGTGTGTGGATCCTCCACTCTAACTCAAATACTATTATTCAGAAAATATTGAAACCTTCTATTTCGAACTTTTTCTGTAATGAAAAGAGCTCATTAGATTTTGGTGAAAATCGGATAACCGGAAATGGCACTTTACTAGAAGCTCAAAATAGTTTTTCTTCGAAAAATACCTTTGAATGTTATTTTTTCCTGATTAATGTTATTATAAAAAATTAAAGATTATTAATTATTCTATAGATTTGCATTAATACTTTTCTATATATTTTATGGATAAATTTATAAAATTATCTATAATTTAAATCCCAGAGCCTATGCTTTAAACAAACAAAACGCAATTATTAAAATGTTTTTAACTGACAGATAAATATCACTATCAAAGAACTAATCTTTTCAAAATAATATTAATAACGTTTTAAAAAGAAAAAAGTAAATAGAACAATAGAAAAGGAATTCAATACAGTTCCCAGCATAAGTATATATATATATATATATATATATATATATATATATATATATATATATATATGTGTATAGATTAATAAAAATTAACGATTCACAAAAATGTTTAAGCTAATCCTCATTTTTGAATTAGTGAATTCTATTCTATCCCGGTATTTAAAATTTAATTTTCATTTTATTATATCTCCGGTGGCTCAATGTTTACAGCAATGCCTCATAAGTCATGAGTGCGCTCGGGGCTCTGGGTTCGAATCCCACTTAGGCATGGATATATGTGAATGTGAACCTACTGTGTAATTGGGATTTAATCCTGTTGAGGGGTTTAAAAAATAGGTAGTTACTTGGATTAGATTAGACTATATTTTAAGAAATAAACTGTCAAAATTAAAGTAAAATTCGCTAATCTAAAAATAAGGATTAACTTAATCTTTTTTTTACTCAGGCTGAAAATGGCAGGAGGTATTGTGTTGGCCACACCAGATTTTTTAGGTTAGGTTTTATTATTCCAATCAGTATAATGTATTGTACATTTTATATTAATTATTATATTATTACTTTTAGTTAAAATAATTGCATATTTAATGACCAGTTGCACCGCTTATTGTTAAATTTTAACTATTGATTAAATTGATAATATCATATCGAAACGAAATGCCAAATGAGTTATTAAATATGTATTACTGTCAAACTTTCTATAAGCACTTTTTATGTTAGCCTATACTTAATACTTTAAATATATGCGGTGCAACTGGCCATGAATGAAACTTATAATAAATTTTGATTAGGTTTGAGGTAAGAATAGTAGAATTTAGGATAGATGTCATAGATTATGAAAATATTATGAATATTAATTTATTATTTATTGTACGATATTGGTAATATTATTATGAGAGGAACAACCACCACTATTTGTACAAAATTTTGTTTCACACAATAAATTTCAATGGAATTGAATTGATATTGCAGTGGAAAGTTGCACCAATGAAAATAGATTTTTTGTTAGTTTTAATTGAAACGAAAACAGTTTATCTTTTTGTATTTTGTGTTAATTTAACTTTAATGACTTTAATTTAGTTCCAATTGACAGCTAAAAACGCAAGACATTGTTTTTTTTAATTGTCATCATACATGGCTGTCTAGACTAAAATCTCATAAAAACAGTAATTTATATAATTAATTTTTGCGTTTACATGAGTTAGAATAATCACACTATTGTACATGACTTAGATGTAGAATTTAAATTTCTATAAGATATATTTATTTTATTCGTAAAATTAAAGCAACAATATCTAAAAAATTAAATAATTTTGTATTATTACATCTGATGAAAATGTTACGCGAAAACTAACCTGTCGAAAAAATACGAATAGGGTGTTAGCATAAAAAAGCGAGACGTCTGTTGCACTTAATAACACTGTCGATCAAATAGTAGTTGCAAATGACAAAACTACTGCAAGAACTAATTATGTAAAACTAAAAATCAGGAGACAATTTTAATCGCGCTTCGTAAAATTTCTTTTTAGGGTTAAATGAGTGTTCCGGTTAAACCTTGAAAAATATGGTCACTTAATTCATTATAATGCATCCACGTTTACATAGCTTTATTAAATATCACTACCGCTACGTTTTCATTAATATTATTCATATGAGCAGCTATTCATCAAAAATTGCTGTCAATAAGTCGTATTTACATAATAATATAATATGTTAAACTATGAAATGAGCTTATTTTTTTTTATTTTAGTTTATTTTTATTTACATTGAGTTTTACAGATTGTTTAAAATTTCAAAAATTTCAGAACTACGAACATGATACACATACAAATAAATTATAATAATTATTTACTGATCCTAAAAAAAGATTTTCTAGATCCGCCCTTGTATAAAATAACGTAATTTCCATATAAAATTATATGTTTGTTATTCTGCATTAAATAAGCTGCTAACATTAATTGTGTAAACTTTAAAATTGCAAAGGAGTTTCATCGATTTCCATCAAACACATGTATTTTTAAAATAAAATACTATTTTTATATATTGCATGTCATTGTATTGGAGTATAATGTGTAATTTTTCTAAATAGTATTTTAATATAACCTAGATTATTACGTGTGTAGCAAGCAGGACTGGCTAGAGTTAAAGGCACGGCAAAGAAGGAAATTGTTTATTATCGCCGCTTTTAAAATGGACGCAAGTCACGGAAAATTCTTATCATTAAACATGAGACTAACAAATGATCAGGAAATAGCTATTTTTAGAAAAAAATATTTTAAAAAATAGGTAAATAATATTTACCTATTGAATTTAGCTATTTAGAAGCGAGCTCTGAAGTACACAGTCAAAAATTCTTTATAACGGGCCTGGCCAAGTCTACGGCTTTTCACGAATTACCTGTTGCATATGTATTTATGAATATAGATAAATAAAATGTTTGTTTATACCCATATTCGGCCTAATTCACTAAGCAAAGTTGTGAAAATTAACAACTATTTTCAGTTGTTAAATTGAATATCAGTTGCCAAGTTCAAAATCCCAATTCCCTATTACATCAAGTTGCTAAAATTTAACAACTAATCGTTACGTCGAGTTGTTAATGTAGTAACTGCATGTCTCTTGTTGTTAGTAGTGAATTGTTGGTAAATGGTTCTTCTTGAAAATTTTGTTTTAGAAAATAAACTTTTATTGGAAATGGAGAGACGACAGCAATGGTAAACTATTTATAAACTGATATGTACTTACATGACCAATAATTATATACATTTTTTAAACAAGATTTAGATTTATGCAAAAAATTTGGGAGATGTTAGTAATCTATTCTTAGTATCAGGAGAAAAAAATTTATACAGAGATATTCAAAATGAGCAAGGTGTCGTACTGAGTCAGGATATGCTCGAAGGTCTCATGTTACAAGATGAAAGATTTACATTTATCCCAAACTTAAATATTTTAATTCTAAGTATTGAACAAATTTTTAGATTCCCTCCCGAAAAGATCTAAATTCAATTTCTTGAACTTGATTTTTATTTATTTTATACATTTAAATTTAAACAGCCATTTGAAAAATGTCAAATTTGTATTTATTTTGCTGCTAAAACTTCTAAATGCTGGTCAATGTAAAAATGATGAAATTCTTGATATTTCGAAATCGATCGTATTCAACGATAGGAATTGAATACATGTATACTAAACTGGATAACTTCGTCAGATTCTCCTAACACTTATTTCTACGCGTGGTTATGAGCATTATAAAGAGATTACAGGACAAAATTTCGATTTTCCGTGAAGTCAAACAACGATTTGCGAAATTTACAACTAGCAGTTATCAGAAGTGAAATGGAAAACTAGCTTTTTCATTTAATTAGTCCAAAATCATCATGAAATCTACCATTAAAGAATATTGTTCCGTGGAACATCTTGCACCCCGAATTTTCTTATCACTCATTATTAAAAAGTCAAACATCAAACTAATCAAAATCTATCACTTTACGTTGTCACTAGACTAGAAATATGTACAGATATTGAGAATCGACATGCTTTTTAAAACACTTGTTAATAAATTCACTGCTATATTTGACAACGATTGTTCACAACGACCGTTTTTAACAATGTCGTTAATTATGTATTTAATGAATAAAAATTAAATGACAGTTTATACAAGAGTCGCTAAAAATCGTTGTTAACTGTCAGTTATTACCTGACGACTATGTTAACAACTATCTTAGGGTGAATTTTACAATACTTGGATAAACCATGGATATCTTATTCCTCAGACAAACAAAAAATCCGATGTGGCCAGCACATAACCTGTCGCCAGATATTTTACCTGGTTGTACGCATAAAACAAAAAATATTTTTAAATACAAATACATATATTCATGTTTCATTACAAAATAATTCTCACATATATTTGCAAAATCTATGGGATATTTTAATATAAATTATGTACAAAACATACATGTTCTTTATATTCAATATCCTGAAATTTTCTTTTTCTACTTTCTTTTTCTTTATATTCGTAATTTTTTCGCAAATTCCTTTTATATTCTTTTTTACGTATATTCTTTTGCGTTGTTGATTTTTTTTTTATTTTCATAATCTTCATAATGATGTACAAATATTTTTGTTAGTGGCATACAAATATTTTTGACAGTGACATTTATGTGTCAATTACAAACATTTGAATTTCTTGCCTTGAAGTAGTTTGGTCTGAGATTTTTTACATCAAATTATTTTATATGTATTTCTTTATCTCTAAATCTATACAAGATATAATAATAAATTTATATTTATCAAATAAAGAATTTAACATTTTTTAATGTATTTACATAAATTTTCTATAAATAATATTTAGATGATTTTTTTCTTGTAACTCTTACCTTCGGTTGTCCAATTGTTACCAAAACTTAATCAACTCTTCCCATTATTGTTAGATTGAGGAATCCGTAGTTAAAAATGTCTTAAGTCTTATAGTATTTGAGAAATCGTGGATCCAACATAAACACACACACACACACACACACACACACACAACACACACACACAACACACACACACACACACATCCACACAGACACACGGACCTCATCGTAAAAATGTTATAATCGGATTCTAGGGACTTTAAAACGTGCTTATTCACTGAAATCTGGATATGCGATTTGTAGCATGAATTCAATACCTCTCTTAGCGAGAGGTAAAAATGTAGCATCAAAATTATAACTCAAATTGTCAAATTTGTATTAAATGTCAAATCCTGATGCGATATTTATCTATTTTTCTAAGG
This sequence comes from Harpalus rubripes, assembly GCA_963082715.1. NCBI lineage: Eukaryota > Metazoa > Arthropoda > Insecta > Coleoptera > Carabidae > Harpalus > Harpalus rubripes. The sequence continues at coordinate 61,191,698 of OY720448.1, read as the reverse complement.
AATATGTTATCCATGGTTTAACTGGCAGTTGTAAAATTGACCCTAAGCAAATTAGGCTGATTATCGATTATCGTAAAATAGATACATTATCAATATTTTAAATTCACCCTTGTATTGTTATTTTGCTATGGTGCAAATAGCGTAGTCATCTATCTGTTTTGAGCAACACATGCTAATGTATTTCTAAGATATCCTAGTTCAGTATTGAATGAGAACTTGCAAAAATTTTCATACCACAATGTTTCATACAATTCTAATCTTCTCAAACGGAATACATAAAGGTAATTTTCCTTTCGAACAAATAATAGGGAAAGGTTGTGTATAGAAACTACACATCTATAATAGCCTTGTATGTCATCAGGCCGGTAGCTAAGCATTTACTGGTGGCCTAGTGCATTACGGGTCGAGTCCGCTAGGGCGAGACACGTGAACTAGCGAGACTGTAAAGCAGCTACCGGCCGTGTGTCGTATAAAATTTTTCTGTATGCTCAACAAATATTTTAAAAACAAATTGTTTAGAATAATATTATTATTTAATCAAAAACGCCTTGTTTATTTTGAACAAGTTTGATGTGATGCGTTGTTAATGTAAAATTTGAAACGCATTTTTTATCTAATTTACAATTTTTCGGACGTTGTCAGGGGCGTTGCTATGTACTACCGGCCTGAGTCGTACAAACGTACCTATCGGAGTCGTTGCTAAAAAGGTAGATTGGTATTTACAGTTGAATATATAGAAAAATAATTTAAACGACGTCAACTTTCATTCGCTAGTCATACTATACATGTGAAGAGACTTACTTTGTCCAGTACAAAGTACTTTAAATACAGTATTTGAAGTACTAAAAGTACTTGCGACCCTAATCAAATACTTTTCTTGCAAGTATTGCCCAGTTCTGCAAATGACGTCACAACTTAATAATTATTTTATACGTTATTAAGTGCAATATCGAGAAATAAAAAAAGTATGGAAGACAGACCACGGATACGAAATGCATTCGGAGGGTGAAAGGGTTCACTCTGCGCCAATGACAACAGCGATCATTGCATGGGACGCTAACTACGTGATGTAGCCGACGTGTGTTGTGTCCATGATAATTACATTGTATATTGACAAAGAAAAAGAACTCGTAGCAACTTGGTGGCAAAATTATAAACTTGTCTGAGACATAATCAAACTGTTGTGTTCACGGTTGTCACTCTCGCGCGGGAAAGGAAATGAAAATTATTTCTCACATTTTTTTAAAAAAAAGGTGAAAGGAAATCATAATATCCAATAAATATGGAGAAACTGAGATAGCAAACGCGAACAAGCCCGGGGAAAACAGTCACAGAACATTTGAAAATATGTGTTTAAAGGTTGTAGACAATGTTAAATTATTAAAAAATACTGGTTGGACTTGCATTGTCTTTATTATATATATTTAAAATATAACAACGTTTCGACTGCTACAGATCTGTCATCATCAGGTTACAAAATAATAATAATAATAATAAAAATCTGATGTGGCCAGCACATTACCTTCCGTCAGTTCTGTGTATTTTGTATAAATTCATAGATAGTTCCTTGTAAAAGGTTATGTTTCTTGTACATTACCTTCCGGTAGTTGTATGTATTTTATACAAATTCCATGAAGAAAATTTGTAGCAAAAGGTCCTATATTTCTAGCATTTCCAGTAAAATTATAAGACAAAAACACTACATATATCAATTTCACTTGACACTGACATCTTTCAATCAGTATTTTCTTAATATAGTGGCTGTTTCCATAGCTATGGCTACTGTATGAAATTTAATTTCTTTATAATGTTTAATTTCGAGTTTCGAGTTCGTAGTTAATGATATTTTATTATTGCAAATGTATTTTCCCAATAAAGAAAATTAAAACCTACTGCTGTACCTGCAAGTAATTTAAATTTATCCATGTAAGAAGTTGTGAATGAAAGAAGATTTCAAAGAAAAAAAAATTGATGAATCTGACTAGATACAAGTGCAATGAAGACGAGAATTTTCCAAACCGTCAGAAATGGTCTCCGTTTGCCACCAATGACCCCTGTCGTCTGCAGTATGGCAAGAAATACCGAACTTCCATCCACGAGCGAATTCTATTGAAACGAGAGCAAATATGTGCGATTTTTTCTGTTCAGTACTCTAGTATTTAACTGGCAACACATGATAGCATTCAGCCTGCGCCAACATCGACATCACGAAATTCCACTCGTGATAAAGAAAAAAACACACACGGTACCGAGATGAACTAGGAGGAAATGATGAATTTATTTTTGTTGTAATATTATTTTGTAAATATTTCTCTTGTTTTAAATGAAGGAAAAGCTAGAATTTTAGTGACACTATGAATTTTCTAGAAAATGTTTTCTAGCACTAGCGCACCATCTAATTAGAATCCGCCACAAAACCCCCATTTAGACCAATCAGACACAGGCAGATTCACTTACTCCAAAGGCCGCGCGAATTTGAACCCGAACCACCCAGAACTGAGTATAAAAGCTGGTCCTCCGAGCTAAGAAAGTAAGAAGAAATTCTGTGCTACAGTGAGTTCAGCAGCCTAGCTCAGAAATCTGAGAAGAGTCAGCGACCTATAACTCCCATAGGTTGGCTCTGAAATCCACGAGAATCATGAAATTACGACCTCTCTGTAGCGAAACAGTCGCCGGTATCGGGCACTCGTTTTGCCAAACCCCGAGCACTGGTACGACACTACCCTATACGTGTGTATTTGAATTTGGTGACCTTCAACAGGCTCGCTTTACGCGCTAGCATAGGCGTACGGAAGGTGTCTGTCTAGGTATCTTGGAGGAAATATTATTTATTTTGATATCAATGTTAGTACTATAAAAAAATTTAAATAGCATTCGTTAAAACCATTTCCATTTTAAATTTTAAATGTAAACATACAAAAAATACGTAAAACCTAATTCAAATTTAAATTTAAATGTCCATTTGATAAATATAAAAATATAATAATTGTTCTAAATTAATAAAACGCATTAACAATTATATATAAAATTTAGTGTAACCATAATACACTGAGGCGGTCGATAGATATGTAAAATAAAATAAATATAATTCTTTTCTCGGTCAGCCGGTAATCTAAAAAAGCTTTTTAGAGTTGTTATAACCTTATTATTATTTGGAAAGCATTTTACGCAATAATATATTATACCACCCGGCATTATGTGTGGTAGTCTGGTCTGGTAGTCGTATTATTTTTGCGCTGAACCGCCCTGCACACGAACGCCGTCACTTCGTCACTGACATAGCCTGGCGTACCGGAGTACGCCCAGTCTCCTTGCGTTACCCGTCCTTGGTCCAAGTTCACGCACACTGCCATGAGCACACGGACGGCAATACATACAGTGTCGCTTCTGTTGACGATAGTCATGTATATATTCTGTGCCCCGAGTCAGCAGGTACAAAGTAAAGAAAAAAAATTAGATTTTTTTTTCTTAGTTCAATATTTATTTTTGGAACAGAGTGTGTAAATAAACATAGTTTAAGTTGATACATTTCGCTGATTGTGTTCTTTCCCTGAACACACTGACGAGTTACCAGTACCATCCTATCCCCTCACAGCAATTACAGAAAGGCGTCCGAGAACCAAACCCCAGACCACCGTAATCATAAACAGCAAAAATTGACTTACAAGGTTTTGATTTTACAAGAGCAGATTGTTGTCACTCGGACTTTAAGTGTTGTACCTAAGTTATTTTACAAGAATGTACATTATTATTTGTAGTCGCAATAAAGTACGCAAAAATATTTTATATTTACCACTGCTGCGAAACCTCGCCGTTGGCAGCATTGACTGTCGGAGCTTTTCATAGTAATGGATGCGTTCAGCATTCTTCAGTGCTCTAACCTCTACAGTAAATGTTATTGCATTGCCGATAATGTAGCCTTATAAGTTTAACGACAGATGAAAATACCCAAAACACAACAAAATGTCAAGTGAATAAAAAACCTAACTTTTTAAACGTTAGTTTCATGGTTACAACCACAGAACACTAATATTAAAATTGCCGCTAACGCAAAATGACAGTCTCACCCCAAACATGGATTGGCTACAGACTAAAGGTCGTGTGTAGCAAATATTAATTGTAGAGATTGAATGATCCAATCTATAGAAATGATTTATAATCTATGGATAAGATATGGATAAGATAAGTATTAATATTACTGATGCATATATTTATGTATTCGTTATAAAACTTTACAATGAATAATTATACAGGAAGCTAATCCAAAAATTCATTTTAAAAAATTCAATTTTCTGATTATATAAATTCAAATACTTTGGCATGATACACTCTTTTGCTAAAATAAGTAATGTTTTAACATATGTAACCTGGAATGTTGGGTGAGTTAATAATACCGTGAAAGGCGCTATTTTGTACGTATAAAAGTTGTTATGGAGTGTGCAATGTAAAAGTCAGTTTTACGTAACTTGAAATTTGGAAATAATTGTTAATAATTATTAAATTCATCTGATTGAATGTAATCACTCTAAAGGTATAAAGGAACATAGATTATTTATAAACAAGTTCAATCGCCAGAAACAGTAAATTTAGTTATAAGTTTGGCAAAACTCTACACGTAATTTTATATTCATTATGATGTAAATTAGAAAACTTTTAATGGCAACACTGACTATCATAACTATTATGAGGCTTCCTTTCTCGATCAATTCATTACGAAATAAACACAATCAGTAATAAAGTATATACAATTTGCAAAATGAATGGAGTATGTTGTTAATATACACACATAATGACAAATTAAGAAATACCTTAAAAATTAGTAAAGTAAGTTCGCAATGACAAAATTATTTTTACAGAAAATAAAGAATAAACCTGAAAATAAAAATGTATATTATTGAGAAAAATAATATTATTTCACAAGTGAATTAAAAACTACCCTGTTTATAAAATAATAAAATACCTAAATTTCAATTTGAAATATTTTAAGTTATCGTAAAATTACGACCGAGTCTAGGATAAGATTGACAATTGATAATAATAGAGGTAAAGATAAAAAGCTGAAGATAGATATAGAGATCGATAAAGCTTGGAAATTGCTGAAGTCAGCGAAGATAAAGAAAGAGGTCCAAGCATAGTAGAAATTATAGACATTCACAACCTGGAAAGAACAAATAAAATCAAAACAAGCTAGTAGGTATAATCCAAAATAAAATTAAAAAAATATTATTTCCGTAATACCTGAAGAAGAAAATAACTCTGATACGAGTTGCACTGAAATTATGAAGCTTAGTTTGAGGATACTACTTATTAAGATTCATATTTATACTTTCCTTTGTTTCTGTATCTCTGCTAGAGGCAACTAATATGGGGGAAGCCACGAACGTTTTTTATCAATATTTTTTATTTTTGCTTATAAAATATTAACATGCCATGCAAAATACTTAAAATACTGTTGCTAATTAACTTGATAAACATTAGTTTTTGACATATTTTAATTTTTAGAAAAATAAATTATTAAAAATATTTAGTTTTAGACTTGAAAAAACAATAGCTTCCATTGGAAGTAGAACAAAATATATAAAATCTGTTTATAACTATTGTTATATGTCTTATTTTCATTATAGGTATTTTTTGTTAATAAAAAAAAAAAAATAGAAAATGTTAATGGATATTGTAGCGGTTATAGTTTGGTAAGGTTAGGTAGTGTTTGTTAATTAAAAAAAAAAATGTTAATACTGGTGAATATGCAGATATGGTGTATATTTTATAAGATATTGTAATGGTTATGGTTATCGTACGTCCAGAGAATAACAACATTAATGTAGATATCCAAGAATAAATTTATCTGAATTTCATTGTTTCTTAATTTATTGTTACCTAATTCTTTTTGGATACTTGATGTTTCTAAAACTTAAAATATCTCAAAACTACATCATTTATTAAGGTTTAGCGAGAGTACCTTGTGTATTGTTGCATTGTATGTAATATTTTATAAGTAAAAATGAAAAATATTAATAAGTAGAAAAAAATAACGATAAAAACGTTCATGGGTTCCCCATACGAGACGCCAGTGGTTCAGATTCAAAAACAAAAGAAAGTTTATACTTTATATATGCATCTAAATAAGGAGTATCTTCAAACCAAGTTTCCAAATTTTAGTGCAACTAGTACCAGCGTTAATAAAAATATTCTTGATGCGGTTCATTTTGAAAGGGCTGTAACTCTGACGAAAAGTGATCTCAGAAATATGCTCCTAATTTTTTTAGTTCTGATATACGCTGTACCCTGTAGATGTGGAAATTATGAGAAGATATGAACAGAAGTGTAGATATAGGAAAGATTGGGAGACGTTGCAACATCTGTGTAGAACTAAGAGAGGAGGAAAATAATTGTGTGGAAGTGCTTGAAGATTCGGGAATTATGTAACACGAGGAGGGTGCCGATCTAGAGAAGATGACTGCTACTACTGCTTCTTACTGTTTACTCCAACGATGATACACTGACTCTTACTGACTGGTGGACGCCTCGGATGATTGGCGTCCATGACTTCGTGAAAAGGAGGAATTCGCGCGAAGGAAGAACACACATACACTTTACACTGATGAACACTACGGGAATTGGAACTTACGGACATGGACACTACTTGTTGATTTAATAACTAATACTTTATTTACATGATTATTATAACTTATTATTAACTATGGATTAAACTAAACATAACTAACACAACTAACATCTACTAAACTTTTACATTCCGTAACCCAGCGGGCGGGCGTCGCCCCAAAACTAAAAGACACTACATGTCCAAAAACAAGACACGTCTGCCCGACGCCACAAACTAATTTCGACTCTTACATGTTAACTCTCACGAGTATCTAATCCGACTATATTTAAAAACAAAACGCTATCTTCAGGACGGGATTATCTTAGGGGTACGGGGTGCATAGGGCATTCAAAGTCACGCACGTATACATAATAATTTCCAGACTTAATTATCAACAAATAAATGTCGTGACTATCATAATACAAAAAGAATTTCTAAACTGAATTTTGACATTTATAACTTAAACAGATAAACAGAGTTAAAATATGATCATCGAAACTATAATTTAGAAGAGTTTATAAAAAGTTATTTATCTGTTATTGTGCTTACCCTCGTCTTATTACAATTAGACTTAGATAAAGGAGTGGAGAAGTGGAGAAAAAAGTCACCATGAATTTATTTGCTATTATGCTTGGATTATTTGATAAAATACATTATTAATAATAATAATAATAATAATAATAATAATAATAATAATAATAATAATAATAATAAATATAATAATAATTTACAACGTACACTTTTTTCAAGGATTACATTAGTTTTTTAGATTTTCGTAAAATCACAAATAATTAATGTAGCAATTATTTTTATAATACTATGTATAAAAATGCTGGTATTGGGTTTTACAAATATTTTTTGAAAAATTATTCTCAGTGGAATATTCATAAATCTACAATTTCCAAACAAGATTAACTGTTATATCAACTAAAATTACACAGGAATTTTAGAAATTAAATAGTTATAAAAAGTTTGCTTGCAGGATATAATTAAGACCGAAAACTACGGTAGCCAATTAAAGTTTAATGCGACTGGTGACATTACATTGAAGCGTCGGTGTCGGTATCACGAGTATGTTTTATAATTATATTCTAAGAAAATAGCATTACCAGGAAATATTTTATGAACATTAAATTGATATCTGTCTCTGTACGTTGCTGCAATAGATAAGCTGTTTTCAGAGAACAGCTAACGTGTAAATACGAGATTAAATCAAAAATTATTTATGTTTCTGTCGTTTTGTGCAGCGCTATTACGCGTGGTTGATATGATATTGTTATGATCTCAATTTTATACTACCACTTAAGCTATTATCAAAAATTACCGATATTGGTAGCAGGGATAGAATTTACAACTAAAAAATAATTTATTTCAAATTTTTAACCGAGAGATGTCAAAATTAATAGAAATTTAAATACAAATTTCAACTTAAAATATATATATATATAAAAAAAAAAATAGAGAAAGCAAAATAGAAATTAGTGGAAAAAGAAAATTAAGAATAGCCACCCACTAAAGAATGTATATATATATATATATATATATATATATATATATATATATATATATATATATATATATACAGGGTGTTTCAAAAATACTGTAAAAAATTTAAGAGCATATAGTACTAACCAAAATGAATAAAAAAGTTTAATTAACATGGGTCCGATCTTCCATAGTTGCTGAGATTTGAGGCAGTGAAAAATTAGTTTATACGTCCACTATCTCGAAAACTATAAGAGTTACGACTTTGATAAAATGGAATTTTTTGTTTAACTTCGTAACTATTAGAAATTGAGAAAAACGTTTCATATAAAATTTTATTACTTTTTTATAGTCTATTTACTGACATAGACAAAATTTTGTTCGATCACTATCTTTTTTTGATTTTTCGCTTTTCTTTGAAACAATTGAAGATCAGTCCTATGTTGATTAAGCTTTTTTACTTATTTAGGTCAGTACTATATGCCCTTAATTTTTTTACAATATTTTTAAAACACCTGTATATATATAATAGTATAAAGATGTTCAACTTTTACATGAATTTTCAATGGTTTTGAATGGATATTATAAATGTTGCAACTGTTACTGTTACAACTGCTATTCTTATTATTACGCATGCTATAAAATTATTACGCAATAATAGAATATTACCTCCCTTGAGTAGATTCTAGAAGTGAAAGAAGTCTACCTGGGGCAAAGAGATTCGGTTTCACTTGAAATTAATTTCTTCTCATAAAACTTTGAATTTTGAAGACTCTTGTATTAAATTTAGCCTATCCCAACCAAATGAATCTTGAAGAATGCAACCGCGCCCGGTGATGCGTGAGAAGCACAGTGGTAGGAATGGATAAATTAAAGTCGTACATTTTAAATATGAAATAATAAATCATTTACATTCATTACAATTTTTTTTGTAGATCATTTCTTTCAGTTCCATTAAAAATTAAATCGTACTGAAGTAGTTACATTCAATGTAATTTTGCAATAATATTGATGCAGTTCTTATATAATTCATTAGGAAATAAATTGTGCAATATCTAATTAAATTAATTCTTCACTATCCACAATATTTTTTTTTGGCATATTGAATATAGCACTTTTTGTAGCAGTTCCAATAATTAATGGGCTCAATGTTATAAAAGTGTTATAATTACAACACTGTAATCTTACAAAATGTAATATTTATGTAAACTTCAAATTTACTCTTGCAGATGATGTGCGTATGTCGCACGAAACGTCCTATCTAGTGTAATATGTAACATGATTGTTGTAGTAAAAACTTTAAGGCCTCCAATTCTTATCCTACATTAAAACTGGAAGTTCCCAAATAATTTCAATTTCAACAATATATCTGTGGTTGATACAATACGAGTATATTGCGTAAATAATAAATATGATCAAATCATAATGATTGGTTATAATAAGTAAAAATTTATTACGCACTTTTATCAAAAATTTTGTTGCATAAAGATATTAAAAGTTTTACTATATATTGAATTCAGAATAAAAAAATATGAGCCGAATTCAGCACTCTTCATTTACTAGTGTGGTGATCATCTCTAGTAACTATGGAAACAACTTGCATCTTTTTCTTATTAGTGCATCGATACATATGTCTGTCTTTTTGTTATTTTTAGATAAGCTTCTTTAGTTAACGAAGAGTGCTGAATTCGACCCTATGTCTTTATTTAATATATAAAAGTTGCATGTTATATTTTGAAAACCAGTGGTCGAAATATGTTTTTATTTATACATACATATATTTGTAATAATCCTGCAAAATAATATTTCTTTGCTTTAAAAAACCTTGTAAGTATTTGTCATACTGAGCAATATTTTCAAAATTAAACTAAACAGTAGTCATTGAATATTAAATAATTTTTAAAAATTTATATTTGTCTGTTAATTTGGCCATTATTTATATTATCTGATTATTCCCAGCTAGTAATTAAAATTTATATTTACAGAATATAAAAATTTAAAAGTGTGTTCATCTCTTGATCTTTTGTAAATAAGAATCTCGTTTTCGCTGGAAATATAAGCAAAATGCCGACGGTTAGACAAACTTGGCGTTATTAATATAAATCACTGCTTTCAAGTTTACGGTATCAAGTTTACTTATGCTAAATATGCACTTGAATTAATGAAGATCATCATGTTACTTCATTCGGCCCGCTTCTGGGAAACTTAAATATTGCTTACGAGAACAAAATACTCCGTAGTTGCTTCACTGTATTCAAACATGATATTGCTAATTAAATAATAAATCTAGCGACCTTTGCTTTTTTTTGAAAATAACAAAACACCATTAAATGGTCTCTTAATGGGGCAACTTTTGTCTAATTTAACCGACTTTTATCTCTTATAGATGTTGGACAAATTATCATGTACACATTTATACTCGTATATATATTGTAGACGTGTTGAACCATAGACTATGGAAGGAAAATTTGCCGAAAGCATACAATTTTTTTACGTCTGTAATGGGAGCGTGAAAAAAGTGCCGTAGCGTTTCATTTTTTCACTCCACAGCGTTAAAAATGTGCATTTTTTTTACACTTTCGTGTATTAAAAATGGCTTACTTATAAACCTATTTTAATGAAAAAAATCTGGTGTGGCCGTCACAATACCTCCCGCCATTTACAGCCCGAGGCACATAAAAGATTAATGCCCGGTTTTATAAAAGCATGTTAAATGAATGATTTATTAATTGCCTTGTTAACTCTAATCACTGATTAAAGTACTTGTGCATTTAATGAAATCAATTTATTTGTTAACTTGGACTGAATAAATAATCAACCCGTTAAATTAAGATCTGGGTATATTTCTTTGATATTTTATCATGTGTCAAAATAGAAACTTCAAATTACATATTCGTTTTGATCAGGATTTAAAATACCAGAGTATTATAAAATAAAAATAAATACAAATTATAAACATTTTATAAATATTCTTTTCAAAAAGGCGAGTGACAGTTGGGTCG
>OY720448.1:61063107-61173107 GCA_963082715.1 Harpalus rubripes | reverse complement strand
AGTCAACATAATTCATTCCTTTGTACGTTTCACGGCATTTCATTCCTATATCATAACCTGAAAAATCAAAATAATTTTATTTCAGTTTGCAGTAATCTGACAGTTCCTGAACGATTTTGATGCTTAAAACTTGACGGAAGCGCGAAAAATAAATTTAAAACCGAAGAAAAATGGAAAATAATAACTAAAGTGAAAACTTATTGTGTACACCTCCGGAAATTGTGGAACCAGCTGATATAACCTCACTTTCCTTACTACCTGAAAAATCTAAGAAAGTTAAAATTAAATTAAAAATAATTATAAATAAGTTATTTAAAGTGGATCATTTTTCAGTGTCACCCGGTATAATATGATTTCAATTGCAGGTGTAGATAAAATATCGTATTCTACTCGCGTATAGTGGCTATTATTCACTCGGATGAATTACCACACTCGCCTGCGGCTCGTGTTCAAAAATAGCCATCATAATACGCTCGTTGAATAATATACTATTATTTCACTTTACATTCATTTTAGCTACTATGATTTGTTGTACACAAATGCAGAAAGAAAGTTGCAATGCTTCCATAATATTGGGATAGTTAAAATATCTCGCGTTTGCATCAATCACAATCCGTGAAATGTCACGTCTAGTCCCTTCGTGCTATAATGCATTGTTAAACCAAATACAGTATATAATTGCTTATATAACTATTAAATATTTTCATAATTATGTGTTACAGTATATTTTATTTTATATGTGTAGTTTGTCAATCCTCCAAACAATATAAAATCACTTTTTTGCACGATCGTTTTATTTAAATGTTTCATAGTATTTCCAAGACAGTAGGTTAGTTAGATTGAACGGTAAGTGATGCGATTCAATTACCGTTCAGAAGGCGAGACAGTAAATAAATAAAAACAACGATCAAAGCTTACTTTAAAAATGACAACTAATTTTTTTTAATGTCAAAATAATTTTAAAATTTTATTTTTTTCAAATTTTGTGCATTGATCGTGTAAAAAATGTTATAAGCATCACGAACGTTAAGGAATTACCGATCTCGGACAAAATTAAAAGCCCATTATTTATAATTTTTTCACAATTTTGTACTCGTTACTATATGGTTGCAATTTAAGGCAATCATCTTTAACCTTATGGCATAGTCATATCAAATAAAGAATTCAGTTTGAAAAAGTTACGTAATATTGTTATTACAAATGTCAAATATATTTTTCAAACCCTTTTAATTTCGGACGAAGAAAATATTTGATATGCAACTCAATTAAATAGTATTTTACATCACAATACCTTCTGCTCTTATACTATTAATTATTAAGAATAATTTTAATGTGGAATAGTTTTTTGCCTATAGGCAGCAGATGTTAAAGTTCGCTTTTATCTACTCAAAATAATATAGTAGGTAGCACTTTAATCGCAAGAATAGTTAAAGTAGCTTTATAAAGGCAAGGGTAGATAATAGTTATTTATGCAACATATGTGTAATGTAGTACTTATTTGGTCAAGTGCGATGTTAGCACGAGACAAAAAAACACTATTTTTACACACTTGTTTCATACAATATTTTTTCTACAACCGAATTACTAGTACTGTTTTAATAATACTAACTGTACAGTATCTTCAAATAATGTTGGGGCTCTTTCTCATAACACTGTACAAAATGTATCTTAAATATTCGAAAGAATCTCAGAGACAAGTAGATAAAATGATAATGTTCTGGGTTAGTTCCTACTCAGTCTGTTAAATACAAAAATATTATACTTGTTTCAATTATATAGTGTACATGTACACTAATATTTCCTATTAATTTCATTATTATTTACTGCCTAATAGACCTTTTCAATTTAACGGCTATCTCTTTCTATCGCTGCAAATAGTAAGAAAATGGCACCAAAAACTGCCAGTTGGTCTGCCAAACGAAACGGAAAAATATTTCAGTTATTAAAATAATTGTATTTTCGGTAAAAATTTGCATCATTCGACCTTATAGCTTCAACAAAACCTTTTTTAAAGTTGTCAGAAATTTTTCTCACATTTTACGTCTATTATTTTTAGAAACAAACGCCATGGATCTCATTTGTTCATACTATGCTCAGATCCCCATTGCGCATATCTTTCTATCTCTTTAAATCGAAAAGGTCTATTATCTACTTGACAGGTAATTAACCGATTGTGTATGTTGCCTAGCAACGTGTATTTACTTTTAGATAAATATAATAACTGACTAATATTAATAATTATTTTAATATTGTCAGAGGTTTCCATTTATTAAATAATTTCAAAACATTTTTTGACAAAACCTAATCTAACATAACCTCTACGAAAAATTTTGTAATTTGAGTTACTATTTATTTTTGTCGAAAAAAAAATCTGGAAAATGAATTATTGAATATTTTGATCACAATAATAATTACCCCCATTATTTTTAAGTAGGATGAGAGAAAAACATGTCAATAATTCACATATTCAACTGGCACATAAAAGGACGTGAATATTGCAAGTGAACTAGATATTAAATACTTCACAACAGGGGAACTAAATTGCCTTGCAACATTTGAATAATAATACCGGGCTTGCCTTATACTGGAGATAAATGACCTGAACTGACATTGTTTTGAGCAAGACTTGATTTTACGTGGAACGTAACTATAAAATGACAGCTTGTAAACATACAAAAAGGAAATCTTGCTTGAATTGTAAAAGGTATGGACGAGAGCCAAATAAAACAGTCAAATCAGCACATTTATGAGATGATATTAAAACTAACAAAGTGACAAATAGCAAAGGCCTAGTGAAATTCAATAGCATACTTAAAAAAAATTGTAACTACATATTTCATGTTATTTAATATTATTATAACAATTTTACAGACAGGTGAATATGAATAACTATACTGACTACCTCTACTTCGTTTAGTGTTACCGCGAGTCAAGATTTGTTGAGATTTGAAGTACCTATGTAATCTCGTCTCGATCAGGAATTTATTTGACTTTTGAAATTTATTCGTTTCTGTTAAGAATCGAGTACAGTGCGCATGAGAGTCGATCAGTTTTAGATGTATTAAATAAATTGTGAAACTAAATTTTATTTTATAAAAATGACCACTATAATTTCAATAATTCGAAATGAAAAACGTGGATTACTGTCGATTTAATTTGACTACAGTTGTCACTTGATAATTTTTTCGGTATTATGTACAGTAATCGTCGAACGTAGAATTTCTTAATAGGATCAATCTGATCCTGCGGAACAGTGGTCTGTTCTTAAAGCAAAAAATATGGGCACCTTCAATAAAGTTTCTGAACATTGTAACTTAAAAATTTTCTTTAGTAAAGCATAACTTTTAAAATAGACTGGTAAGCGCCCGCACGGTATCTGTGTACAAAGCAGATTGGCACACCCAACAATGGGTAATAAGCTGTGATGATATATTTATTTATTTATATTTTAAAAATTTAATTGACGCCAATAAATGTCAACATACGTATACTTTTATTTAAAATATTGGAGAAAAAAGTTCCGTATTGGTGTTCTGGCGTCATAAAAAAAGTACCGATCGGTCTCCAACACTCCACTGGACTAGCGTCTAGCCGATCCCGAACACGAAGGATAATTCGTCGTCTTGTATTGTAATTCAACGAACAACAACAACAGTAACCTCATATAACGCACAAAAATCACTCTTGGAAAATTCGGGGTAATTTTTGTGCGTTAGGTGAGGTTATCGTTGTTATATTTAATTGAATTGCAAGCGAAAACAATTTTGAGCGAATCTCCACAATACCTAAATTGTTCCGGATCGATGCTATTTCCACAAGCTGTTAATCATGCAACAAGCAGAATGTAGTAGATTTAAATGCAGAACAAAAAAATATCCGAATGTTAAGACAGCTAAATATATAGGTATTGTCATGTTACAAAATGCAAAATTAATTTTGTAAAGAAAAAATTGCTATTTATGCATATGTCGATTGCAATAAATAAATATTGTCTGTAAAGTTACAATTTGTCACCTTACACGAGTATATCTTCCATTATATAACTTAAAAACTCGATAAAGATCCCATTGTGTACGGCGTGTTATAAAAATAGGCTCATAAAGATTCCATTGTGTACGGGGTATTATAAAAATAGGTCGTGCACTCGAAAGATTAGATCTGAATTAGCTACAATTATTTTATTTTCAGTGCATATTTAATATCATTTTTTGAAATCGACGGCTAATAATTCTGTATGATGTTTATACTTTTTGTAATTGAGCATTTAAAATTATGAATTATAAATCTCAAATCACCTACATATTTAGTAGTCGACTGATGAGCGTAGTGCAAGGGTGGCACCTGTAGCTTTCGAATTGCAACCGATATAGGTCGCCGGGCATCCACCTCGGGGATGCACGACCCCTCCGTCACCGCTCTCTTCTCCAGGTCGTCGACCCGGCCCGGGCCACCGGCCTACGGCTGCCGTGCGAAGCTCTGCCCTCATTTCAAATCAAACCCATCGCTCATCACAACGGCATTGATCGCCTTCAAGGATTAGCTGCAACTCAAGGGTTGCAACCACTACAAGAATTAGATTACCTAGTCATTAGCTAACGACTACAGGTCGGACGAAGTTTCCTACTTATTTCCGTTAAGCTATATGATCCTACATATGATGAAGGTGATGTGAAATGTGAACAGATTTTGTTTTTGAAATATTAATGTCAGATTAAAGTTGTAGATACATGCAACGGCATTGTGCTTGTTATTCTGCAAAATTCTTACAATATTATTATAGTAATACCTCGCCTTATGTCGTTATAATTCATTCCAAGGCAAAAATATTTTCCGAATGTTTTTATATTTTTTCACTAGCAAAAAACCGACGTACTCGTATAATCAAAATTGACGCAAGCCAAGAATTACTATAAGTATCCTGAGTGTTCTTGTGACGGGTTTGGTGTTTGTAAAATTGCTCGTTGACTATTGTTCGCAGTGGCGTAACTAGGATAAAGGGGGCCCGTGTACAAACAATTCCTATGGGGCCGTGTGTACCTAAAATATATTAATATTTATGTGGCTTTATTTAGCCTTCTTTTAGCAAGCAAATAGTTATAATTCAAATTTAATTTATTTAGTTACATACAGGGTGGTGGCGGTTAGAGGTGAACATAGGGATTTAACATGTGTCACAGATATTATTTTGCGTAAGATTAAATTTATTATGTTTTGTCTCTAATTAGCTATTTAGGTACGGTTCGGCCAGGCGACGGTCATCTAGATTTGTTATTATTTTTGTATTAATACTGTATATACCGGTTTGGATGATAAATATGTTTTAATATTCTAATTTTCAGCGTTAACATTTAATCGTCATGTATAACACATGGGATTTTTGTTTTATGAAATTTCCTACTTCTGTTCATTTTACGGCAAAAACTATAGAGTGCAAAGTTGTACAGAATTAAAAATTGTATACAAAACAATTTTTATTATGGTTGCTTCTTCTTGATTTTAAAAAGAAATTTCAAAAGTTCCGTAAATTAGTAGCTATAGAAAACAATATTAATTTATTCATATTCTGTCTATTTTTTCTTGTAAAAATTAAATTAAATAATTAATATTCGAATAAAGAACGTGCCATTATTATGAAAACACTTTGTAGTGGAAATATTTATCGAAGAAACGGGATTTTTCTGACATAAGCCAGATTGACGTTTGACGTTTATTAATAATTTCTGAAGACCAGAAAAAAAGAACAAATGTCATGGCTATTGCTACGAATTAACAGAAATTTCTTTTTAAAATTGTGAATTGTGAAGAAACTATAGATACATAAAAAAATGTAAGAACAGTTTTGTATGCAACTTTTCGCTCTAAAGTTTTTGCCGAAAAATGAACAGGAGATCAGGCAATTGCATAAAATTAAAAACCCATGTTAAATCCTTATGTTCACCCCTTACCGCCATCATCCTGTATATACAAAAGATAAAAAGAGGGTTTTTAATTAATTATTTATTTACCATTTGTTTTGTAATGAAAAATTTTTGGTTGTCATTTTGAAAGCTTTGATTGTAGTTTTTTTATTTACTTACCGCCTCCGTCAGCTGATCGGTAAATGATACACATTACTTACCGATCAGTAATTTGTAAATAAACTTTACTGCCTTAGGTAAACATTTAAAAAAAAATGTTCTATAGAGTAAAATCGTTTGCACATTCTTGAGTAAATTTTTTGAGGCAAACTTGAAGTCAGTGTACCGAGGATGAAATTTACAACCCTTCCTAAATAAAATAAATAAATAAATATATCATCACGGTTTATTACCCATTGATGGGTGTGCCAATCTGCTTTGTATACAGATATCGGTAATGATGAAATATTTGCACCGTGCGGGCGCTTACCAGGCGTCACCTCACGGGCACTCATTGCTGGCGTGGAGAGTGGACCACAGGGGTCAATTTTGTGCAATTTAAAATTCGAAATATTTGGCGTCGGTCGGGATCGAACCCGGTTCCCCAGATTCGCGACCTGACACTCAGGCACGCGGCCACGAGACCCCATACAACCCAACATTCCTCGTGTTTTAAACTTCATCCTCGATAATAATTACCTAACGACTAATGTATGACATACAATAATTCTTATATTTTCGTTTTATAACCAAACTACATAATGGAACAGCGTATTTTTTCATAAAAATTAGGTTAACATTGTTTTGTGATATGCTATTTTGAAATACCAAATTTTTTCATATTTATTTTATTAATTAATTATTAATCTTGCGAAACGCGTCAAGTATTATTTTTTTAAAATATTATATTAGAACAGTTTTACCAAGTATCTATATACATTTATTATTATTAAAAATATTCTGAATGGTACATGTGAGGGAATAATGAGTAAGTATTATTCCCTCTGGGATTTACAGTGGCTCACAAAATTATTTGTATACTTTACTGTTATCATCGTAGAAATGAGCTTTAGGATCCAGGAGAAATTAATTTAAACGAAGTAAAATTAAAATAAAAAGGGTTGCCAAAAAATAAATTTATTAAAATTTTAATCAAAGTTTTCTTTCGATATTTCAAAATTAAATGATATTCATTAAATTTAAATTATGTTTAGTTTACTTTGAGTAATTCTACTGAAAACAAATTATACAGAGGGTGTTGACGGTCCTGTGCGAACATAGGGATTTAACATGTGATTTTGGTTTTTTGCAATTTCCTGCTCTGAAAAGTTGTATACAAAACTATTTTTACATTTTATATTATGTTTCTAGTTTCTGGGTATATGATTTTATTATTGTCGATAATGATCTGGAATGGAGGTATTGAAATGTTAGATCAATTCAGGTAGCTACCTCACTTGGGTGTTGCTGTTTTTATAAATAAATGATTTTTTTTCAAAAAGCTTTTATAATATTTTATTATTTCAGTCTTTTTTATAGAATTGTTTATTTATGAAAACTAAACATAAAAATATGGTTGGCAGAAATTCATACCGCTAATCTCAAAAATAAAAATGTTATTAAATCATTTTATTATTCTTCGGATTGTTCTCAATTTGTTAGTTTTTATTTGCAGACGACAAAAATGACATTGGCTGATATATCCGTTGCTAATTTTCAGAAATATTCCCCATTTATTTATTTATAAAAAAACCTATTTTTAGTTTCACAGTTTTTTAAATAAATAATTTTATAAACAATAAAACGTGTCAATGTATATATACATATATAAGCAATAGAACAATTTAACAATTGTAGAAAAATGACTATATTTCTTTGGATTACGTAGTAGATAGCAATAAAAGCCAAATGAGAATAATTAATAAAAAAACGTCAGCTAATTAAAATTCAGCACCTCTGATTTCAGTCACTATTTTTAAAATAAATTTACACACAAAAAAAACAACATGCAAAAAGGTTGAAATAATATAAACGCACTTTGAAAATTTACCTCCATCAAACGCAGCAATATTACGGTGGCTGAAGTTTATTTGAGTGTTTCTCATCACTTTCCGAAACTTTTGGTACCTATAAGGTATACCAATAATAAAATTATTAAATTTTTTGTTTAAATTAATTTAAATTGCTACAAACCGCATACACATATATTTCAGCCGACTGCATTTGTGTCAATACCATATTGATACGCAACGTTTAAAACAAGCGGCTGAAATAATAAAATAATATAGGAGCGTTTTTTATAGTACTTTTAATTAACTGTTAATCAAAAAATCAGCAACACCATACTAGCTGAAATAGTTTTTCTGACTTTTTATTGTGCTGCCATTACACTTTTCAACTTCAGCCAAATAATAAAATCATTTGAAAATTTCTGCCACCAGCTCCCTTGCTATAAAAAGAAACCCTACGAATAAAAACAAAGAACAAGAATCAGAGATATCCCAATTAAATAAAAAAAACCCATGTTAACTTAAAAGAAAATTTGCAATCTTTTGTTGATATAAATTTATGGTCGGAACTAGATAGGCGACCCCGCAAAATATATTTTCCACTATTCAGCTGCTATTAGTTTGTTATTATATATATATATATATATATATATATATATATATATATATATATATATATATATATATATATATATATGTATTACAATAAAAGCATTTGAAATTCAAAAATAAGTCAACTGGTTAGTTAGCAAATTTAAAACCAAATATGTGAAAAATAATAATAATAATAATAATAATAATAATAGATCTTTATTTAACATAATAGTTACTACATAATCAAAGAATTATTTAACTAAAACAACTTATATATAATAAGATACTAACTCGTCAGTGTCAGTAACACTGACATAAAATAATGACATATGCACGGTTATGAATCAAGTTAATATATCCGAAATTAATAACTGAACTTTGTTACAGCGATAGTAATGTCAACAACGAGTATCGTTTCAAAATGGCATGTCGTAACTTAATTGAAACATTTTGAATTTTTGAAGGACAAGCGTTATATCCATCCTCCATCCTTAGCGCGCTTTTGTCAATGCAAATATGAGAGACATTAAAAACTAAACTGTACATTCAAAATTTCCGCTTTCATTTGTATAATTTTCTGCTGAATTCAGTGTTAAAATAAAAAATATAGCATTCCATTTAAAAAATAAGAAAGTTAGGGTCCATTTCCGGTTAAACCGGAAGTGTTACTGCTTTAAAAATATTTTAGTCGAAAAGGGCATGTCGGAAAACCCACAGATACCAAATTTCGTAAAATAATGAGTAGTTTTAATAATAACGATAGCATAAGCTCGTCCTGGGACAGCATGTATATACCGTGTGTCTATCTTAAAGGTGTACATAGGAGATTAACATGGGAAATCAGTTTTTTGCAATTTCCTGCTCGCCTAATTATTTTAAGCAAAAACGCGTCAAATAAAAGTTTTAGGGCATATAATTCTCCATCTAAATCAATAAACAGAATTACCTTTACAAGCTTTGTAACGACAGAAATTAATTATGAAAATGTCGAAAATTACGTTAAAAATATCGACACCCATGGAATTGAACAAAAAATAAATGCTTGACGTTTTACCTGTCACAACGTAAGTTAACTTATTTGACGTTTCTGACAATTTGATAAAACGTCAAGCATTTATTTATTTTTTGTTCAATTCCATGGCTGTCGATATTATCAACGTAATTTTCGACATTTTCATAATTAATTTCTGTCGTTACAAAGCATGTAAAGGTAATTCTGTTTATTGATTTGGATGCAGAATTTTATGCCCTAAAACTTTTATTTGACGCGTTTTTGCTTAAAATAATTAGGCGAGCACGAAATAGCAAAAAACTGATTTCCCATGTTAATCTCCTATGTACACCTTTAAGACAGACACACGGTATATATATATATATATATATATATATATATATATATATATATATATATATATATATATTTATCAAATAATGTAGTATAAAAATATATAAGATGAATATTAATAAACTTACCATTATCCTGTTGTTTCTATTCGGCCCATATTCAATGTCCGAAAGATCTCCCACCTATAGTATATTACATTCACATACTCATATCTTTCATAATCACGGCATAAACACACATTGTACTAAGTATACTCTATTTCTATCAAATACTTCAATACACTGTTTGCACTATTGTTTTACAATAAATTCCACTTACTAATAAAGTCATTACAAATGTTTAAATTTGGTTAAAAATAAGTCACAAAAATACACTAACAATGTTAAAATAATACAGCATATACTTTCAAACAAACATGTGACTACAATCGACCGATCCGAGTAAGAGACTGATAAAAACGTGCACAGAAAAATAATTCGAATGCTAATTGCTAAAAATATATCTGTGGCTTAATACAAGAGCTGTCATTGTCAATATTTTGTACTTTTGGGTTTGAGAATCAGTAATTAAAAATTAACAAGGAACTTTCAATGTTAATGAAACTGAGTACCTTTCTGTGAAACTTGATATTCTGCACAATTAATATTGGTTACTATTGAACTATTTATAATTATGTATATAGTGTGTGTTGATGTTATATTAAATAAAAATAATAAATAAATAGGCTTGATGTGAATAGTCAATGGTTTTACTTTCTGTGCATCTGTGCAAAATTTAAATATAATTTCAACAGTTATAAATGGTAGTAATTGTATGATTTAAACTGAAGATAGTACTAAAGAGATAATATATTACTGATATACTCGTATGTAGGTAATTACTGGATTACTGCATTTTCTTAGTTTTGTAACATGACACTGATTCAATGGACGCCGATTCTTGCAGCTTTTGACTTTGATTTTTTGCATATAAAAATATAGGATTTTTAGGCCGATTATACAATCAATCTAAAATTGGTGAAAAATTTACATTAGTTGTTCATTTGTTTATATAATTTACCTGTTCATCCAAACTGTGTTTGAAATAGAAAAAGAATTAAACTCAAAATATTACCTATCTTTTGTTTACTTAATGTAAGCAGTGCATAACCTTTTAAAATGCTCTCCTTCACTTTATATTATATCAACGTTACAGTGTTTCTTCAATAACATTCAATGTGACTATAATCTTTCAGCGAAACGTGTGAAAACGATTTGTTGAAATGCATAAATATTTTTTTCACATTGATCGTTGTGAATGAAGCCTGACTTTTTAATAGGAATGCATAAAATTATACCTCTTATCCGTTTTGGCACGGATTAGTTATTTATGTATTAAGGGCATAATTAAAAGCACTCGTGCTATAATCTTGATTGTCCATGGTACATACATACAACGTTATGTTTTATTTTGGTTCTCGAAAAGATTTAGTTTAGTAGGTTATGCTATTGTTTCTGTGTTGTATGGTATTGCTATACTGAGAATTTATTTTAAAGTGCAACATATGATTCATCACTTCCATGGTTACACACTACTGTCAAAAAATGACAGCAATGGAATTTTTGTCCATTTTAAAATGCAACATACAAAATTTGTAGTTATGTATTGTCAATATTAATTTCCAGTAAATTAGCTTATATATATGATTAACAAAAAATCAAGTCTTTAATGTAGCACATCTTCACAAACTTAAGCTTCCAAAATTAATAATTTTAATGTAATAATTGTTCAAAAATACCTCCATTTACACTGGGGCAATATCCTAGTCGGTCGTAGAAAGAATTGACACCATTTATGATGTGTTCTGGAGGTATCTCCTGTGCTGTAGTACTATTTGTAATGTTGCATTTTAAAATGGACAAATATTACATTGCTGTCATTTTTTGACAGTAGTGTGTAACCATGGAAGTGATGAATCATATGTTGCATTTTAAAATAAATTCTCTGTATTTTTTGGTTATAAATAATTTTTATTCAGTGTTAAATGAATTGACATATCATATGTATATTGATTATTTCAAACAAATATCGGATGAATTTAAAGCTGCTCGGGGTAATTTAGGTCCACAGAAGTAAAATTGTAAGTATCGAATATCGAATTTATTGTGTTGTCTTATATTTATCCATAAATCACAATTTTTATTTGTTTGAATAGCTGTTGATTGGTAAGTTTATAGGTGCTCGGGTTATAAGAGCTAAATTGCATTCGGTTTTGAGGACGAATAAACAAGTTTATGATTCCAAACTAAAATAAAAGATATTGAATAGTTTGGTGTGACTATTTTTTGACAATTGACTTTGACAGTTGTTTGACAGCAAAAGTAAAATATTTTCAAAATATTTTCATATATGTAAATCAATTTAAAACAGTGTATTGTACTACACACGCAAGACGCTTTTATATAATTGTTTGATTGCACCTGGCATATACGACTTGCGTCTCAAACTTAAATTTTGTGTAAAAATACTGCTTCGCGCATTTGTTACACAATATACTACTTCTATCGATTTATCTATAGGTACGTTCTATCGCTGTCAGAAATATTCCTACTAGAATAAGAATATTCTTAAAGCAATAGAACGCTCAGTAGCAAATAACTGTCAAGTGCTGTCAAGTAAAAAAATAAATACAATAGAACAGTGACAGTGGCTATGTATTATTGTTAGTTAACAACTAAAGATAACTTTGTATGTTTCTTTTGGATCTTCGAAATGTTGTTATGCAAATATTACAGAAATTATAATTATATAAAAATATATTAAATAACAAAAACGTAAAAGAGATATTTTTGTTGAGCACAATCTACTCTAAACATTTACAAATGTGACAGAAATGTACGCGCGACAGTCGGCTATTAAAATTTTTAATTTATCTCCACTCTATATATCTTCCTACCAACGCTTCCAACTCTGAAGTTGGAATGATTCGCAGGAATATTTCGATTTTTTTGACGCCAAAGAACGACCATTGATGGTCTACTAGAAGAAGTAGGAAGATTTCTGACACCAATAGAACGTACCTTATTTAGGGCTTGTATACAGTTGTCGTCGTTTATCCTCCAACCGGACTCACCGCGCCGCAGTGTTTTGCCACTGCCACACTGCCGATTGGATTTCAGCCATTGCTACATTTATTTAAGATATATAAGTTGCCAGCTTATAGTATTCAAGTGTGATAAATACAAGTAGCTGTATTTATTTTTTATGACACAATCACACATTGTCGGTCGACTGGGATCAAACGCGCGGAATATGGTTCGGGGGACGTTACTACGAGCTACTATATGTACGATAATTCGCTCAGCCACCAAGCCGACCAATATACTACTTTAAAATGATTTTTATGGAAATATGTCTAAATATAACTTATTTTAAAAAATACTCCAATAATGGACTCATAAACCGTGATCGAAGTACAACAATCATAAGATATTTACTAATTCATAAGCTTAGTAAAGGCTTTTACTGTAATAAATATTTTGTGAACTCACGTGTGACTGAATAGATTCTGATTGGCCGGAATAAGAAAGTTGCGAATCTCACGCGTAATTCTGTACCGCCCAGTGAAGAAGAACTATGAACTGACACATCACATTTCTCAAATATCATTTGTTTGTTCGCATTTGAGCTTATACTTACTTGAATTTCAAATACATAAATACTATAAAATTTTACTTTCGTCAGTATTAAGTTTAATTATTTTATATTAATACTCGGTTGCAAAAACGTTCATCAACGGATTGTTCGGTTAGCGGTTCATCAAAACAAACAAATGTAACGCGATTTCTTGACAGCAAGGATTTAAATGTCATAAGACCAAGGAAACTGATTCGAGTTTGTTCGTTTTGATGAACCGTTAACCGAACAATGTGTTGATGAACGTTTCTGCAACCGGGTATAAGACTAAAGGCCCATTCAGGATAAAAAAAATTAGCGGTAGTGTAAGAATTAGTGGCATCGGTAGCGTAAGAAAATGATAGTAAAAATTATTTCCGTTCACAATGAAAAATTATTGAAATTATAGTTTCTAGGAATTTTTATTATAAATTACTAGGGTGCAAGGTTGACAGTTATAGCTGTCATTTTATTTTTGCACAAAAAGCAACTGAGATGATGATTTATTAATTACACTTATCCACAAGCACTCCTTTGTGTGAGATAAGCGAAGAGATTAAGGGAATTTAAAATTATTTCAAAAAATGAAAATGCGTGGGCATAAATTGCCTTTGAAATAAGCGAAAATGGTAAGTTACGTGTTCACTTTTAATTGTGCAAAGTTTATTAATAAGTCTGTTTGTTTATATAGCGTAACGCCTGAGGCACACCATAAAATGATCCTTTTTCTATTGCTCATTTTATCTGATGAAATCAGAAATCAGATGTCAATAAACGTCAAAACTGTCAAAAAAATTAAGCGGTAGCGTAGTGGCAACGTAGAAGTTTGGAGATTGCAAACTCCTACCGCTGCCATTGCCACTGCGCTACTACTAATTTTCTTAATTTTTGGATGTGAACGAATACATTTGCTATAACGCATTCAATCTTTTACCCAGGCCACTACCACTGCCACCAATTCTACCGCTACGTTAATTTTGTTGTTGTGAATGTTACTTGAGAGTATGTAAAATATTATTTTTATATTAAAAAATATACAGGATTTCATTTTAAGACGGGCACTATGAGTGAAACAATATTTTTAAACCAGTGGTTCTCAAAATACGGGATACGCTTTTCGTATTTCTAATGGGACACCTTATATATTTTTAAATAATTGGAATCTACGTAAAATGACGAATTCAGCGTTATGCTTGAAATTTATTTTTATTGAAGAAATAAATTACAAATACTTAAGGGAATATTATGAATAATTAACCTGGTATCTAAACCATATCAGCTAGGCTGTGATAACAAATTGATTATTTTTTTTAACAAAATATGTAATATTACAAAAATAACTTTGAATTTGAACAATTAACTTTAATATTACCTACTCAATACTCAATAATATCTCAACTGTATTCACAACCTGCCTATATCATCATGGCTTAGCAGGTTAATTATTAATAATTTTCTCCCAAGGTTTTGATTTATTTATTCAATAAAAATTCTCTTCAAGCTAATCGCTGAATTCGTAATTTTACGTAGATTCCAAATATATGTGTTCCATTTGAAGTTGGATGCTGTATATTGAGAACGACTGTTTTTTAAAGTATGTTTTGCTCTTTATTATAGTATAATAAAGAAATTGTTTGATAATTTAACCAACTTCTTATGTCTTATAGTTCACGAGCTAGCAATAATGCCAGCTTCTAGACTTAAATTGAACAACCTGCATATTTGCTCTCATGAAGAAAAGATAGTTTCCGTACCACTGGAAAGGGTACACATGTCATCACAAACTCACTTTAAAAATCATATCATGGTTAACATAATAAAATTTATCATGGGATTTTTATTTTGTCACATCTTTTTATAAAGTTTCATAAAAAACAAGAAAAAAAAATTGGTTTATTAGCCCATTACAAGAATATTTTCATCTTCAATTTGCAGAGAAATATATCGTATTTATTTAATTCTATTTTACTGGCTTTAAACCTAGATGAAATAATTGACATATGTAATTCTTGACAGTTTTCATAATTTTATTTTATGCAATTTTAATAATTTCTCCGTCCATCCTTTTCTATTAGGTATTCTTTAACCATATTATGTTCATATCATTTTCATTTAAAAATGTTTCGTGACTTCTTTTCCTTCCAACACCCCTTTTCTTTTTTCTTCTCTCTTCGCATAATCATCATCATTTAACTAGAAAATTTGACAGGGGACGCACTAAGCGTTTAATATATAAACAATTTAAATTTGGTTTCGAACTAAAACAAAAAAAAAAAAAACTTAGCGATTAACGGATATTTGCGTAAAATTTCAAGGGCTTATGGGGTCAAAATAGATTAATACGCCATTGATTATATAAATGTGGTAAATATTAATTTTCAGATGAATACTTTATATGTTATTGAGTACTTCTTTCCATAAATCTAATTAAAATCTCATTTTATTGTCATATTTTGTTTTGCGTCATTAACAGATGAAAACCGTCTTTCACCGCTGATAATAGAAAAAATAATGGTAAATTAATTAATTTATCAAATATTTTATATAATTGCTCTTGCTTTGCGAAGTTTTGGACAATGTATTCAACAAAATTAAAATAATATTTATATTGGTATATTGTTTAGGTATCATTCCAAAATTTAAATAAATATCTTATTTAAATTATAAAAGGAATATTTAAAATTTATAGTATAATATATAAAAATAAAATCTGTTTAGTGAGGTAAGGGCAGAATTTAATTATCTGTAACATTTATTTGAAAACGGAATTTCTGACAGTTTAAATGACGTCACATTTTTGAATTTTATTTCAGTGGCTATGGCTATCACTATAAATGAGCAACATTTATAAAATTTAAAATTGGATTTTACTAAACACTTAAAATTTGTTTCGTAATTCAGATGCAGAATTTAATTATTTACAAACTACTTTGATTTTAAACATATTTGTCTGAAATTAGTTGGGAAGTTTTGCGCAGAAAAAACAGATTTCTTGTGTTAAATGCCTGGCATGGCTTACTTTTTAATTAACACCTGTAAATTTATATACGTAGATAACAATTACTATGTTTACATGTAGTTTTGAGAATGGTTTAAGTTTTCAGTCAAAATCAGGTGAAATGGTTTACAAGCAATTTTCAAAACAGGTTTACAAATTGATTTGAAAACAGTCGTCGCATGCATATTTGGCTGTTGTGACAAATTCTCTTCATTCCAAAATCTTCGTTTTCCTATTATTCCAATGATTTTTTCTACTCTGTCATTAAGCACTAAAACTAAACAACTGTCAGTTTATTTGTAGGTTAGTAACGCAAAGCGACAGAAATGCTATGCTATGTAAGCATGCGCAATATTGAATTTAAAGTGTTTACATGAGTAGTTTTGAAATTAGTTTTCAAGTCAAATCCATGAATTTTTAGTTCTTGTTTGAGATAACTCAAAGTCGCTTTTTGTGTACATGGCGTTTTTAAAACTAATCACGTTTTGAAAACGATTTGAAAACTACATGTGAAGTTGGTATATAGTTCAAATAAATATCTAGGTTGGTACCGATTATAAAAAAGATGTATATTTAGAGCATGTTTTCGGAATAGTATAACAATCTTTAACAATGTGTTAAGGAGGACATTTTAATTGAAAAGGTAAAATTAAATTAAAACTTTAAAAAACTTTGAGCCAAATGACGGGTGATAATAGTTCGACCGGTCATCTTCTAGTCCTGATTTAGCTTCTACCGAGACCTTTTACTTTTAGCACAATGAAGAACAACTTTGTAAAAAATTGAGTGCGTACAGTAAAACCTACCTTGCAAGACATATCGTCGTCAAAAACACGAAATGATGTAACTCATTTTTTAAAGTTTTGTAGGAGACCGTTTTTCACAAAATTTGAATGAGCGTAGATACCATACAAAACAAATAACGTATGCCGAATGGGTATAGAAACTTTAATTGTCCGCAACTTTTATTAGAAGTATTTTTTACAAAATAATTCATACGATTGATAGATAATATAGCGCTAGTCAATTGCTCGCTAATTACATTTAATTAGGTGTTCATGCTACAGTGTACTCAAGAAAATCGGGGTAGGATATGAAAATTCAGTTTTGAAATTTTTTATAAATAATCGAGAAATAATTTTCAAATGTTAGTTCTGCAATAAGAACCACAAGAGGAAAAAAATAAAATTGTAAGTTAATTTAATAATTATTTTCTATCATTATATGTAACCTGTATTAATTTTATTGTGTTGTTAGAATAAAACTTATTGTGTAAGGACAAAATCAATTATTTCAATAAAACCCAGTGCTATGAACCCATATTTTCTCCTAATTAAATTAATGAAATTTCTATATTTTATTTTTTTATTCTAAATTCAAAATTATAACATATATAACGAAAAATTTTCAGCGTTTAGTTTAGTACAAATTGGCATTCGCTGGTTTATTATAATATTGACATTAAATTAAATACTTTTAAATTGACGTCCGTTTCTTTGTTCATAACCTACTCGGAGTTAGGAATTTTTTGAACACATAGAACCAGCTATTGTATTTTGTTAAACTCTAAATAAGTATTTTTTGAATTTATTCACCCCTTTGCAAACAGGCTGTTTCAATACTTTTGGAAAAAATTATATGGTATATACTACATGTTGTATTGATAATCATCAGTGGCACTGGTTGAGACGAATTTTCTGTTTTTTAATAACAATAATTTATTTGTTAATTTACATATATTAGTTACTTGAAGTGAATAAATAAATCATTATTATTTTTATTTAAGTTTCGTAATGAACAGCGAAACTATGATAGAATTTAACAGACAAGTTCGAGCTAATATTAAGAGCGATGTTTGTTGTTTATTATTGCTGTCTTGCTTGTCATTATATTTGCAAACTGCAAATGAAAATGTATTCTACTCGTAGTAAGTGCAATTCTCGTGGAAAACTTTTATTGGGGTATTAAAATAGTGTATTTTTGTTTCTTTTATTGTCAAACTAACTTTCATGATATGATTTTTAATTATGATGGTTTTCAGTGGAATAAATAGTGAAATAACTGATTTTTTGTTCCAATAAACTTTCCTTAGTAGCAGTGGTAGCTGATTTAGTGAGATGTTGAAATATGCGATGCCTCTGGACTGATAGTAGGCAAGGTTGGTCCAACATTTATCTCATTTTGTTTTATTTCTTCATCAGCTTATTAATATTAGTTAATTTGTAAAGTGTGAATATTTTTGTCGGTTGGTTCTCTCTCTGTATTATGAATACTGTGGGGAATTGAAATTGTGAAGCTTGTCAGTTCGTCCAAGTGGGTGAAGTACATCCTTTTCTCATTTTTTGTTACGCCATTTCGTAATATTGGCGACAATATGCGACAAATCTCTAAAAGAAAAATGTGCCGGGTTTAGAGATACACTTCCTAATAGAATTAAAGCTGGTCGTTATTAATAATAAAGGTGATGAAACCCAATATTAAATGGCGGAATACTTAAATAAAATATTCAGTTTTTGTAAATTTAAAATCTATATTTTAAACTAGTCGAAAGAAATTTGTAGAAATTTTTAACCATTTGCGTAAACCGGCCGAAATATTATGAGTTTGAGCTAGTATATTTTGAGCTCTTATTTGAAGCCGGTTGTAGAGAATATAGAATTACGAATTTTTAACAGATTTTTTCAAATACGAAGAAGAAACTAATCTAGCAAAACATACTAGGTAAGCAAACGAAACTTGCTTAGTTTACTACACGCTTTGCTACTTATAAGACCGAAAGTTACTAGCTGTCATCTACAACTGTCATCGAGAATGTTATACACATACAGATATCAAATATAACTTTGTGTAATTGTGTATCTTTTGTCCCTCTTTTCTTAGTGTGCATTTATTTGCAGATAGTGAGCTTAATTTTGAAGGAGCTATTGATAGATGAGATAACGAAATATTTCAAAATGAATAAATTTATAAATATTAATCACAAAACTTTCAGTCTTTTTAACATGTAAGAATGTAAAATTTATATTTCCCGCAATTATGTTTGATATACAGAGTGTGCAGGATAACTTTTCCAACAAAGGAATCTCGAGAACTATAATAGATACGAAGTCGGTTAAATTAGGCAAAAGTTGTCTCAATAAGACCATTTTAATGGCGCTTTGTTATTTGTGGAAAAATACATAGGTCACTAGATATAGATGAAAATATAAATTTTTCTGTTTTTCATTTTTCAAATATGAAATAATACTGGATTTTAATGTGCACATCTTTAAGTCACTTTTATATGTTCCTTCGAATGGCGATGCTCAATTTATTTCATCATATTCCAATATTTGTAATTTAATTTTTGATATCATGTATTTTTTGTTTAAATATAAATTATTTCAAATTTTAGTTCAATCTATAGTATTCTTAATTAAATTTTCCATAAATTATTTAAATAAGTATTTTTTAATTGACCCTTGTGGTGCATTCTCCACGCCAGCAATGAGTGCCCGCGAATTGACGCCTGGTAAGTTTCCGCACAGTGCAAATATTTCATCATTACTGATATCTGTGTACAAAGCAGATTGGTACACCCAGCAATGATGATAAATTTATTATGATGTTAGGATACACCCAAGTGTAAAAATTTAATAATAATATGATAGGTTTAAAAAAACCATTCGAGTCTTATTCACATTGTTCTAATTATTTATTGCAATAAATAATTAGAACAGTGTGAATAAGACTTTAAAGGTTTTTTAAAACCTTTCATATAATCCTTATAAGTTTATTAATTTACTTTTTATAAATTATTTTGTTATATTCCTGGATGGGGTATGTGACCATAATCGAATTTCATTATATGTCATAAAATATAAAAAATAACCACTATTATATCTTTTCATTATAATAATATGGGTTATATGACGTCATCATGGTAGCATCGTGGAAGAAGACTTATAGACTGAGGGAAAGAGATAGTATATATTTTATTATTTCTATTTTTTAGTTTTCTCTTTGTGCTTTGATAAATTTGGCAGGTCATTGCACAAATTCATGCCTTGTACTCGTATATCAGTATTTTTACGACTACAAATTTAACCGAGCAAAAGATTCAAACCGAGATACCTCAGATCCGATTAGAAAAACGCTTCAATGCGCAATTATCCGCACCAGAAAATATTCGGGAGCTTGAATATAAGATGGTATTAAATTTTACGATTATAATGGAAACAACTTTATCATATATGCATCAATATGAATTACTATGCATAATTTAAGTCATTATGGAATTGTTACATTCTTTTGAAGTCCATAGTATGAACATATGCTTTTATAAATAATTAAAAACCACCTACCTTTTTCATTTCCTCTCCATTAAATGGTTATCTCGTACTCGTGACAACAAAACACCATTATGACTATCCAAAAACTCACACAATGCTTGTTTCTGTACCTGAAACTCTATAAAGCACAAATTCAATAAGAATAAACAAATAAAGACACCAAGCTACAAACACTGTTATTATTTTACTGAAAATAACTACGCAAATAATACAATCACCACTAAGTTAATAATACTACTTAATGGAGATGCCTTGTGCAATTTCAACGCTAGAAACCGATGAGAGCAATAAGGGTATATGATAGATAATTACGAAGTTCTCGTACAGAGAGCGAGAGGGACAGAATATGTGTCCACGTGGCAACCAACAGTTTGGGCAAAACAGTTCTTTCCTCAATAGATATGTAAGGAATTAATCAAAGTCCAAAATATATGTACCTACAGAGTGGAACAAATTTGAATCCTTATTGTGCACTACAGAAAATTTGTGTAGGTCTTTATGGGTCACCTTTTTTTGTAAAGACATTTGAGACAATTTTATTTTCTTTCGTGTAACGAACAAAAACCTTATGATTTGATGATTTTACGAATAACTTACGGCTATTTTTCTCAGATATTTTCTGTTTCAAATATTTTTTTTAGATACAAATAAGAAAAAAATAATGAGATGAGTTTTTTTCTTTTTAAGGATGATATAAATTTAAACAACACATAATAAGACAAATCTGAAACAATGTGTGTCTATCACAAAATACTAAATAACAGTAAATTTTTCAAATGTAAGAAACTAATTACAACAATAGAATACATGAAAAACCAATAAAAACTCAAAGGTCACCAGCTAGCGATTTTGAAAAATTCAATAAACAGCTTGAAGCACAGGAAAATTTTCATAAAAACTCATCACACATCATGGAAAAGGTCAAACCTCTTATCAGATAAATACCTACTATTAAATATTGAGAGCATTCAGTTTATTTTAATGAATTTTATTATGGGTAAACTCATGGTACTAGGACTGTATAATAGTAAGAAAACTGACAGAAGACGTAATCTGGAAATAGATTTTTCTTGGAACTACATAACACATCGTTTCGTGGAAGATATAACATAATATTTTCAGTGCGCAAATGCGTAATACGAACAAACAACACGTTATATAATCTCAAAATCGTATTTCTGCAAAGGCTTGCTAACGCAGTAAAAGGTTAAAAACAATTGAAAACTGTCCCGCATCTCTCTGTTTCACATTATTCAGGACAAAAAAGTGTTTATTTCATTCAATATAACTACATAGTAGGTAACGTTAATTTGCTTGGACTCGAAATTCATTGATGTTAAAAGGCTATTATAAGCAAGACACACTAAGAAAGATTAATATACTCATATGTATTTGCAAATAAATAATAAGAAAAGTGACAGACCTTCGTGTTGCATCAAATAAACGAGGGTGATACAGTCGAACTTCGATAACTCAAACCATGACTTGCCACAAAAAAAGTTCGAGTTATCAAGACTTCGGGTTATTAAATGAAATGCATATGTATAAATATTATTTATGTATGTATGTATTTATTTGAGTAAAAATCACTTATCTTATGATATATACAGATTGATAGAAGTATACAGATCAAAGTTATAAACATTATTTTAGTGTAAAAAAGTCAGTTATTTGTGACTGACAAGAGATTTTTTTATTTTGATTTTCAATAAAAAAAAGCTTCAATGTTATTAAAACCATTATACAGGGAATCGGTTGTATGTTCATTGGTTTTTGAATACCAACGCAAAACTCTCAACGAATTCTCAACCAACTCGTTTGAAGGTGGTTGTTGCAAATCATCCTCCATCATATCACTTTCGCTGTCATCTGTATTGTCAAGATCTACAGATTCGGATTCAGATTTGTAGAACTCAATATCTTCATCTGTGGGAAACTCCGGAGTAACAACAATATCATCATCCACATGTATAAAATCATTTAAGGTGGCACCTTCTGGTGTAATTTTGACATTTTTCCAAGCTACATATCCCAATTGCAATTGAATTTCTTCCTCACGTTTTTCATTCACTTATGAAAATCAAATGAATTTCATCCTCTTCGTCCCACTCAGAATACTGACCAAAGCCGGCTTTTTTAAAACAGTAGACACTGTACTTGCCGGAACATCATATTTCAGAGCTACATCTTTCTTTCGTGAACCACTTTCCACTTCTTTGATCAGTCCAAATTTTTTTATCAATAGATAAAGTTTTTAAAGTACGTTTTAATGACATATCAGCAATAAAAATGTCTTAAACGTGACAAATCAAGTAGGCACAGAATTTTTTTTTCACTTAATAATAATTAACAAAGCACATGTTTTAACTTCAGTAGTACAGAAACCGAACTGCCTCCATCATCAACCAAACACCTGTTACAAAATCCTAGATTATATATACTATCGTACTATCGTTTGTATGTTTGATCTATGACAAAATCACATAATAGGGGATTTCCCCCAGAATTCGACTTATTGAAGCTGGCGCCAAATATTCTGTTCGAATTATAAAAATATTCGAGTAATCAAAGTTCGAGTTATCAAGTAAAAATTACTCCTAGTTCTCACTCTTGGCGCTATTGCCAACCACTTTGATTCGAGTTATCCAAAATACGAGTTATCGAAGTTCGACTTACTGTAGTTTGACTGTATATGCATTTTGTAGCATATTTGCCTACTCAATAGTTACAGACTCGTTGTTACATTAATCAATAGAACGATTTATTTTTTTCAATTAACCCCAGATCTCATTTTGCCCATAAGTCGCAGTTACATCCTTCTTGCTGCAAGGTCTTCAATTATAACATAACCTAACTGACATTATTTTTATCAAGTTAATGCTATTAGATAAAGTAGGTTAGTTTATATTATATACTTCAGCCAGTTACTTTAGGCCGTGTCTAGAACTGCCCGACTAGAGTCCAATTGCTAAAAGCTAGGATATTTCTTACCTAACTTACGAGTAATTAACATGATTTTATTAAGTTAATGTTACTAGATAAGTTAGGTTAGCTTTTATTAAATACTTCAGCCAGTTCCTTAGGGCTTAGAGGCATGTCTAGAAATGTCCGACAAGAGTCCAATGTCCAATTTGCTAGAATATTTCGGAATTTGGCTAATTTTTACCACGAAATCTAGAAGTGAGCGGCTATTTTACAAAGTGGCTATATTTCGAACCTTGACCATAACAAAACTAATCATGAACTTTAACAATAACCTTAACTAACTAATTTTGTATACTTCAAACAAGGCTAGATAACATATAATATCGGCTGGTGTTTGGTGACCAGTTGATTACCTTATTGTCCATAAATACACACACGCATACACACACACACACACACACACACACACACAAACACACAAACAAGCATACTCATACACGTAAACACACTCAAAGACACAAATACATACATATCTGTATTATTTACATACAGGGTATAAATGAAATAAGTACATTAAATTTAACCCGTAATGTAACTTGCCGAATCAAAAATATTTCTTAATATTTTTTTTTGAAATCTTCTAGTTCTTGAGTTAAAATTCTTTAAAGATTTGTTAAATATTTAGTTATCCGCCTTTGATCTGATCGCTTCTGCCCTCTGCTGTCTGAATTTAAGTTCCATTCAAACGGCACAAAAATTGTCGGCTGGTGTTTGCTTTCTTGCAGACACAGTAGTTAATAAATGGTCGACGGAAAACATATTTATTATTAATAAATTCGCAATAGTACAATTTTTAAAATAACGAAATGTAAATTTTAGGTAACACTATTATAAAATTGTGCATTAAAATAAATTTCTAAACATCTGTGAATAGTGGAAGAGCATAATTGTGAGGTTATGAGATGAATTATCGTTTATCGTCGACAAACCATAATAGTTTTAAAACGTTATTTAAAAAATGTAAGTACAAACTATTGTCCAGTTAAATGAGGTATATGACTACCAATTATTAGTCGTCCATTTAATGTAACCGCCCAAACATTTTTTAATGAAAATTTTTACAGTATGAGGATTTTCGTCTGTCGTGATGTATATTATGCATTACAGACACCTTCTTTAGTAAACCCAGCCTCATCCAGTGAACAATACTAGCCATTCGCAAAATTTGAAGTCTGCTATGTGCTTAAAATATTGAACTCTTTGCACATGGTATGGATATAACTGTTGCTTTTTTAAAAATTATCATATGTGACACTCCGTAATGTGATAGTCTCGAAGATGTACAAGATATACAAATGTGCGAATAGTAGAAAGAGAATTTAGAAAACGATTCGTCTAAATGCGTTAGTAACTCCATGCACTGTATTTATGTCAATAACAAAGTAAAATGTAGCACAGATACGAATAAATAAATAAACCATAGATAAGTTATTACATTGTCTACGTACTCGCTATTCGTAAACGTAAGCATTTTGACAGAATTTATCTTATAAACAAGTTCATTACTAAATTACTAATGTCAAAATGTAATTTCACTGACAGGACTGTCAAGTGCTAAAAGAAAATTTGTCATCGCTATTGCTACTGCATTCAATTATTAGAAAAATACGTGGAACGACTTGTCAATGTACGGGGTTGTAAAAATGGTAAAAAATATGCGATTTCGAGAAAAAGTTATTAAAAAATATTGTTGCTCTCGAGTTATAACTGGTTAAATTTATTGTACTTATTTCATTTACACTCTGTATACTCGTATGTATGTGTATAGGAATGTAATTAATATATATTTTTAAAAACTTTATGCGCTAGTTGCTAAAACGTTGTTAGTTGATTTTCTGTTTAAATGAACATTGTAACCATGGATACTTTTCAAAATTACATTAGAAAATAAGCTTTGTTAAAGTTAAACAACTTGAATAAAGTTAACAATGTTTAGAATGTTTTAGAATATATTATAATAATATTCTTCTAAAAGAATATTTAATGCAACTGGGCCTATTTCTTTTGTATCACTGGTAATATTGGTACAGGCTTTAGAATATATTATAACAATATTCTTCTAAAAGAATATTTTAAATACACTTGACCGCGCAAACGATATCGTACATCATTCAATATCTACATATATTTCTGTGATTACATGCCAAAAGCATATGTCATATTTCAGAAGATCAAATTTAACATTCATCGGCTTTTAAAATTGGATTTTGATATTTCTTTTTAGCAAATTTTGACAGTTGGTATAAGGCAGGAATCGAAATACAATTAGTAGTGATAATTTTTTTTCTACTGCCATTAGATCAGACATATTAATTAAGTAATAAATAATAATATTGGATTAACAATATCCACATTTGCAGTGTGATTATTTCAAAATTGACCTTATATTTCTTTTAGTGTACCAAAGTGATCTGGCAATACCTCCTAAGTGATTTTAATTAAATTTGACAGGAGACTTTAAATTACAATGTACCTACTGAGTCGCGCAAAATCCAAATCTAATAAAAAGTAATTTTCGCTAAAAATTGCAGATAAGAGTTATTTCCATTACAGGAGACAATAAATACTAATAACTTTTTTAAGGTAATGTAAAAATAAAGTCATGCAGAATTCAACACTTTCACACATTTTTGTTAAAAGTGGCAGATAGAAAACATTGTCAGGTCACCCGCAATACGAGTATACATACGAGTATATATTATTTTGCCATGAATACTTTAAATGAAATATGTCAGACAAATCATGTTTTTCAAAGTGACTGGACAGTATGTACTATTATATACGTTATAGACTGAAGCTGTTTTGTCACATAAAAAGTTAATGAGGTACTATAACATAGTCAAATTTGAACTTAGATAAGAAAGCGAACATATTCGTAAATTATTGAAAATTAGTGAAATTTATTTTGTTTTAATATTTCTTAGTTTGCAAACTACAAGCGATTTGAAGTGGATTAAAATTAGTATGAGGTATTCTAAGCAATTTGGTTGGTTGCTTGATTTTAAAAGCGAGACTCGCGCGTCTATTCAAACACTAGCGCCACACGCTGGCATAGTTTGTGTCATTAGAAAAAATGCATTTATTTATTCTTAATAATAATTTCTTCATGAATATAACTTATCAGTTTAAATATAAAAATATTTCAGCACACGTCAAATTATAAACTTTTAAAAATACATAACTCGCTTACTACGTAAAATTAAGTTGCGTTTACACTACAATTTTTTAGTTTTTCCAGAAAAAAAGGTATATAACCCCATTCATATGTTCGAGTATATCGTGTAATAACAGAAAACCGCTGAGATGTGGCATTTGCTTCTAGCATATAATCACAGATTTAATTAATAGATTCAACTGATTCATTATTTACAACTGTAGGATGTTTTGGATCATAGTTAGTTATGATAATAGATGTAAAAATAAAACAGTAGTGATGTCAATATAATTTTGTCTAATACATTTTGTATAATTTAAATGTGTTAATATACTCTTATTCAAATTTAAGCATTGCCTGGTGTATTATTAAACTAACATTGGTTATGGGCCCAGGCATGAATCTGTGCGTTTAAGAGTATTAAAGGATTTTCATTGACAGGTTGAAACATTCTGTTCAGGGATCGAAAAATCGTGCACGTTTAATTAGAAGAGTCTATACTTAACGGTGGTTAGACATTGAAGAAGAAGAAAAATGGCTGAGAATAAAATTTCGATTGAAAAATTAAACGGCGAAAACTATGCTTCGTGGTCATATCAAATGAAGTTGGTGTTAATGGAAGCTGATTTGTGGTCCATAATAGAGCCTGGTGAAGACAAACCAGCGGAGAATGCTACTGCAGCTATGAAGAAAGAATACACATCTCGTCAAGGAAAAGCACATGCAAAAATCGCTCTTTCTATTTGCAATGAACAACAGATGCACATACGCAACTTGACAAATCCGAAAGACGTTTGGGACGAACTACAAAAATTGTATGCTCCGAAGTATAGTAAATTCCATACAGTACAACTTCGAAGAAAATTATATTCGTTGAAGATGAATGACTGCGAGACAGTAGGAAATTACTTAGGACAAATTAATAAAACTATGGCTGATTTATCAAGCGTAGACGATACGATTGAAGATGGTGATTTAGCGATGACAATTCTTTGCGGTTTGCCAGATGATTGGGATACCGTAGTTTCAGCATTATGTAATCTCCCTGAAGATGACTTCGAAAGTGCCAATATCAAAAGACGATTACTGGCTGAAGATGCTAGACGTCGAGAAAATAGTGAAATCAAATCAGTTCTGACTTTGAAAAATCAAGAATATAAAAAGATTAAAGAAGCGACACAAAAGAATAGAAGACAGGAACAATTTCAGATGAAAAACCCAAATAATAGTAAGGTTGTTTGTTATATCTGTCAAAAGGAAGGTCATATTGCAAAATATTGTCCTGAGAAGACGAAGTTTAAAAAGACAAATATGGTGAGCATGAGCGCATCTTGCGGTACGACTAGAATGAAACACAACAATTGGATAATTGATTCTGGTGCGACGCATCACATGTCACCATACGAAAATAACTTTTCGTCGATTTACAGAAATTCACACTATGAACTGGTAACATTAGCAGATGGCAGTACTACAGAGACATTGGGAAAAGGAACTGTAGTAGGAAAAATCATCAACAATGATGGATCCACGCAGAACTTTGAAGCGAGAAATACACTCTTAGTACCAGAAATCGACCATGGAATTTTTTCCGTCAAACAACTAACTGAAGATGGTAAGAAAGTTGTTTTTCATAAAGAAGGCTGCTTTATTTACGGTAAATATAGACAATTGCTAATTAAAGCTGAACAGAAAGGCCGATTATACACAGTAAATATAGAATTATGCGTAGAAAATGGCGGTGTACTAAATTCTGTAGATCAGAAGAATATCAAGATGGAATCACTGGATTTATGACATCGTCGCCATGATGCATATAAGCAAATACAAAATTCTAGAAATGGTAAATGCAGAATCTGTGAGAGGTTTAAATTGTGAGAAGAGTATTCCAACACCATGTGACAATTGTTTAGCAGGAAAATCTACTCGACAACCATTTCCAATGAATTCATCCAACTATATGAAGAATAGAACAGAAATATTAGAGGTTGTACACGCAGATCTAATGGGTCCTATTGACGTTCCAAGTTGGGGAGGAAAAAGATACGTTCTCAACATAGTTGATGACGCTAGTAGATACGTTTTTGTCCGATTCTTGAAACAAAAAGTTGCAACTCTGAACGAATTTAAGAAGTGGAAAATTGAAGTTGAAAGACAAACAGGTAAAAAGTTAAGAAGAGTTCGTACAGATAATGGACTTGAATTTTGTTTTAAAAACTGGACTGATTTTTGTGAATCAGAAGAAATTCGTTATGAAGCGACGATGGTGTATACCCCGCAACAGACCGGGATTGCGGAACGACAAAATAGAACACTAATGGATTTGGTGAGATCTCAAATTTATGAAAATAATCTACTAAAAGCTGCTTGGGCTGAAGTGACATCTACTGCGGCATACATTAGAAACCGTGTCACAAATAGTCATGATAACAAGAAAACCCCGTATGAACTGTAGACAGGAAGAAAACCGAGTGTGAAACATCTGAGAACAATAGGTTGTGAAGTTTTTGTTCATGTGCCGAAACAGAAACGTCATTCGAAACTATCTATAAGAGCAGAAAACGGTATATTACTTGGATAAGCAATTTATGGTCGTGGATACCGAATTTGGATGCCCAAAATACAGCAAATCCAAGAATCACGTGATTGTGTTTTCATGTAGTAAGCAATCAACTGCATGTAAACAATCACGCGACACTGTTGACATGTATTACAAGTCAGCAAGAAATGAAGATGAAGCTGCTCGTCATTTTGAAGAAAATGTTAATAAAGTCATCGAAGACGAAGAAGAAAACATACAAGCAGATCAAGAATTAGAAATACTTGAAGACAGAGGGGAAACAAAGAAAATTGAAGGAAAATCGGAGAAAGATCCAACAAAGCAGAAATTAGAGTCGTTGCGACGTCATGAAATGATACTTCGTTCGACAAAGGAAAAACTTCAAGATGTGACGCAAACCAACGTTATACAAGGTGATAAATATGATGAACCCTCGTCATATAATCAAGCAAAAAACTCGAAAGATGCAGCACAATGGTTGGAAGCAATGAATGAAGAAATACATTCGTTTGGACACTTGTCGAAAAGCCCGCTGATATAATTCCAGTCAAATGTAAATGGGTTTACAAAAGGAAAATAAATGGAGAGGCAAAGCGTTTCAAGGCGCGCTTAGTCGCGAAAGGATATACCCAAATAAAAGGAATAGACTATAACAAAGTATATGCTCCAGTTTCTAGTTTTGAGACAATACTCCTATTGATCGCCGCCAGCGTAGAAAAGAAGTAGTACCTGGACCAATATGACGTGAAGAGTGCTTATCTCCATAGAGACTTAAAGGAAACCATATATATGGAGCATAGTTGTTCATTGTGCAGTCGTTCATTTTGTGCTCCTGCGTAAAATCAGTTTTTGAGTGGTTTAATCTCAATTTAATGTGTTAACTTTTATATCAATAAGTGCAGTTAATGTTACACTGTGATTTCATGATAGTGCCTTAAACCGCCATATCTATAATTCCGAGTTTTACATGTAAATCATATCAACATATAAGGCCGAGTGTGATAAAAAGTGTTAATTTGTTTAAACAAGTATCAACTCCGCAAATTCAGTGAATTTTGTGATTTTCGGCATCCAGTTCATCATGCCTGCGTGTACTGTCTGCAAACGGGCTGTGAATATTAGAACTCCCGGCATAGATTGCGCAGAATGCGAACGCAGCTTTCATCCGTCGTGTGTCAAAATTACCGATGAACAAGCTACATTATTTGAATCCGGAGATATAATATGGTACTGCAAAAATTGTAAAACTAAAAAATCTGCTAAATGTTCTAAAATGAGTGTAGATACGGGTGTCTCTAATAATATTTCTCTCTCTGAAATTAAATCTCTTTTAAATGATTTGAAGCGTGATATCTTTGATGAAATGAATGATAAATTTAATACACTCACTAAATCTGTCTCCTTTTGTACCGATAAAATATCTGATTTTGAACAAAATTTAATACAAATGAATAACAAACTAAAACAACTCGATCTTATAAAACAAGAAAATACTGATTTGAAACATAAAGTAAAACAACTTAATGATAAAATAGATGATCTTGAACAATATTCGCGAATAAATAACGTGATTATTCATAACATCCCTGAGAAAAAGGACGAGAATGTATTTAATATTATTCGTGATATTGGCCAGAAAGTCGGCGTTCCTGTCACCGATAATGATATTGATGCCGCACATAGAATTCAAAATATGCGTAATCGTGCTACGAAGACTCGTAATATTGTTGTAAAATTTACCAATAGGAAAATTAAAGATAGCCTTATATCCTCGTTCAAAAAACATAGAAATTTAACTACATCAGATTTAAATTTCGAGGGCACGGCTGAAAAAGTTTTTATAAATGAACACTTAACTCCTAAAAATAGTGCGTTATTTAATAAAGCCAGAGTTGAATTAAAACAAAAAGACTTTAAATATATATGGTCAAAAAATGGTAAAATCTATGCTAAGAAAAATGACACTTCTAAAACCCACGTGTGTAACTGTGAAAGTGACATTATTAAGTTGTTGTAAGCTACTCAGTCTTATTCGAACTGCCTAGTTATTTTTTCGGACAATTTTACACCTTAATAATGACTCTGTCGGTATATTACCAAAACGTTCGTGGGCTTAGGTCCAAAACGAATAAAATTCGTGTTAACTCTCTATCTTGTGACTTTGACATCTTATGTCTTACGGAAACAAATTTGAATGACT
This sequence comes from Harpalus rubripes, assembly GCA_963082715.1. Lineage (NCBI taxonomy): Eukaryota > Metazoa > Arthropoda > Insecta > Coleoptera > Carabidae > Harpalus > Harpalus rubripes. Next base: position 61,141,380 of record OY720448.1, on the reverse strand, counting down.
CCATCCTGGACAATGAAATTCTCTCCGATGACTACTCCATAGTCAGGCGCGACAGATCTACAACTTCATCATTAAAATCTGATGGCGGTGGCGTGCTCATCGCATTGAAAAAGGGTCTACGATTTCAGGAACGTCACAACTGGTGCAGTAGTTCGGAGGACATTTGGATAACATTGTATCAACCTAACAAACATGATGAACTACATATTTGTTGTGTATATTTACCTCCTGCAGATAGTCTTGCTCTACATAATTTCATAACTAATTTATACTCAATTATAGACAATGTGAAAACAGGAAAATTTCTAATATGTGGTGATTTTAACCTACCCCTTTTACTGTGGGCTGAGCAAAATAATGGAGAGGGTCTTAAACCCTATAACACGTATAATGTCCCATCCTCTGAATTTGTAGACTGCATGTCATACTGTAATTTATTTCAATTTAATAATGTTACAAATATGAATAACCGCATATTAGATTTAGTGTTGTCTAATATAACAAATATAAAAATTAGAGAATGTGTGTCACCCTTATCGAATATTGATTGTCATCATCCACCCATTGAAATTTATTTAGATTTTAAATCTATTTCCGCCCTCAATATTAATTGCAAAACTAAATATTTATTCTCAAAAGCAAATTATGTTGATATTAATCAATATATAAATAATATAAAATGGGGTGACGTTTTTTCAAATTTAACAACTGAAGATATGGTTTCAAATTTTTATGATATATTAAAAAATGCAATCGAAACTTATGTTCCGAAGAAAAACGTGTATATTAATACCTATCCTTTTTGGTACTCTAAAAATCTCATTAAATTAATTCAGGAAAAATCAAAAGCTCATAAAAATTTCAAGCGCTTTCATACTCCGTATTATTACAATCATTTTTCTTTATTACGAAAAAGAGTGAAACATTTAATAAAGGAATGCTACAATAACTATATAAATAATATCGAGTCACAAATACAAACTAACTGCAAAAAATTCTGGTCTTTCGTAAAAAGTACAACAAAAACTCAAAATATTCCCAGTATAATGACTCATAATAATAATACAGCTTGCAATGGGCAAGATATTTGCAATTTATTCTCCGATTTTTTTAAATCGACCTACACGAATAATTCTGGGAATATTTTACAATCTAACCCTACAAATAGCCATGTTAGTATTGCTAATGTTAATTTTAATACAGATGAAGTTTTTAAAGTTCTTTCAACCCTAGACACGAATAAGGGTGCAGGGCCAGACAACATACCTTGTATATTCATCAAGTCATGCGCTGAATCCTTAAGCACACCCCTCACAATCATTTATAATCAGTCCCTTGCTGAAGGTCACTGTCCAACCAGATGGAAAAAAGCTTTTGTTGTTCCTGTTTTTAAGTCAGGCAATAAAAGCTCAGTAATTAACTACCGGCCCATTTCAAAACTTTGCATTTTTGAGAAAGTTTTTGAAAAATTAATATATAAAATTTTATTCGCAACTTTCAAATCTTACATCATTCCAGAACAACATGGATTCTTTCCAGGTAGGTCAGTTGACACCAATCTCGCAATGTACACTGATTACATAATTAAAAATATGGACGACCGGGTGCAAGTGGATGCTATCTACACTGATCTCAGTAAAGCATTCGACAAAATTGATCACACCATTTTACTTCATAAACTTTCTGAGATCGGTGTACATGGTAACTTACTTTCCTGGTTCAAATCATACCTTTCTGATAGGACACAAAGCGTCGTTGTAAATGGGTTTGAATCCCATTGCGTAAAAATAACTTCTGGAGTCCCACAAGGATCCCATCTTGCACCATTATTATTTAATCTTTTTATAAACGATGTGTCAAAATGTTTTAAATCTTGTAAATTTTTAATGTACGCAGATGATCTCAAAATATTCCATAAAATCTCGTGCGAAAGTGATTGTTTGGCTATCCAAGCAGATCTCAACAGGTTTCATAAATATACAATTGAAAATAATTTGATTCTGAATATTAATAAATGCTGCAAAATATCTTTCACACGGAATAGAAATATCATAGAACACTCTTATAATTTTAAAGGATTAACTATACAAAATATCTCTCAGGTAAAGGATTTGGGTGTTATTCTGGACCCTAAACTTCTATTTGATGTACATATTGATAACATTATAAAAAAATCATACCGTATGTTAGGATTTTTAATTAGATCTGCAGAGAACTTTAAAAACGCATCCACTATCAAAACATTATATTTTGCACTTGTTCGAAGTCAACTTGAGTTTGCTAGTTTGTGTTGGTGTCCTCAATATATTGCATATATAGAAAGAATAGAAAATATTCAAAAAAAATTAATATATTTCTTTAATAAAAAATTTCCAAACCACACGATTACTCTTCCATCTCTTGAGAACAGACGCATATTATTAGACTTAACATTTCTGTATAAAATCATTAATAATTTCATTGATTGTCCCTATTTATTAAGTCAACTGTCTTTGCGTGTATCGAATTATGATACTAGATCAATTAACCTTTTCACATATAAATTTAGTAATACGAATTCCTCGCTTAATGCTCCTCTTAATCGCCTTCCAATTTTGTATAATAAATACTGTCAATTAAATAATTTTCCCGATATATTTTCATGTAATTTATCATATTATAAAAAGCTGTTGTTACGATGTTTAGTTAATAATTAACTTTGTAATTCTACTGTATTATCCTAAATTTTTGTACCCAATTGTACTGTCATAATGTATTCTATACTCTTCTTCTATTTCTTGTATCTGAAATGTAATTGTGCCGTTCTGTTATTGGGAGTAAAATCCTGTTGAATGGCCTATTTTTCTATAAATAAATAAATAAACCGAAAGGTTTTATTCAAGAAGGTAATGAAAATGTGGTTTGCAAGCTGAATAAATCTATATATGGATTAAAGCAGAGTGGTAGATGCTGGAATAATCATTTAAATGAATCTTTAATAAATCTGAGATTTGTTAGAAATGAAGTAGATCCTTGTGTTTATGAACTAGACAAAAGATGGTAAAGCAATATTATGTATCTACGTAGATGACATGCTTGCAATAACGGAAAATGAAACAACGAGACGTAAAATCAAAAAGATGCTTGAAAGTTGTTTCGAAATCAAATATATTGGAGTAGTTTCAAACATGCTAGGCGTAAAATTTGATAGAAGAGAAGATAATAGTATTACGCTTTCTCAAGAAGAATACATTGATCATCTACTTGATCGATTTAATCGTCAAGATGCAAAAGGAGCGAAAACTCCTATGGAAGTGAGACCTGACTTTCTCGATGAAGAAAAAGAAAATGAAAACGAAGACTGTGCGAATATTCCTTATCGGGAACTGATCGGTGGACTTCTTTATCTATCACAAAGGACACGTCCAGATATCGCATTCGCTGTGGCTAAAATGGCTCAATACTGCTCCAACTTCAATAAATACCACTGGAAAACAGCTAAACGAGTCCTTCGATATGTAAAAGAAACAAAAGACTACAAGATTAGTTATAAACCGACGGCTACGTCATAAAGCTTGCAGACGCACCAGTACTCTGGAGAAGTACGAAACAAACTGCTGTTGCTCTAAGCACGATGGAGGCAGAATACATCTCAATGGCTACATGCGCGAGAGAAATAGTTTGGATAAGAGAATTGTTTAAATCGCTTAACTTACAAGAAATAAATGGTAGATCAACTTTGATATAGTGTGACAATCAAGCGGCGATCGCACATGCTAAAAATTACATAGACAAGTCTAAAAGCAAACACATCGCTATAAAATACCATTTTGTTCAAAAGAGAGTAATGGATGGTACAATTGAATTAAAGTATGTATCGACAGATCGAAATCCGTTAAGTATGAATCTCCACAAAACCCACTGTCACTGGATGCTACAAACTGCTAACTAAAAGATGAACGTAAAGATCATCTATGTAAAAGAAGATCCTTCCGAGGGGGGGATTGTAGGATGTTTTGGATCATAGTTAGTTATGATAATAGATGTAAAAATAAAACAGTAGTGTTATATGTCAATATAATTTTGTCTAATACATTTTGTATAATTTAAATGTGTTAATATACTCTTATTCAAATTTAAGCATTGCCTGGTGTATTATTGAACTATCTAACAATAACTAATTTGAAAGTTGTTTCAAATTAGTTCTGAAAAAATAGTTTTAAAATTTCTAATTGCGACTATACCTATATGTATTTTAAAAGATTATTTATAACTTTTTACTACTGTATAGTGCATACATGCAAATTTGGAATCATTACAATATTTAATTTGTCAGCATAGAGAGAAAATATATTGACAATTAGACAATTGTCTGTCATACGTTTAGCCGAAAGTTCCGACCATCATAAGTATATAGTTATGGTTTTAGTTACTTACCTGATATTGAGTTACCTGTCTGAAAAACAAAATAGTGAAGAATAAATAAAACAAATAGATATTTTTTTAATTACATTGATATATTTCTGTTTTCAATGAACAATAGTTTATTTGACTTATTATAGAAGTATTAGGTACACTGAAAAGCATAAATGCTGTTAAGAGTGAAAATATAGATCTCGAGGAAGATTCTATATTTTTTTTCTAAATTAGGGAATGTATGTCATTTTCTTTCTCACATTAACTTTAATTTAGAGAGATCTGTTTATAAGTAAGTCATTCATAGTTCACATCATATCAAAAAATAGTATCATATATACAATATTGGTACAAAATATTAAGCCAAGGATATGTACACACTTTTTGTCTACAGCCTGAAACAATTATCATCACACAAGTCGCAAAATTGACTCTTATTCTTTCGTATACACAGTAACGTACCAGGGAATATCATTTTCAAACGTAATTGAAAGCTATTTTCCTTTGGCTACGTTACTGGTAAAATTACTGCAAAATAAACAACAGTTTTGCCTTTTCCATCTTTTCATGCTTATATGGTAAGCTTGTTTTGTTCGCCCGTACAATCACAGAGCAGCTTTTGAGTTGTATTAAGCAATGAGAAATAATGGTGGCAAAATGTTGTCGGAAAATGTTTTATTCTATTGTCTTGTTTGCACAGTAGAGCATAGAAGAATATAGCTATTTGTCACATTTTGTCACCTGAAGGGAATATTATTTGTTATCCTAACAATTACTTATTTCTATGTCTTTACTATATTCAATTACCAAATCTGTTGCTTATTACAGTATTGTTGTCGTTACTGAAATGGATCAATAACGAATTATGCCAAGCTAACTTTAGATACAAAATCTATTTATAAATATGAAGAACAATACAATTTTCTCCTTGACATGACATAATTGATGTTATAAAAATTTATTCTTTTTCCGATATTCGTATATCTTCGATATATTTTTGTAATGGGTTATATGACCTTGATCAAATTTAGAGAAAATATTTACATAGTTATTTTTAATATACATAAAGTTAAAAATAATATGATCGTATTTTTAAAACTTCTTAGTAAGTATTAATAGAATTTGAAAAAAAAAACGATATTAACCTCTGTGACGTCTTTTTCATTCTCGTATTTTGTATTAGGCTAACTAAATTTTAAATATAGATTTACAACATGTTTATAAATTTTGTTATCAACATTTGTTCAAAACATATGCTAATAGTGTTTTTAAAAGATACTAGAAATTTTAATAACATTTGTTACTTCTTCCATGAACATATTGACAGTATTGTTAATTAACATTGTTAATAACAGAAATTTTGTGATAGCTCTGGAGGCGAATTAGATCAAATGATGTTAATAAATGTTTCTTTTGGTGGCAACAGTGTTAATAGCGTTCTCCTCGTGAATCACTTCTCCACCGAACTGAACAAACTGCCAAATTAATTATTTATATCAAAATTAGTTCAGCTATTTCCTTGTTAATAAAATGTTAATAATTTCATTTATAATTTGTCTCAAACTTTCTTATTAACATTTATATTATTTACATTGTTGTTATCATTTTGATCAGGACAGGCAAACAAATTTTAGTAACATTACTAATTAAGAATTTTCTTTAAATTATGTTTTGCTATTATTTTCGGTGTAAAGTCAGATTATGCAATGGTCATGAGACATGACGTCATAAAGGTAATACCGTTTTTCTCAAAATCTATTAATTTTGTAACATTTTTTTAAATACAAGAAGTAGGTATATTATTTTTAATTCTATGGTTAGATGGACAAAGCTGGTAATAAAACCCATTGGAAATTTATTTACAACAATTATGATTTAAAAAATAAACTAATGGCACAATTCGTCATCGATCTGAATCATCCAACCCGAACCAACTCAGTGTGATATAGGTCAGGTTTCTAATATTTACGCTTATAAAGTAAACTATTCTACAGGGTACATAAAAATACATTGTTTGTGTATTGACTTCCGTTGAACGGAACAGAAAACATCCAGTAATTAACGATTATCATTATATATGCTTGGAAATTAAACAATTATGTTCGGGGAATGCCACAGAATTCTAAGCAACTGGTAGCAGATAAATATCACAGATTAAAATAAAATGTAAGTTAGAGCGATCAACTGCCGAAGGATATGGAGATAGAAAATGAAAAAAGAAAATAAATTGAGTAAGGAGGAGCTAGAAAAATTGGATGATTTAAAGTAAACAATAAAATATATTCCTTTCAAAACAATACCTCATATTTCATAGAAAAGCTATTGGGTGCCAGCAGACACATGACTTGAGCGATCCTGAAATGTTTAATATCAAGTGACTTGTGTGCGTTTGTCACTTTGACAAGAAAAATATTTTAAATTATTTTTATTTTATTATTTTATAATTTTAATACAATGAAATTAAAAAACAAGAAATAGTAGATTTTATATTAATATTTACATGATTTGTATTTAATTTTTCTTTTTCCCACCTATACCTAATGGAACCTAATCATTAATCGTGAACAACAAAGTTTTTCAACAATAATAATTTTTGATGTTATTACAAATTTGTGTATATTATTTTCTATATTTTAAAAATATATAAATATTTTGAAGTATCTGCATTCCAAACAAAATTGTAAAAGGCCAAATAAAAATAAAATATTGTGAAATGATAAGCGGACACAAATCAGCTGATACATACCAAGTATTTCATGGTCGCTAGAGTCACGTGTTTACTTGCGCTCTACTTAAATTTAGATTTTTAAGTGTATTGTTTAGACATCCTTAATTAAACAGTACTTTTTGTTGGCACTTCTCACAATAATATAATTTCTGAGACTATCTAATATACATTATTTCAAAATAACATTAACAATAACGTCATCCAAAACACTCGTAAATGTGAATCACAAAACAGAGGAAAGATATAAATACTATGGCATTATAACACTTCGTTATCACGTCACTGTCGTGTCAATGGCAATCAGAATACTTTGTAGAAATAAATTAAAATTTAGCATAACTCCTCCTAAAATAAGCGATACTAACCTACTACAAACTACTGCATTTTTGTACTATAAGTGGGCCAAAAATGTAAAATTAAAATATTTATCTTTCAACTTTGTATTTACATAGCAAGCTTCAACATTTCCACATCATAACAAACGGTTTGGAATGTATCCACATAGGTACATCTATATTAGGTTTGTTCGTGTCGCACCATTGCGTCTACGGTTTACTGCCGCGCCCATATACTTTGTATGGAGGCGGCAGTAAACCGTAGACGCAAAGTAGCGAAACGAACAGACCTATTAATTTTTACACAATTATAATATTAATCAATATTCTTATAAAGATTATTCAGAAAAATAATTAGTATGGGTGGATAACTCCGCTTAGCTGGTAATACCAGCTCATAAAATTCGATGAACTAATTTACTTTTTAGTAAACAACTTAAAAAATTCATTTAGTCCGAGAAATTTATTAAATTTCTATTAAATCTTTTTAGAAAATTCCATCAGTTAGAAAATATCCACATAATTTTATTGTAAATACTGTTTCTGAAAATATTTTTTTTATAACTTCAGTTACGAATGCATTTAATTCAATAGTAATTAACTAATTCATATTTTCCGAAAATAATGAAAAATATTTATATTCGGCAACTTCAATCCAGTCAAACTTACTTTTCTAGACCTGCTTTTATTAAGGTTTATAAATAAGCTAAAAGAAAACTGTAAACATCGTTTATTCGCTCATTTACTCTTTTCATTTGATGAATAAAAAAGATAAATGAGTGAACTCACATCACTATATGTCTTTGGAAACATGAGTTTGTTAAATGTAATTTTCCGCGAAAAAACATATGAGGAAATTAACAGAAATATTTAAAAATACATTTATATTTTTTAAAATAAGTTTTGTATGCTATTAAAATGTAGATACTTACTAATTTCTTTTACAACTAGATTGCATATTTCTTTTATTTCATCGTTTCAGGTTATGTATACTGTAAGAAAGTATACTATTATTATTAATATTATAATTATTAATAAATCTGTAAATAATAATTATTTTGAATAAAACAAAATTAAACACTAAATACATTTCCAATGATGATCATTTGTTTCTATGTTTGTTGAAAATTTTATAATTAATTCAAATATATTTCGGCCCACATTTAAAATATTAATAATTATATTTCTATACACAGATTATAAAAGCCAAAAACTTAAAACATTTTTGAGCAATACTTCAAGTGTATAGTCTTATCTACACTATTAAAGCTTTATTTTATAGGTACAGGTTCTACGTTTTAAATACATATAGAAGTACTCAAGAAGTATGAGTTTTATATAGCAAAAGTAAAATTATACAAAATAAATATTTAAAATTTACTATGCAAAATCATGCATGAAATTTTTCTACCCTTGGGCAGTTGTTAGCTTGCAAAGTTGAGTTGAGTAACATTTAACAATCATATATATCTCTTTAACATCGCGAATAACAATTAACATCTGAGTAGTACTAGTGACACGTAAAACTACATGGCTTCGTAACATCGCATTATTATCATTAGAATCACAATGGGCCAATCAGTTTCTTATAGACATATATGAATCTTATATTTATAAAAAATAGCAAGTTGCATTTTGAATTAAATTTTGCATCTTATCTTGCGAAGCTTGCATAGAAACATCTGTAAATATTCGTGCAAAAATATTTAAAATTTTTACATTTACTGAAAATGAAGAGGCTAGTTCTGTGAGGAATAGTTTAGTGTAAGAATAGTTACTTTCAAGAAGGCAACTAATATATTTTTGGAATTATTTTCATCATAATATTACTTGAAAACTCAACGTAAATGCGCAATTCGAGGCGCAATTATAACACAATACCTCTTTTGAATTCATACGTAGATATAGGAATACATTGCCTACATTAAATGTCAATAATGAAAATGAAATTGTAGGTATAAGAAAAGTCAAATTTTTGAATTTATAAGATAAAGAAGTTTCGATTGAGTCTACAATTTATTTTTTAGGAAAAACATTTATTTATGTTATGTATCCATCGTCATCCAAATAGTTTTATCAATTATTGTCTCAGGGTTTACATTTAAAAGATGATATTGACTTGCACACTGTTTTTACCCTTATTGCGTGTTATAATCAGCACTCAATAAATTTCGATATTTAATCAAAGCTGTTATAGAGAGTTCACATCAAAGGTAACATGAGCGATTTAAAATTTCTATTAATAGTTGAATTGAACTCAACCACGCGTCCCTCACTGTTATTTTATTTATATTGTCGATACAGCTCATCATAAATTTTTAACGAATAAAAATACCTCTTTACATAGCGCACAAAAGTTTAGTACACCAATTAATATTTTCATAATAACATTATTTATCAAGAATAAGTATAGTAGTTAATTTGAAACTTCTTTATGTTATAAATAATGGAGAATACAATAAAGTTGTACATGCAAAATTAAAAATACACCGAGTGCGCGTTTATTGTAAATTAAAATGATGTAGAGTATTCACATATTTTTTACTTATTATTAAGACATTTCAGGATATAATGTAGATAAATCAAACACTAAACTGTAACCATTTGCGTTTCTGAATTTTAGATTTACTCGTATTTGGTTATAAAAAGAAAGGTCGTACAATAACTGATTCGATCGATGATAAATGACAGCAAAATGTAAAAATGACAATTAATCAATTATTTAGTAGCCAAATGCGTCATTACAGTTTATTTCATATATTCCGTGAAAAAAAAATATTACAAAAAATATAATGAATTATTACACAGAGGTATTAAATACTTTCAAGGTCGTAGGCAGAACAGAATATTAAGCTGGGACCACATAGTTGGTATTCGCCGATTAACGAATATTCGCCTTTCGCCGAGTAATGTTCGTCAATTGGCGAGCTTACATCTACAGACATGCGTAGTTTGCCGAGCATTGATTATCGTGCTCTATACAACTATGTAGGTAAATATTCATTCCCTTTCACTCGGCTAGAAAAACCGACACGAAGCGGAGTACAGACGAGCACCGAATCTTCGCGGCGAGCAGTCCATCCACACATTCGACATTTGACGAATGTTTGTTTGGAAATCGCCGAATGCCGAATGTGTGGTCCCGGCTTTAGTAGAGCTCATGATTTTACCCAGGGCTTACCTATATTTTTTTAATACGTAATAGAAGCACACATATTAGTGAACTGAAAATTTGAAATTTATTTTATAATTGTGAAGAATCCAAAAACAATAAAAAAATATGTAATAACTGTTATGTATGCAAGTTTTAATTATGTGCAATTATGCAGCCTACAGTTTTTGCCGTAAAATGAACAGGTAATTTCGTAAAACTAAAATCCTATGTTAAATCCCTATGTTCACCCCTGACCGCCAACACGCGGTATATATTTAAACACTATTGATATGAGATAATTTATTTATTGCATATAAAAGAAAATAAAAATTACTGGGCATTTAATTTTTTTATTAATCTTTAGTAATGTTTAGAACGTATTCTTGCATAGCATCTTATACATTTATCTTAATATGTATACATAGAATTTATTTTAAAACGCAGCATATGGTTTATCACTTCCATGGTTACACACTCAAAAGATGAAGCAGTAATGTAATATTTGTCCATTTTAAAATGCAACATTATAAAGTGTGAATGGAATTATTTTTGAACATTTTTTTACATTAAAATTACGAATTTTTGTAAGATGTGCTACATTAAAGTTTTGATATTTTGTCAATTGTATGTAGGCTTATTTTTTGGAAAGTAATGATAATACATAACTACAAATTTTTCTATGGTGCATTTTAAAATGGACAAATATTACATTGCTGTCATTCTTTGATAGTAGTGTGTAACCATGGACGTGTTAAAATAAATTCCTTCACTGTAGTATTTGTAATTGTACTTTTTTCTTATTTTTATCATGGCTCAATTTTTACCAGGGCTTACCCCTGGCCAGCCCCCCTCGGGCTACGACCTTGAGTAGCATCATTAGTTTAAATGTATCAAAACATATATTTCTTTTTTATATTTTGATTTCATATTGATTGCTGTAAATTACTTCTCGCCAAACAATTTCTTTTTGTCATGTAAGTCAATGTGGTCGATTGCGATATTGCGAAGCAATTTTTAATCGATTGCAATGTCATTTTTGATCGATCGCGAAAGCCATTCGTTTAAAATTTGCACTTTATTATAAATATGAAACCATATTACTGCAAGTGATGAGAGGCTCGACCAAAATGAATAATAGTATTATTGAATGTACAGTAATTATTAGCAAAGAGAATGAGAAATGTGGTTAATATAGGCGGCGAATATTACCATGTACCGTGAAGTCCATATAATGGTTGTAATTAGGAAATGGACGGAACAAAACTATAATATAGTTTATAAGGAATATGCGTTCGAATGATTATTGAATAAATCATCGGAATAATGAAGACTGTAGAAAATGGCGAGGTTATATATTTGAAATGTTATATATTGTTACGCCAGTAGACATGTATGCTGGCAAATATCAGCTTTATATTTTTTAATTGTTCGACACGATATTTGTTTTTAATAACTCATATTTTTAAATTTTATAATATAAACCTCAATATTTATAAATTGGTCTACTTCTACTACTCTTAATAAACCAAAGTACGCATTAATAATAATAATAAAAAAAAAATAGAAGAGTAATTCCATTTATTATTAGGTATCTCTTGTTTCAAAAACTTGCCTAATTTAATTTTTTTTTTATTTTGTTACCAGTAGCCTTTCTCGTTGAGTTATTTAATTAAATTTTGATAGTGAAAAATGTTTAATTTATTACAATGTGAAAGGTAAAAACAATCAACTATATTAAAACATCTTTCAGAATTGTTTCTTATTTAGATCTCCTTTCAATCACGTCCATTAAACATTACGAAATTACACTATCCTTTATCATGACTGAGCCCTTACTATGTCTGGATTAATTAGATTATTGAGCCTTTTTATCTTTCACATCGTAATAATGTCTAAGTACTGTTACATTAATCGATTTTTTATTAATTCTTTCGATAATTCGATTTATTATATTGGAATATATGGACAGATTCACAGAACGCACTCATAAAACTATTTTTACGTAGTAGTTTAGAATAACTCACAAAAAAATGTCGTGCCTGAGTCGAATTGTGAAATTCTAGATTTGAGGATAATAGATTCTTTTGAACAATATTTAATAATATAATGCTAAATATAAAAATTAGTTTTCTTTAGTGTAAATTATGTAATTCGTAAACTAGGTATGCATAATTTAAATATGCCATTAATTTAAATTGATACTGATGGTTCTAATGAAAATTTAATTAGGAGGTGAAATTAAAAAATATTATTTGTCAGCTAAATAAATTTATTGGAAACTTTGACAGGTGGAAATAACGGGTCTTAATGTTTATATTATAACATTTACGAATATAAGTTACCAAAGATAAATCTTCGTTATGAGAAAAAAGTATGCTATTCCTTTGATAAATATTTTACGAAAGTTAACAAAAACATTGACGCGACGTACCTACTGATAACGAGATAATAAGAAAAAGATGAAGATGAAGGCACAAGGATTGCCGGTTGAATAACTAATTATTATTATTATTATTATTTCCAACCATTTCATTCCAATAAAACATTGGTTGACTTCTTGTGTAACACTTGAAAGCTATGCGAAGGTAATATTTGTCTTCTAGCAACATATTGTCGCCTATGCAAAAATTCCCTTGTGTGTAATCAACATCGAACAATGAAAACGAACTGTAAGTGTAATATTGCGGATGTAAAACTTATTGTTTGAAGGGAATATATAGAGATTTATTTGATGACTGGTTTTCTCTATACACATCTGCAATTGTGCGGAACTGTGCAGCGGCTTTAAAGCATCACATTTAACATCAATAGGTACATTCAATTATATTATCGGAGAGTTAATACTCATTACCAGACAAATACAGAAATACACACATTGTCATTGCTTGGTAACTGCTATAAGCTGGGTGTACACGATATACTTTACTTAAATTTTGGTTGCCCACAAATCATATTTTTCAAACTAGGTAGGTCTCCGACCAAAAATTAAATTTTAATAATTTATTAAGTGAATAATAATGTCAACAATAATACTGGATTTAATGTTTACATAATATAGCATAATATTAGAATTAAAATTTGATGGACAAGGTTTTTTTTCTGAAAAACATCTCGTTATTTGTGTACCAAGGCTGTAAAAGTGATCTTTTTAACTGAATCTGAAGTTTGCAGCCGAAGAGAAAGTCAATGCCAACATATCAGATGAGATTAAAAAAGGAACTTTTAAGCCGAAGTGCAAACAACTTTTTTTGATGATTATTTATTTAAAATTAATATCTGATTGAATCATGTCACTTGCAGAGTGCTTTGATGTCATCTGGATAACTCGCAAAACAACCTTTCCGTCAAAATATTTAATAACCTAAAAATGAACATAAAGTGCCTAATAAGATTAATTAATGTCTAGTATGAAAATGAGCGATAGCGACAACAATTTTTACAAGTACTTCCCCTGAAATTTATTTGCTATTTAAATATAATGGCCGTTTGTTACATGGTGCTTAGGCGCTATGATTCGTATTTACGAATACGTGATCATGTGTAAACAATGAAAATCGCAAAATGATACAACGGTCCGTTTTAAGAACTTAACGCACGAAAGATGGTTTATTTAACTTTTGACGAATGTTTTGACACATATGTATACGAGACTAAACTTATAATAATTCGGCCGGTTTACATTTTCAACAAATTATAAAATCTACACAAATGGTTAGAAATTTCTACAAGATTCTTTTGGCTATTTTAAATATTGTCTTAAAACTTTAAAAAACTAGTGAAAATAATTCGATTGGTATTTTCAGGGTGATATTCTAGTCCAGATTTAGCTTTTTCGAGAACTTTTTTTTTAGCACAATGAAAAACAACTTAATGAATGACATGATTTGTGGTATATTATATAAGTTATTCCTTATTGTGTCAGCTGATTGTCAAATTCATTACGGACCACGTATTGTGTCAATAGGGACGCACTAAATTTTAACGTAGGGGAGAAGTGGCATGAAAGGGACATTTTTGTTTTGAAGAGTTTGAAAAATAAATGAGGAAACAATTTGAACAGATACGAACAGAATTGAAAATTCAATTATTTTACTATTGAAATAAAATATAATTATAAACCTTTTTTATTCTTAGTTGTATATTTCTGATCTTTAAAAAAATGTATTTTGTCCCTTTCATCAATAGATTGTATTGAAAGGGACATAATAATTTATGAAAGGGACATTGCGTAATAACAAGGAAAATCACCTTGTACCTACTGGTATTTTATTTTATACCTACTAAACAAGTACGTGTACGTACATGTAGAAAAGTACGTGTAGTGTTAAGTATCTATTCTTTCAAATCACATTTTCAAAACTAATTGCAAATCAATAGTCACATTCCTTTCTTAAAGATAATTCAAGGAAATTAACACATACACATAGGTAATTCAGTAGGAAGTCAACAGTTTTTTATTTCTTTTCTTAAAAATAATTAACTTGAAAATGAACTTACTCACTTACAGATAATTCAATCCCTTTCATAACCGTTTGTTGTGTCCCTTTCATAAATATCACACAAATTAAAAACATACCCTCTAAAGCTACAATTTTTTTTAGAAGGTACTGTCCTTTCTTTCTCCTGTAATTGAATGTACAACTAATTATGTACAATGACAAACAGTTCAATAAACCATTTACACCATTTCCAAAATAAAGTCGCTATCTTTGAAAAGACAGAAGCTTGAAGTTAGCTGCGAATAGGTGTGCATTAGTGTTGCCATACAATATAAATACTTTTGCTTCGGGGAGATTTTCTCCTATGTAATCGCGTATCGCGTATCGCGTATCACGGACTAATGAATACGGATCCATGGAAATGCAGCCTTACTGATGTGAAAAAAGTAAAAAGTGACACGTTACGGTTGTCAAAGGCTAACAGGAAACGTATAATAATTATGTATGTAATAGCCGCCTAAAACAGATTATTTTTTCCAAAAATGCTGACAATATTGAATGCAATAATTAAAGTATATGATAAAATGTATAATTAAAACGTGAACTTATTTAATTCATTATTTCTCTATTCTTATATTCATAGATATTCGTATACTTTATTTTGTTATGTTGTGTTTGAGAACTTGTATAATTATTAGTTGCTTTATGTAAACTATAAATTCAGCATTAGTAATTCCTAGACACTACACTTTGTTAGTACAAGTAATATTTACAAAGTCCTGGAATCCAGTTATGGTATAACATATGTACAAAGCATGTTTACTTATTTCACAGAACACAGGCTATCCATTTATTTTGAAAGACAAAGATTTACTCAAAATATGTTCCCTGATTTGCCATAAGAGTTTATATCATATTTTGCCTATTCCTGACATCTGACCTTTAGTAAGAAGCGTAGTTCTTAAGATGTGAATAAAACCTTTATGAGATTTTTGTTTTAAAATTAATGCCAAAGGGAGAAATAGGTTTTTTAAAGATGTAAAATACAATTTAGATGATAATTTCCAGATTTTTGTATACACACTTCGTATAATAATTTCTAATAGTCTATTTGTCTATCATAATTTAAAATTTAAATTACTCATATTTATTCTAGTGTACACCCTGCTTTAAAGTTAAAGACAATAATCGTAAAGTTCGCGCAATTACAGCTGCAAGTCCCCACATATTCAGTACTAGATAATTTCATAAAACATAAATAACTTGTAATTATTTTACAGTACAGCAGCTTTATATAAGCATTGACCATGGCACTTGAAAATATAATAACACGTTTTATGAGCACGGTCACCACGGGTTGATAAAGACGACAATTGTAAGAAATAATTGTTTTAGAGTGATGGTGGTTTGCAAAGAAAGCAGATGAGATAGCGTGCAGTATCTCACCAAATATTCTAATGAAATATCTTTTCAAAAAAATGTTAATCTTGTGCTCTTTTATTTATATAAATATTTATTATTTGTCAAGCACTAAGTGATACTAGCATTTAACCGATGTAGATTATGAAGCTTGTATACTAGATAATAACCTAGTAGTAGCCATTCCCTTATGCAAAATAAAGAACTGTGTGAAGAACAGTGGAGCGGGAGATTTAAATAAAAATATAAAGTACTTCATATTTATTAATATAAAAATAATTTTATTTTTATTAAACTATTACAAATAATAATTTATGGTGCAAGTGTGTAAAAACATATTTTATCCACAAGTGGAAAGTTTTGCACACGAGGTGTAAGCCGAGTGTATTATTTTCAGCATGTAGATAAAACGTCTGTGCCTTCGAATGATATACAAATTTTTTCCAATACCTAATTTTAAGGTAAGTAACTTTTACAAATAATATTTAATATTTATTTCATTAAAACGTTTTTTTATGGTTGCTATGGGTATGAATTTACTCATTTTCATTAGTGTTGCTTTCTTAACCATATTTCAATATACAACATTTAAAAGTAAGTGTTGAAAAAAATATTTTATAACATTATATACAGAAATACTTGTAAACAAAAATAAAATATAGCGGATCAATTAAACAGAATTGTATTTTTTACATAATGTTGTCTGCTCAGTTCTTCATTTATATGTAAATACCTGCTGCTCTGTCCTCATTTCAGTTATAAAATATGTAAATCAAATACACATCATCAGTACAGTTAGAAATATGTACACAGTTTGTAATCAATAAAAATATTACTTTTATGGAATGGTATAACTATTTACATTGAGGAAGACTATGACAAATACAGATATGAAATACTGTTGCTTCAAATAATATGAAAAATTTTATCTTTGAAGCTATTCTTTGAAAAGTTGATAAAATATAAAAGGAAAAAGCCCACACGAAAGCGAACGCGGAGAAAAAGATCAATAACTATACTCAAAATAGAACCGCCGAGCAACAAGTTATATCTGACTTTGTTCATCAATATAACAACACATTATAATTTGTCACGAAGATATATTCCTGTCGAAAGAATCGAGGGACTTTGATATAAATAAAAATAATAAAACTTATATTCTCAAAGGTTATAAAGTTGCCACATATTGGGGCCTATTCTGTAACTCAGTGGTTAATTTTTAACCATCGGTTAAATTTTTTAACCAATCAAGTATGTTCACATATAACAAAAACAGGGATTTTTAGTTGTCAAATCAAAATCTATTGGATAAAAATTTTAACCAGTGGTTAAAAATTAACCACCGAGTTACAGAATAGAGCCCATTATCAGTTACTTTCTGCGTAAAAAACGTAAAATAAAAATAGTAATGATATTTGCATTTTCAAAATGTAATTCTTGCAATACGCTTTTTTATCATGTTGATTTGAATTTTAATTATGGACATTCGGACCTATTCTATAATAAACTGATTATTTTTTATCACTGGTTAAAACTGTTAAACTTTATTATTTTGACAACTAAAAATTTAATTTTTTGTTGTATATTTACAAACTTGATTGGTGAAAATTTTTAACAACTTGCTAAAAATTTACCAATGTGTTACAGAATAGACCTTTACAATTACTACGTTTACATGCAGTTTTGAAAATGGTTTCAGTTTTCAGTCAAAATTATACGAAACTGTTTACATGTAATTTTCAAAACAGGTTTGTAGATTGATTTGAAAACAGTTTCGGCGCATGCGCATTTGGCTGATGTAAGTGACAGATCCTCTTCACACTAAATTCTTCGTTTTGTCATTTTTCCAATTAATTTTTCTGTATCACTATCCACTAAAACTACACAACTGTCAGTTTATTTGTAGGTTAGTAACACAAAGCGACAGAAACGTTATGCTATGTACGCATGCGCAATATGGAAACTGAATTAAGTGTCTACATGAGTAGTTTTGAAACTAGTTTTCAAATCAAACCTATGAAATTTAGTTTTGGTTTGTGAGAACTCAAAACCGTTTTGACTCTGTATACATGACGTTTTCAAAACTAAAAACGTTTTGTAAACGGTTTGCAAACTGCATGTAATCTCAGCAAATTTATAGGTTGTTTGTTTCTCTCTCTGCACATATTAAGAAAAATGGCACCTGCAATTGCAAGTTGGGATGTCAAAAAAAAATTAAAAAATATTGCTATTAATTAAAACTTGATTTCTTAACAATTGTATTCACTAAAATACTTGTACCCTTGCTAAAACTTTGCATCGTTTTATATTTTAGATTCAATAAAAGCTTTTTAATTTTTAATAAGTTATTTTTAAGTGTTTCTAGACCATCCCCACACTTTGCGTTTAAATTTTGATAAAAGAAACGCGATGGATCTCACATGACAAACACGTAACCATATGTATAACCATAACTCCCGCCATTTGTTAGTTTAATATGCGCAGATCCCATTGCACATATTTTTATCTCTTTTATTGAATGCAACAATTGAATTGAAGGAAACAGAAAACTTTAAAATAATGCGATAACGTATTTTTAACATTATGTGAGAGCTGCGATATTATAGGTAAAGTAATTGCATATTTTTTAACTTTATGTGATCGTATCCGTTTCCAATTACAATGTTGGGAAAATCGGCTTCTTGATTGTAACTTTGCTTTTCAATTTCCAACGCTTTGAGACTTCTATTATTAGCCTCTATGAATGAACAGCTATAGATGCAATTAAATATTGAAGCAACAGTAATCAGCTTTAGCATATTGATAGAGTAGTGTTTGTGTCGGTTTGTGTGTAAGCTTTAGAGAAGTAATCGGTTCTCAACTCGTGCTTGAATTCTACTCTTCATTGAAATTGCAATATACAGATAATTTCTGAGTAATTAAATTATTATACTCCAGTTTACAGTCCATTACAAGCTGTCTTAAAGAGTCGACATGAAGGGTGCATATTTGTTTTATGAAATTATCGTTTTCTCCAGGATATTGTTCATAAATAATTTGTTTGTTGTACTTATACCGGGAGTTAATAAACAATGTATGATATTTTATGAAGTAGAGATCAAAATACGTCAAAAATTCCGAAATAAACCAGTTCTGAAATATGGCAAAGTTTTTAATTTTTACATGTCAGTTTTTTACTCGATCACCAGACTCATAAATCATGTGATATGACCTCCACGAACTACTTTCTGTGGAGACATTTGAAGAGCTTGTGTTTTTAAAAAAGTCTCCCGACAAATTACATTGTTGCTAAATCGACTGCAAGCCGCTAGACATATTCTGGGAATGCCATAACCATTAATAATCTTGTCGAATTACGTCAACGAATCAAATAAGGGTGCCAAACCACCAGACCACTCAATGCCCGGACTTCTTGATAGAGTACATGGTTTATTATTTTAGAGGTATATTGCGTTAGTTAAAGAGGAAGGAAGATATTTCGAACATTTTGTTTATCTTTAATAAATTACAACAAACTGTTCAGAATGTAATTAAATGTTTTGTTAATTAAATTGACATTATAGAGTAAATGATAAAACTAAACTTACCATATTTCAAAAATGATTCTTATTTGAATCCATGTTAACTTTTCGATTTATTTTGATCTCTCCTACGTATATTATGTCATCAAATATTCTTACATTTGTTATGTAACACCCTTTATGTTTCCATTTTCGTAAGTAAATTTTCACTTTCAGTTTTTTATTATAATGTACAATTCATTACTTCTTAAGAGTTCATGAAACTATCCGTTTCTAATAAGCAATGTCAATATCTGCTAAAAATATCAACACCGAAAGCTTATGCAAACCAAACATAAGCAATCACAAAACGCCTTTCGACCCGTTGCTTATGATAATCGCCAATTGAATGTAAAACAACAGTATCAAATCTACTAGTGATACAGTCCATTTTCTCTGTTTGTATCACAATATCAGTGTTACATTATAAATTGTTTCTTACAACACGGACCTACTGCAATATAGTCTCGGAATTATTGTATTTACAAAGAGAATCTTGCATTTCTTTGCGAGCGACAGTATTACTATAAAATCGACATTGTTTTTTTTTATTATTTTAAGTTTAACTACAAATTACCATATTTTTTTCCGAAATATGGATATAGTAAAACATTTATACATATATAATTTTAAAGCTCAGTTTCAAATGTGTTCACACATATAATTCTTGTTTGTTTCTTTTTGCATAAAATTGTTGATAGTGATAAAATGATTAATTATTTGAAACTGAAGCTATAATAGGTACCTTTTCATTAACCCTTACTTTCATTGTTACTTAGAGGAGAAGAAATAATTACAAATGTATTATTCATTAGAAATTAAGCCTGTTTTACATTACACAATATGTTATAAATTAAATTGAATTCATTAAAATATAACCTGTTTGTTATATAATATTTCTACCGGATTTAATTTTCAAAATTTTTGCCAAAAATTCATTAATATTATTTTTTCACCATGGCTAGTATTTTTTTATTGCGCATTTCAAAGACTGACTGCGCAGAATCTCGGATAATATAAGTTCAATATTTATTGTGCCGTAAAAAGCCCCTTTCAAACATTCCAGATATTTTTAATAGAACATATTCAATAAATTCAATCTCAAGAAATTCTGTAATGTAAATCAATGAACACGGCAAAATTCCTAAAATAAATAATATTATACATTGAAAATATGTTAAAAAGATGATAATGAGTATGTTTTATTATGAACTATAGTTTTACTATCATTTGCAAAGAAAAAATTCGAAATGGCAACAGAGAAAGAGACTTTGCATGGATTACCTAGCTTTGCGGAAGGCATTTAGATCGCTACGTGGACGTTTTCCGTATTATCGTTCAAATTACAATTGAAATTATATTCAGTAAATAATCATATTCTATACTACATTACACTTATTATATATGTTCAGTCTCGAATAATTAACACTGATTGGAAATGAAATAGTAGGGGCGCATCTTTGCAAAATACAATTAATATAAACATTCCAAAGCATTAAAAACTTTTCGTTTATCAATCATCTGAATAAAGTCTAAGGAGATGAAATCATTGATTGTCCTATATACATCGCCCCTACTAAAAACATTATCCATATTCATATCAAATGTAAAATGACAAAGACATTAAAAAGATATACCAGAAAATACTTACGCTGTTTTTTTGAGCCCAGATAGTTCTTCGACAAGACTCTCTTCATTTGCTACAAATCTTTTCTTCATAGCAGGGTGGTAATATTCTGGGTACTGTCCGTATTTTTGTTGTTGCTGAAACAATTAAGGCCCTTTTACAGACATGCAACGTAAGTGCACGAAACAGAAGAATATGTATTGGAGACTGTACAAGTTTTATATAATTGGAGGAGGCGAAAAGTTATTCATTTTGGTGTTCTCATCAAATAATGCAACAATTACAATTATTAATATACTCAAATTGGACAAGAAGCCAATGCACATCATGACGAGAAATTGACTAATTAATAGTATAATTAAATTAAATAATGAGCAGTAACGTCCTTTGGTTATATGCAGATTATTTAATTAAATTAATCGCTAATTCGGTAAATTATCATCATGACTTGCATTAGCTGCTTGTCCGATTTCAGGTATGTTCATCGCTGAACTCAAAATAGTCGCGTTGGGCCATGACGTATTTCGGTACACGCTTCTTAAATGCGTTAAGAAACGCATATTAAAATACTTTTTTTTAAATCTATATACAAAGTAGCCATTTGCGCTCTCTTTTGTCAACTCAAAATGTCACTTTGCCGCTCATGCTCGACAAGGTAGAAAAAATGCTCGCTGTCTCAACTAGTAACTATACAATTGTCAGAAATGTCACTTGTCTACATTCTTAATGGAAACGTTTAGTCAGGAATTAATGGCACTGTAGTTACAAATTTACCACATTCACAAGTCAATCTGACATATTATAACTCTGTCGGTATATCACATAACCAAACCAAATGTCGCAATGATGTGAAAAAAAATAGGGCTTTCATTTACATAAACGAAAGTATAAAATGCTTAGATTAGATTGAAGCAATAGCTCAAGAAGAATGGAAAATAACGATAAATTAAAATTAAATATAAAATAAATTGTGTGGACAGTTGTGCTGCCACCTGTAAATGTTTGGCTTGAATGCTCCCAATGGACATCCACTTTTACACTGCACCAATTTAATGTACTTGAAAGAAATAAATTTTTGTTATAGTGGAGGACCCTATTATGGCGACTGTATAAAAAATCTTGTGTGTTTCGAAAGCAAATGGACATTGTCGTTTTCGAGAGAATGCCGTGCTCCTGCGTCGCGCGTCAACAACCTCTCAATCGACAATGTCCCATTTTGCGCTCTTGATACACAAATAGCTATTGTAGGTAAACCCTTCAATTTAATTTGTAATATGATATATTATAGTTGATGAAATTACCGAGCTTACACAGCAGTTGATAATTTTATTAAATAATTACAAATTGTTATAAAATAATACCAAAAATAAAAATATAATTTATAAAGTGTAAAATAGTTGTCTGTATCGTTTTCGTTTCGCATAGACTTAAAAACCAATGAAGTACAGTGGCTATCAAAAATGCTTAGAAATTATATATTAGAAATATAGGTATTAGGATTATTAAATTATACTAGCAACATTATATACAAAACTCTCAAATAATTATTTTCGATTTCATTATTTGGAACGATAGTACTTTGTTCATATCTAAATTCATAAACACTGTAAATAATTTATTTTTATTAAATGTAATATGAATTTAGGTATACATCTTTTAGATATCAATTCTTCTGCATTTTTTCTGTCTTTTAGTATAACTTTTAGAACGTTTTTTATTTAAGCTTATATTGCGTATTTTATCAAATAATAATATTTGTGTTGGTATTACATTTTTATTTAAAACCTTGTCTATTTTTGAAAGTTCCTGTTACATCTCTTCTGAAATAATTTTTCACAAAATAATCAGCACATATCCTTGCTGAAACATATAATAAACAATACAGGCAATACAAACTATTATAAATAACACGTTTAAATTGTAGAAATGGGCTATAGGATTCAGGAGAAATTTATTTAAACGAAGAAAAAATTCAAAAAAAAAAATCAAGGGCTTCGCTGGGATTAGAACTCAGAGCCTTCCAAATTTACAAATTGTAAAAAGGCTTGTGAAAGATTCATAGACTTCAACGGGAACTCGTGGTTCAATTGGTTGAGTGTCCGACTAGCGTTTGGAAGACTCTGTGTTTGAATCCCAGCGAGATCCATGAATTTTTTAGAATTCTTTCTTCGTTTAAATAAATTTCTTCTGGATCCTTAAGTCTATTTCTACGATTTAAACATTTAGGTTGGATCCCAAATAATTATTCTACATAAATAATAAGGTTAACATAAACATTTATTTGTACCGTTTTCAATTTTAAATTTATCACCCTTTTTACAAGCATGTTTCCAAATTTGCGCAAGATTTGTGTTGTTAGGAAATCTAAGTTTTTGAATTTCTTTTTGAATTGGGTCATCAAGGCGTTATTTTATAGTATGTATTTCAATAAATTTAAGCGAATTTAAAAAAAGTGTGTACCGAAAAATGCGGGACAGAATATGAAAGAATCATGTAGTCGTGACCGACCGACATCACCGAGAGCGAGTTGTACCAGGGCCCGATTTGAGTATAATAAAAAATTTCGTCTCATGAATAAAAAATCAATTAGGTACCTATATTATTAATTGCGTATAATAAATTTTATTCAATAACTCAAATTTTGAAAGCAAATACAACAAAAAAAAATTCTTAATTCTGATCGAAATAAATTTTTTATTACAATTAAATACTTGATGTTCATCTTAACATTAGCATTTGAACAATAATCATTTTGTAATAATATTTTTCTGAGTATAACTGTTTATAATAAAATCAAAATATGTACGTACATACATATCGTTAGCAATTACCCATTGTAATATATATATATATATATATATATATATATATATATATATATATATATATATATATATATATATATATATATATATAAAATTGCTATTGAATAGTATAAAATGATGGCCAAATTATTTTAAAAACAGGTTTTGGGTAAAATATCCAAAGAACTTAATGTGGCTCTCAAATAATTTTTACCCTCGTAATTTCAAGTTATTTGCAAACTGATAAACAATAAGAGCATAAATAATGTCAAATTTTAATAAAACAGTCTTCATAATGGAGCCAGGAAAATTAAGAGAACTGAAGCGTCCGATTTATCCGCTTCGTGGTGAACCAGTCCTTACTGGAAACCTACTTTAATTCGTTTGAGGACAAGATGGAGACTGCTTGCATCACTGACGTCAGAGTTGGTTACCATAGTTACTAATTTAGGTTTTAAATCTAATAGGTTGGTAAAGGGTAAACAAAATTTCTCTTACATCATTGATAGAGACAGGTTCTAATAGAATTACAATCTGCCTCTTGTTTTGCAAAGTATTACAATGCAATATTCAAACAGCAGTCAACACGCAAATGATAATTATAAAGTTTCATTTTTCAGAGTCTTACTAGTCAGTATTCCGTAAAGAAATAAATTGATTATTGAAATATTATTTTGTAGGTAATTAATATTCGCCCTTAATTTGTTGTGTTTTGATGTTTTTCACAATAGATTATGTTAATATAATTTTCAGTAACCGAAAAAATTTGAAAATTGCAAAAATATTAACAGATAAATTTGAACAAGAATTACACAAATTTGAACTAAATTAATAGGTAGGTTCGATGAAATTTTTAAAAGTGCGGTGCATGTTAGAATAGGTCAGTAGATTTTACAGTAGTTCTTAAAAAAAAACATGAAACTGTAATCAGTGCGTCAGGAACTGTCAGTAGTGGACCACAAGTCCACTTGAGCAGCTGTCAGAATCATAAACCGAAGATCCGCAATATATAAAAATAAAATAGTAAGATCAAATGCAATGTTATCAGATGTTTCGTTAAGATCAAAAGCATTGCTAGCTTTTTGGAAATAGAAAAATATAAAAAAATCTAATGTGGCCAGTACATTACCTTCCGTCAGTTATATGAGGCATTTACGAAAATTCTACCGGTGAACTGTTACCGGTATTAATCGGTAAACAGCTGTTTATCAGATTATAGCTACCGGAATCTATATTTTAAGAACGCAAGTGGTAAACAGGGTAGATCCATAACATATGAAAAAAATTTGAAACAGATTAGAAATTTGATGTAGTTAACAAACTGAGCAGAATCCTACTTTCAACACATTTCGACTTTTAACGCGCGCGCTTTGCTTTGCATCACTACCTTGTTTTGAGATTAGATTTTTTATGAATCCGGTAGATGGATCTGGTAGATATTGTATAATTTTCGAACACGGTAACTATTTACCACTCGTGTTTTCGAACGTAGTCGGTAGATGTGGTATCTACCCGTAAAATTTTTGTAATTGACTATGTATTTTCTATAAAGTCCACATAGAAAGTTCCTTGCAAAAGATTCTAAATTTCTTGTACGTACATTACCTTTCGACAGTTGTATGTATTTTATACAAATTCCATACAGAAAGGTTCAAGCAAAACGATCCTATATTTCGAGTAAAATTATAACACGAATATGTCAATTGCACTTGACGCTGACATTTTCAATCAGTATTTTGTTAATATAGTAGCTGTGTCTAGCATAGCTCGCTAATTTATGAAATTTAATATATTTATAATTTTATAACTCTAATTCTATTTAATATGAAGTATAAAATGCAGTCAAATCGTATAGAGAATACAATGTTCTTTAATATTTATAATAACATTAAATGTAAAAAAATGATATTTAACATCGTTTTCTCAAGAAAAACTGTTAGTCTTCAAATGAGGGTACTTTCGGTTGATCAATTATAATCAAAATCTAATCAGCTCTTCATATGGATGCAACGAAGAGGAATACGAAAAAATTGTAATTTTGGAATTGTAGTATTAGAGTTCTCGAAGACGAAAATTTTGTTACACACGCACGCGCACACTCACACAACACACACACACACACACACACACACATAAACACACACATACATACATACATACATACATACATACATACATACATACATACATACATACATACATACATACATACATACATACATACATACATACATACATACATACATACATACATACATACATACATACATACATACATACATACATACATACATACATACATACATACATACATACATACATACATACATACATACATACATACATACATACATACATACATACATACATACATACATACATACATACATACATACATACATACATACATACATACATACATACATACATACATACATACATACATACATACATACATACATACATACATACATACATACATACATACATACATACATACATACATACATACATACATACATACATACATACATACATACATACATACATACATACATACATACATACATACATACATACATACATACATACATACATACATACATACATACATACATACATACATACATACATACATACATACATACATACATACATACATACATACATACATACATACATACATACATACATACATACATACATACATACATACATACATACATACATACATACATACATACATACATACATACATACATACATACATACATACATACATACATACATACATACATACATACATACATACATACATACATACATACATACATACATACATACATACATACATACATACATACATACATACATACATACATACATACATACATACATACATACATACATACATACATACATACATACATACATACATACATACATACATACATACATACATACATACATACATACATACATACATACATACATACATACATACATACATACATACATACATACATACATACATACATACATACATACATACATACATACATACATACATACATACATACATACATACATACATACATACATACATACATACATACATACATACATACATACATACATACATACATACATACATACATACATACATACATACATACATACATACATACATACATACATACATACATACATACATACATACATACATACATACATACATACATACATACATACATACATACATACATACATACATACATACATACATACATACATACATACATACATACATACATACATACATACATACATACATACATACATACATACATACATACATACATACATACATACATACATACATACATACATACATACATACATACATACATACATACATACATACATACATACATACATACATACATACATACATACATACATACATACATACATACATACATACATACATACATACATACATACATACATACATACATACATACATACATACATACATACATACATACATACATACATACATACATACATACATACATACATACATACATACATACATACATACATACATACATACATACATACATACATACATACATACATACATACATACATACATACATACATACATACATACATACATACATACATACATACATACATACATACATACATACATACATACATACATACATACATACATACATACATACATACATACATACATACATACATACATACATACATACATACATACATACATACATACATACATACATACATACATACATACATACATACATACATACATACATACATACATACATACATACATACATACATACATACATACATACATACATACATACATACATACATACATACATACATACATACATACATACATACATACATACATACATACATACATACATACATACATACATACATACATACATACATACATACATACATACATACATACATACATACATACATACATACATACATACATACATACATACATACATACATACATACATACATACATACATACATACATACATACATACATACATACATACATACATACATACATACATACATACATACATACATACATACATACATACATACATACATACATACATACATACATACATACATACATACATACATACATACATACATACATACATACATACATACATACATACATACATACATACATACATACATACATACATACATACATACATACATACATACATACATACATACATACATACATACATACATACATACATACATACATACATACATACATACATACATACATACATACATACATACATACATACATACATACATACATACATACATACATACATACATACATACATACATACATACATACATACATACATACATACATACATACATACATACATACATACATACATACATACATACATACATACATACATACATACATACATACATACATACATACATACATACATACATACATACATACATACATACATACATACATACATACATACATACATACATACATACATACATACATACATACATACATACATACATACATACATACATACATACATACATACATACATACATACATACATACATACATACATACATACATACATACATACATACATACATACATACATACATACATACATACATACATACATACATACATACATACATACATACATACATACATACATACATACATACATACATACATACATACATACATACATACATACATACATACATACATACATACATACATACATACATACATACATACATACATACATACATACATACATACATACATACATACATACATACATACATACATACATACATACATACATACATACATACATACATACATACATACATACATACATACATACATACATACATACATACATACATACATA
Source organism: Harpalus rubripes (assembly GCA_963082715.1). Classification (NCBI taxonomy): domain Eukaryota; kingdom Metazoa; phylum Arthropoda; class Insecta; order Coleoptera; family Carabidae; genus Harpalus; species Harpalus rubripes. The sequence goes on along the minus strand of OY720448.1, from coordinate 61,111,892 downwards.
CATACATACATACATACATACATACATACATACATACATACATACATACATACATACATACATACATACATACATACATACATACATACATACATACATACATACATACATACATACATACATACATACATACATACATACATACATACATACATACATACATACATACATACATACATACATACATACATACATACATACATACATACATACATACATACATACATACATACATACATACATACATACATACATACATACATACATACATACATACATACATACATACATACATACATACATACATACATACATACATACATACATACATACATACATACATACATACATACATACATACATACATACATACATACATACATACATACATACATACATACATACATACATACATACATACATACATACATACATACATACATACATACATACATACATACATACATACATACATACATACATACATACATACATACATACATACATACATACATACATACATACATACATACATACATACATACATACATACATACATACATACATACATACATACATACATACATACATACATACATACATACATACATACATACATACATACATACATACATACATACATACATACATACATACATACATACATACATACATACATACATACATACATACATACATACATACATACATACATACATACATACATACATACATACATACATACATACATACATACATACATACATACATACATACATACATACATACATACATACATACATACATACATACATACATACATACATACATACATACATACATACATACATACATACATACATACATACATACATACATACATACATACATACATACATACATACATACATACATACATACATACATACATACATACATACATACATACATACATACATACATACATACATACATACATACATACATACATACATACATACATACATACATACATACATACATACATACATACATACATACATACATACATACATACATACATACATACATACATACATACATACATACATACATACATACATACATACATACATACATACATACATACATACATACATACATACATACATACATACATACATACATACATACATACATACATACATACATACATACATACATACATACATACATACATACATACATACATACATACATACATACATACATACATACATACATACATACATACATACATACATACATACATACATACATACATACATACATACATACATACATACATACATACATACATACATACATACATACATACATACATACATACATACATACATACATACATACATACATACATACATACATACATACATACATACATACATACATACATACATACATACATACATACATACATACATACATACATACATACATACATACATACATACATACATACATACATACATACATACATACATACATACATACATACATACATACATACATACATACATACATACATACATACATACATACATACATACATACATACATACATACATACATACATACATACATACATACATACATACATACATACATACATACATACATACATACATACATACATACATACATACATACATACATACATACATACATACATACATACATACATACATACATACATACATACATACATACATACATACATACATACATACATACATACATACATACATACATACATACATACATACATACATACATACATACATACATACATACATACATACATACATACATACATACATACATACATACATACATACATACATACATACATACATACATACATACATACATACATACATACATACATACATACATACATACATACATACATACATACATACATACATACATACATACATACATACATACATACATACATACATACATACATACATACATACATACATACATACATACATACATACATACATACATACATACATACATACATACATACATACATACATACATACATACATACATACATACATACATACATACATACATACATACATACATACATACATACATACATACATACATACATACATACATACATACATACATACATACATACATACATACATACATACATACATACATACATACATACATACATACATACATACATACATACATACATACATACATACATACATACATACATACATACATACATACATACATACATACATACATACATACATACATACATACATACATACATACATACATACATACATACATACATACATACATACATACATACATACATACATACATACATACATACATACATACATACATACATACATACATACATACATACATACATACATACATACATACATACATACATACATACATACATACATACATACATACATACATACATACATACATACATACATACATACATACATACATACATACATACATACATACATACATACATACATACATACATACATACATACATACATACATACATACATACATACATACATACATACATACATACATACATACATACATACATACATACATACATACATACATACATACATACATACATACATACATACATACATACATACATACATACATACATACATACATACATACATACATACATACATACATACATACATACATACATACATACATACATACATACATACATACATACATACATACATACATACATACATACATACATACATACATACATACATACATACATACATACATACATACATACATACATACATACATACATACATACATACATACATACATACATACATACATACATACATACATACATACATACATACATACATACATACATACATACATACATACATACATACATACATACATACATACATACATACATACATACATACATACATACATACATACATACATACATACATACATACATACATACATACATACATACATACATACATACATACATACATACATACATACATACATACATACATACATACATACATACATACATACATACATACATACATACATACATACATACATACATACATACATACATACATACATACATACATACATACATACATACATACATACATACATACATACGAGGGGGTATTGATATATAGTTAGCCTTGGATGGTTCCAATATCTGAAAGTGAATATGGTTGTTATGGTTACAACTATGATGTTTTATAAATAAGTTGACAAAGTTTGACATCTATAAGTTGAACGGTGATTAAACTGTGAATTTTTGAAAACGGCATGTTTGCGAAAAAGCTAGAATTTGAAAAAGTTGAGTTGCGGTCAGTTATTAAATATTTATTTTTGAAAGGATTATCCGGCAAAGAAATTTTTGCTGATATAACAGACACTTTAGGTGATCAGTGTCCTTCATATGCAACTATTAAAAACTGGGTTGCGGAATTTAAGAGAGGAAGATCAGATGTTAAAGATGAGCACCGCGCTGGAAGACCAATTTCTGTGACCACTTCGGAAAACATTGATTCTGTCCATGATATGATTTTAGCAGATCGACGAATTGGGCTGAAACGTATAGCGGAAGCATTGAACATTTCCTATGAACGTGTATTTCATATTGTTCATCACGACTTGGATATGAGAAAACTTTCGGCCAAATGGATTCCAAGATGCTTGAATGCTGATCAGAAGCGTTTTCGTTTGACAACGTCGAAGTAAATTTGCCGTCGTTTTGAAGCAGACTCCTCAACATTTTTGGATCGGCTTGTTACTATGGATGAAACGTGGATTCATCATTATGACCCAGAGACTAAAGAGCAATCGAAAGAGTGGAAGCATTCCGGTTCTCCACGACCAAAAAAATTCCGTGTTCAAAAATCCGCTGGTAAGATTCTTGCTTCAGTTTTCTGGGACAAAGATGGGATAATTCTGACAGATTATTTGGAACAGGGCAGAACTATCACGGGAACATATTATGCTGAGTTGCTATCTAAATTACGCAAGAAAATTGTGGAAAAGCGCCGCGGAAAACTTACCAAAGGTGTTCTCTTTTTGCAAGACAATGCTCCTGCTCACAAGTCCTTGATTGCAATGCGCAAAATTCATGAAATTGGTTTTGAATTGGTTGACCATCCGCCCTATTCTCCGGATTTAGCACCATCAGATTATTATTTATTCCCAAATCTTAAAAAACACTTGAAAGGTAAAAGATTTTCCACAAATGATGAAGCCATACATGCCGCTGAGGAGTGGTTTGCAGACCAAGACAAAGAATTTTTTTTAGAGGGTTTACAATTATTTTATAAACGTTGTGTTAAATGTGTAAGTCTTAAAGGAGATTATGTTGAATAAATAAAATTTTGTTTTGAATTATTGTGGCGTTTTATATGGTAGGCTAAGTATTTATCAACACCCCCTCGTACATACATACATACATACATACATACATACATACATACATACATACATACATACATACATACATACATACATATATACATACACACACTTACTCATTAAAAACTAACCACCGAATATTTTGACCAAAGGTAATACCTTCCTTATCTAAAGGTGACGGAAGGTAAAAACAGCATTTTGTAATTGTTTTGCAAAAACAGTATTGATCAATATATTTTCAGTTTAGAATTAATTGCTAGTTATTCTGTCTCGACGAAAAATTTGAATCAAAATTAAAATTGTCATTTCAGCTTGCAGTAACTTCACTACCTCGGATATCAGTTCAACGAAGTGTGCACTGGTTTTTAATTTTTCTTATCAAATATAGTTTGTATTATTATTCAATAAAATACATTTGTTGATTGTTAAAAAGTTAACACATTCAATGCCACCATATATAAAAAAGATTGGGTCCCAGAGGATACCACCATTTTTTTTATTGTAAATAGTTGATTTTACTACAAGAATTCATTATAAGATATCAGATTAAGAATTTAATTAATTGTACGTTAATTACAGCAAATTAATTTATGGTGATACATTGGTCTCGCTCGGCCTCCAGTTTTTAAAATTGTCCAATACGGCTGTGTGAGACCAACGTGACACCTCACTATTTTATGTATGAACATGGTCATATTATCCAACGTGACACCTCACTATTTCATGTCTGAACCTTGTTCATAACTCCAATGGCAATGCATTTTATATGTTAAATAAATTTTTCACAGATTACGAAGAAATGTATTCCCAAAATTACAATCTGTGCAATAACCCTAAATTTATGGCCGCGTGAAGTCACATTAGTCTCAAAATCAGTAGGCCAAACACGGTTTCTGGCATGTCAAGACGCACTCTACCCTCTAACATAAGTTACAATATATATATATATATATATATATATATATATATATATATATATATATATATATATATATATATATATATATATATACATCCCACTATCATTGTGACGTCCCCTGTGTTATTTTCTACATTTAAAGTGACGTCCTTGTGCATGTGGCGTCCGGTATACGGACGTCACTTTAAAATGCCTTATAAAGTTTATTCTGGCATCAGGGAGGCCCCTAGTATCGAATGGCAAAATTTGTTATGGACGTCAGAATGATAGCAGAATGGAAAATGTATATTTTTTGTAGTTCAAAAAAATTCCACTTGCGGCGCTAGTGTCGTCCAGCGTATATAGACTGTATATACTTAAGTTTTATTCCCCTTACATTCTGAACTCCGTATTCTTGGCAACAGTGGACACTACATTAGCGCGCAACTCTTTAAAACGTATTTAAAGCTATATTACGTACGCCTGATAATAATATATAAAATTAATATTTATAATTAAACTTTTGTTTTGTATTTGGAAAATCATCTTAGTAAATACAAAATCGATAAACGATGAAGTCAAAATGAATTGTTTGCAAATGTAATAAATTTAAAAAAAGGTAATTATTTAAATATCATAAATCTGAATTATTAATTATAAAATATTGTGTAAATTGTAAATAAATGCCAATATAAGGATAACAAGATTAATGATTAGATGTATGGAATAAATATAAGAACGGTATGATCCAATAAAATATAAGAATAAAATCTTTGTAAACTTTTGTTCAAAAATAACAAAATCGAAATTTTAAATAGTTTAGAAAAAATTATTATAATTATATAAATAAAGTTTTAAAGAAATTGACTCAGTAAACTACAAAGTATTTATTAAAAATAAATTTAATTATTCTATTGGGTACCTCTTTCTACTTACCGAGGTGTTTAGTTAATGTGATTAATTAGAGAATATTTTTATTTTTATACTTACTGGTAAAAATTATACTAATAGCACAAGCTTAAATAGATTTTGTTTACATATAATACCCACAGGTACCTACCTATAATAAATTTATAAGATTATTTTGTGGAATAATAAGTACATATTTGCTTTTTATTTTTATTCTAATGTAATTTGAAGAATTTGCTATATGTAAAAGAATAATTTTCAAAAATAATGGCTTTTAAATTTTTTAGTGCAACCTATACGCGACTTAGAAAGAAACGCGGAAAAGTAATTTGTTTATGGGCAAGAATAGCAAATTTATGTGATTTTTGAAATATTCTTTCTGGAAATAAACAGGACAGTTGTCCATAATAGTATTCCATGTATTTAAATCATTTAGTTTCTTATTTTTTGCACAGAAAGGGCTTAAACACGTGATTCACAGCCAAATTTGCAAAATGAAAGCGCAGAAAAGATTCAATATGCCATATGAAAATTTTATAATCAAACAAATTAGTTGTTTAGAAAATAAATATATATGATGACTTACCGACAATTTATGCAACATTAGATATTACTGCGGAATACTTTTAAATATTAACCTGAAAAAATAACTATTAGTAGGTAACTTTTAAAATAAGCAACGATAATTTCAAAACAGTTATTGTCAAATAACTTTTGGAAATACTCATATATAATATATGAGTCCTGCGCCAAAAGAATTGGCGTACATCCTTGTTCTTAACTTACATGGCAACTATACGTTTATTAATGATAATAATGCGTTTTATTTAAGTAATAAATTTTTTCTAATAACACAAAGTAAAATTAAGAATAATAATTGAATTAGTTTAAACCAGGGATGGAAAACATAACGTAACGATACCCGATAACGTTATAATGACATTTCATTTATTATTTTTTTTTTTCAATACCGTAACAATAACAAAATAACGTTATGTAACCGCAGCGCAACAAATAACGATTCACTATAACGTTATCCATATTTACAAATTTAATATTTTGCCGTTGAGAATATAATTTTCTAATTTACCAATGTTTTGTTAATTTTGTTAATAATATATTATTTATAATAAAATACTTGACACCTTTTATTTACCCGTTTTTTATTTAAATATAATTATTCCTTTTTCTAATTTTGTATTTACAAATCAGTATATTTTTTGTAATAGGTAGATAATTTTCAATTCTAGAATAAAGTAAGTATAGAAAACATTATCAATAAATTTCTTGTAATTTAATTTTTAATGCATATTTATTACAAATTTGAGAAAGAATAGTTATTTTAACGTTATAATAGGTCTGTTCGTTACGCTACTTTGCGTCTACGGTTTACTGCCGCCTCCATACAAAGTATATGGACGCGGCAGAAAACCGTAGACGCAAGGTAGCGAAACGAACAAACCTAATAACAAAGTAAAATACCGTTATTATAACGTTACTTTGTTTTTTAAAAGTTATTTTTAACGTTATGCAACGAATTATTATTTTTTATAACGTTACGAAATAACGTAACGTTTCGTTAACGTTATGCCATCTCTGGTTTAAACAATAAATTAAATAATAAAAAATATATATCATCACAGCGTATTACATTGCTGGGTGTGCCAATCTGCTTTATACGCAGATATTGGTTGATGATATCAAATTCGTGCCGTGTGGCCGTTTACCAGACGTGACCTCATGAGCACTCATTACTGACGGCGGGCTCACTTTTGTACCAATTAAAATGTGAAATAAGTTTTGGCGTCGGTCGGGATTGAACCCGGATCCCGAGATTCGCGACCAGACACTCAGGTACATGGCCATGAGATCCCATTAAATAACAGAGGCATTATATTTAGTAATTTTATACGAAAAAACAAAATTAATTAAAATTAATAATTGAATTTCGCAAAAATATAATTTTCATATAATACAATTCGAAAGAAATGGAGGCTAATTTTACAAAAAAAATATCCATTATTAATTCAGTTCATATTACATGTTTAGTGTTTACTAAAAATAATTATCTGTATTTTGCTGTGATATAAAAAATTACATCTAATAAGTTTATTCTTCGTTTATTTTGTATCAGTAACGGGTTGAGTTAGTACAATACATTTTGTTTTACCGTACTGGATCTGTTTTTATTTATACAATTATAAAGAAAATGAGAAGAACCGGGAGTCTTCTATATAATTGTTATAGAAATAATAATGTATCACCAAAATAATTCACTTAATCCCAGATATTTATTTTTATCTCAGATTACCTAAACTGTCCTTAAATTAACAGGAGTCCATTCCCTCAATAAATAATTATTAAACACCCTTTTTTTCCAATCATAATAGCAACAATTAAATTACTTAGTTACCAAAAAAATTGGAAGTATTTGTAACTTTACAGGTTTGACTAGAAACTTCAATGAAAAATGCACTTGAGAACGATTTACAAGGGGTGGGGTCAACGCTAAAATATGCAAAAAACACGTGGACGTGAAAATCATATGAATCGAATATATAATTGGACTCTAGTCAAAGAGAAATAATATCTTGTGCAAAAATCCAGCAGAACTAGTTTTTGTCTAACATTAAATTCCAGCCCTTCCTTCACCCTACTTAAAAGTACGGTTAATAGTGTTCTTGCCGTCCATGAAAAGTTGGAGAGTATACATTAAGCGTCATTGGGAGTTAACATGGAGCGAAGAGGAATGATTGGCTTCCAGCTGGATTAGAGTATTTTTTATGACTAGATCTTTAAAGTGAATACAGATATTTGATGTTAAAAAAATATACTTTTAGTTTCAAAGAAGAATTTTTAATGTTTGATTAGTTTTACTGATGACAGTAATACATTAACAGTTGTTCACTGAAACAATTTGGTGATAAATTAGTTGATATAAGGGCAAATTAGATTATTCATTAAATAAAATTGGAGCAATAAGGTGCTTGAATCATTCATACCCTATAGGAAATATATGTATACAAGCTAAAATAGAGAAATATTTATAAACCAAGTGAGAATTTTACCTTTGATTTCTTATGCTGGGTGTAAGGGTCATCAGGAGATTAACATAGTAAATCAGTCTTTTGCAGACTTATGCCCCCCCCCCTTATACTTGAAAACAATGGTTGTAATAACAATAGAAAGAGGAAAAATTCTGCATTAAGTGACACCAAATACTTGTAAATTATGTAATATTTTAGTCCTATAAATTAATTATTAAATTTACTCAATTTCCTATGAATAGCGATAGTCATAGCATTTGAACAACACGATAAACAAATGTTTGAAATTTTCGACTTCTTATCTGTCAAAATTCGTTAGATATGATTTTTTAGTTTTATGGGTGAATTCTGTTCAGTACTGTAAATCTTAGAGATATGTAAATTTGAAAAAGTGACAAAATACATATATTTTTGTTGATTAATATAAAATTATACATAAGAGTGGCTACTGCGTTGCAATTTTGTTCATTATTTACAGATTAACAGATCTCTAATGCCCAGTTGCACCAACAACACCTAAATTTTATGAAAAGTTTAAACAAAAAATGCAAATCAAAATTTTGACAGTAATATAATACAATTCATTTGACATTTCATATCGATGCAGTATTGTCAATTTAAGCCAAGTTTAATATTTAAGTTACGTAGGTGCAAGCGGCCATTAGGCTTACAGATGTGAACAAAATCCACCCATTTCTTTTTAAATTTATAAATTTGGTAGACATTGCTTGGCAAAAATTAATTTAATAAAATTATATCATAACATTATTTGCACAAATTATAGGTTATAATGAATTCTGAAAGATAAAAAGTTAAATATTTGTTTATCTTTTTGTTCAAATGTATATCATTACGGCATATTACCCATTGATGGAAGTGATTTACCAAATTAATTTCCTATGTACACCTTGGAAACAAAAGACACCCGCTATAATAAAAATAAAAAAGAACCCGGTATATAAATTTAAATTCACATATTTATTTCTAACAATGAATGTGTAATATTAAGTTATTGTTATTTCAGGTAGCGTCCGTCAGTAGCGATTTCAAACAGATAAGGTGATTTTTACGGGCATATCAATTTTCAAATTTCATCATAGATACGTGTGTATAGTATTCTTATACTAAATTTATGTTAAATTTCCTTTCTTATAAAAAATAAATCACATTACATTACACATTTCTGTAAAATATCGTCAGGTTTATTACTAAATTTACGGGAAGGAATATTACGTTAATCAATTTTCGCTTCGCTAGTTTAACATTATTAAAAAATTATGAATAAAATGAAGTATACTATCCTGCTTTAAACCTTCAGACATTGAACTAAACTAAATCAAATAATTAACATTCATGTATTAATTATCATTACCAAATATTGTAAAAAATCACTGATGTTCACAAGTGCATGTATATATGATTATAAAAGATTGCGCTTTGGTTTCTACATTAGAATAATGTATTTGATATTGGCAACGTTGCTAGACGTCACTGTGATGGTAGTATGAATAAAAATATACAAATTGGACGTCACAAGTACTGGATATGCACGAAGAATATACGGTGGACGTCGGATCCACTCAGTGTGGAGGAGCTCATAATGTAGTCGAATATACGTAGATGTATATCGTAAATCCATTTTATTTAAATTTGAACCGAAATTCATAATCAGGGGAAAAAATTAGTCGATATACTTTATAATATCAAAGCCTATCTCTTCTCCTTTCGGTGGTTGCCACAATGTCCTAGCCACGAAAGGACGCAGCAATGATAGTGGGATGTAAATATATATATATATATATATATATATATATATATATATATATATATATATATATATATATATATATATATATAAGTAATATGATTAAATGGCTACCAGTATGTATCTATTTATAATTAAACAAAACTTCTTACATTACTTTTGAGTTGCTATTTGCGCTGCATGTTAACATTGTGTTATCCAGCTTTTTATCTTTTGCGAGGTGACCAATAAACAATGACATTGTTTTGGTGTTTGCTTGTTTATTTAAATGTAGAAATTATTCTCTAAATAATAATTCGAGTAAGTTTTTATAAAATAGGCGAATAAATGTATACATAGGTTGTTATTATAAGGTTTAAAATTCAATACCTTGTTAATTTATTTTATTAGAAATGCTTTTTTTAATATTTAAACTATACATATTCCTATTTCTATAAATAGTAAACACAACGTCGGAAAATTCTCATATGGGAAAATAACATGTTTCAAAATTTTGTTAGATTATTGAGAGTAAGAAAATAATATTACATTTTAAACAAAACGTATTTTATTGAATTTAATTGAGAAGAGTTTCATATTCTGGCATTGAAAGTATTGACGTTTTCGGTTCTGGTTTTTTGTTTAGAAAGCTATAAAAAGAATAATGCATAATTTAGAATACCTGCTAGTATATTGTTTTTAATCTATAATTTATTATTAATATTGTTAATTATAGTATTAACATGATATTGATTTTAGATTGTTTAATTTAGCATATTTGAAGTTGTTGCAAAGGAAAATAAAACATCTTGAAAAGTAACTGAAATTATTTTAAGCTTTATCATATTATTTAGATTTAGATTCATTCACAATTTATATAGACTTTGATACGAGCTTCATTGTTGTAACTTCCCTTTATGAACAAAAAAAGAAAAAACATAGTTGAGGTTAGAAATAAAATGACCGTTCAAATTACTGCATTTTTAAAATAATGAATCACTAGTTATAATAATAGTAGATGTATATTTTTTGCGATTCAGAGAATTCAACGTTTTCTTGTACTTATTGAAATCACTAGATAAAAATAGATATATTTTTGTATTTATTCTTATATTTTTAAATTACTTTCGAACTACTTATGCATATTTATTATATTTTGGTTAATTTTGCATTCGTAGTTACCAAGATACCAATTATTTCTTTGGTAATTTTTTCTGTTCCACGGAAAATGTTTTAGTTTCAAATATTTTTATATTACATTATATACACTACGTTTACATGCAGTTTTCAAAATGGTTTCAGTTTTCAGTCAAAATTATGCGAAACTGTTTACATGCAATTTTCAAAACAGGTTTATAGATTGATTTGAAAACAGTCTCGGCGCATGCGTATTTGACTGATTAAGTGACAGATTCTCTTCACAAAAAATTCTTCGTTTTGCAATTTTTCCAATTTTTTTTTCTACTTTGTATCATTACGCACTAAAACTACACATTTGTCAGTTTATTTGTAGGTTAGTAACACCAAGTAACACAAAGCGACAGAAACGTTATGCTACGTACGCATGCGCAATATCGAAACTGAATTTTAAGTGTTTACATGAGTAGTTTTGAAACTAGTTTTCAAGTCAAACCCATGAAATTTAGTTTCGGTTTATACAAGGCGTTTTCAAAACTAAAACCGTTTTAAAAACTGTTTGAAAACTGCATGTAAACTCAGTAATATTTTCGGTGGTAATTTTACTTTTCTGTTAATTAGTTTCGAAATTCGATGCTCATTTTAACAAAATATATGATTACGTGTTCAAATTTGTCATCATTTTAAAAAAATTAAATAAACCCTGTAAACTCAACTTATATTTAAATTAATCAATTTATAGACACACCTATGTTATGGTTTTAATTTATATATTATTTTTTTGTAAAAAGTTTCATTGCAATATATTGGAAACAAAACTAAATTCTGACAGTTAATTGATTCGGGACCGAGTTGCCTGGTAAAATTAATTAACTTAAAATTGATAAGAGTAGTATGACTGTTTCAATTAAATTTCCAAGAATCGTTTGCAAAATTAACAAGTGTATTACTAACCATTAATAAAATAATTTTCTTCTTAATCTCGGTCATTATTAAAACAAAACTTGAGATTTCCAATGATGTATGTAGTGCTAAATAACAAAACACTGAAATTTTTAAATCACCATTAAGAGAATATTGATCAACATTAATTTAATTTTCATATTCTAACGATTTCCTGTAAGATTAAAAAAATATTATTTTCTAATTTTGTTGTTTTAAAGCCAACATTCTTAGGCCACGGGTTAAAGATGTGATTTTAATATTTTTTTTCCTTATTTATAACGCTGTAAATAATTATTAACTAATGTTACATAATACATTAATAATTCAATTTAGTTTCAAAACTTGGCTAGAGTGCCGACCGCGGGACCGTTTTTAAAAAATTAAAGTCCCGAAGAGGCGTGGTGGACCAATTAAATTACAATGAGGCGTAGTTTAGTAATGCGGGATCATTGTTGAGCATATTACTAAGCTTAGTACATTTCTCTAAAAACAAAAATAAAAACCCATATACCTAACGCATAAAACTCGGCCTTAGATAAGATAATATTAAAATTACGTAAACCACGCCTATTCGGGACTTTAATTTGTTGAACATGGTCCTGACGTCGGGACTGTAGACATTTTCTTATTTTCTTACAGTCGGCATTGTCGCGCTCACTGTTTTGTTTTCATTATAGTGCTAGTGAGATATTTATTCTTAATGTTGAAGAGTTTTGTATAAAACTAAGGTGAGTATTTTAAAATAATAATTTTTCAAAATACTGCGTATTCATTCAGTTGAAATAATTAATATTGGTTTTAAGGCATTATTACTTCTTAAGTAAACTAACATTAATTTAATGAATTTTGATAAAAAATTTCTTTCGTAATTAATATCTACGTCGAATTCGTAACTACAGCTGAGAAGTGTAAGAAAAGACCCGTTTATCTGGACTTGACCGGATCAAGATTAGTCTGAATTATCGAAATCCGGAATAATATATATATATATATATATATATATATATATATATATATATATATATATATATATATATATATATATATATTAGGAGATGACGTACAAAACGAAGAAATTAACACATCAATATGTTCTTCTATTTGAAACATAATTTATTACTATTTTAAATTTTTTTCTCCAATTGAAATCCATTGTTAGCAATCCTGTACATCTGCATTCACTTTTCTTCGTATTTTCGAAAATCATTTTTAATTTCAAAATCATTTTGTGAAAAGCTTTAAATCAATGCGAAGTGATAGAATTAGTTGAATATTTTAATTTAATATTTATTACATATAACATAACACATCATTATATGTAAATTTGGACAAAAAAGTTCTGGTACGCTGTCCTGTACCAACATATCGCAATTCTATACGAGTATATTTGAAATAGTTAAATAAAATATAATATTTATGAAAATTAAACACGTCTACAATCTGTTGTAAATTTTTGAGCGTATTTCAAGTATGTTCCACTTGGTTATGTGATTTGCATTGAGGCCGATCCCTAGCGTTGGGCTGTTGTTATGAATGGGCGCCGGCACTAGGCTAGCTGGCAAGTCGCCAAGCCGCCAGCTAGGCTTGCCGTCGGAACGCCGGTCGACGCTTATGAATGGAGCGCTATAGGGATTGGAAAATCGAATCCAGTGTGACAAAATGCCAATTTGTTTCACAGTTACTGCTCTGTTTGACTTTTAATCATTCATCAACTCCACTATTTGTGGGAAGCTGATACGCATTAATAATTAAATATTCATATAATTGTGCTGGCAGTTGATATAATTTGAATTTTGTAAAATATAAACGACGACAATGTGGGTAAATTTCTCGACTTTCTGTGTCAACAATTAGTCTAACAACATTTACCTACTATTACAAAATCGAAATTCAGGTTTACAATCATTCAAAAATTCGAAAACACATACATTGGTTCGGTCTCAAAATCGACAAGAGTTCTGTAAGATTGTTTTAATTTACCCGCAGAAGGTGTAAGTATGTATTAAAAAGTCGGTTTTGTAACTGAAATTTCAAATAATTGTTGACATATGAAAGATGAAAATAAAAGGATTGAGACGAAAAATTATGCAAAACAGTTTTTTATTTTGAAGGAACAATCTATTTGATTATTAATCACTTATCTGTTTGAAAAAATATAAATAAATGATGAAATTTTAATAAAAAGATGTAATTTTGTATTTTTACTTTATGTTCTTAAATTTTGTGATATATAAACAAAACAATTAAAAGATGCAGTTGAAATATGATACAAATGAATTTAAGATAACGATAATAAAAATTTATTTTCTCTTTGATAAAATCTGTGTGATAACACCGAAATTGAGATTATTTAATTGTGCTTACAGAAAAAGTGTTATAAATATATACTTACTGTTAAAATTATTAAAGAAATATATAAAAGCATTAATATTAAACATAAACATTATTATAATTGTAATCATAATAGTTTTCAAGGTACAATTTTGTATAAAATAAGGTAATAAGTATTTAAAATATATTTGAGTCACTTATTCTCAAAGATAAACCTAGTGCCCAAGAAATACTACTCTGAAAAAAATCCATTGCGATATATAGGTTAATGAAGAAAATTGGTAATAAAAGAGAATTATGTATAATATTACAAGCCTCTCTGAGTACGTATAAATGTCTATTTTATAGCTTGTTTTTGTACTAGATACTTTAAAAGTGAGTCTCTAAATTATGCAGCATGTAATTCATGTAGAATGAGACAAGTGTATTTATATCATTTGTTTTCCTTCAGGTACTATTATTTTAGAATTCAGTTGATCGGGTATAAAAGTAACATTAGAGGATACTTGAACCACTTGTTTTCACTAAGCTCTACAAGTAGTTCTGTACAGGCACTTTCGTATTGATGTATTTATAACTGTATAAATAGTAATTATTTTCTGGGTACGGATTTATTGCTTTTGTGTGTGATGGAATATAAATAGAAATATATTACTCACCGAAGATATACTTGAATTTTGAGTTTATTGATTGATAAATATTTATATAACAAGTAATTAATGACTGACAGGTGATCAACAAAACTAAATATAGTATATTATAAAATAAATTTTTATTTTTATATTCTATTCCTACTATAATAGTTAAGAGAATTAGAGCTTTGAAATGTAAAAATATGTAATTGTTATAAAAATAATTTTATTTGATAATTTGACATAAATAAATTAAGTATATCCGTCGGTAGTCCATATTTGCGTGAGGTCTGGGTTAATACAAGCCATTTAGTGACTAACCTTTTCTAGGCTCTTCTCCATCTCCAGCATGTGTTTGATGGTGTCGTAGACAGAAGGAGTCCGCTTGCGTTCTGGGCCTCCTTGCTGAGCCAGCAGTCGCATCACCGGTTCTGAAAAGGGTCGGCGGACGGGGGTTGCGGGACGCATCATCACCACCTCCTTCTGACCACCGCGGGCATCGCGTCCATTCTGGGATCCTGGAACAGTGCTGCTTGTCGGCTGCTCCGTGCTGCTCACCGTTCCAAATTGCGGTTTGCGAGTGCTTCGGACCATCTCCATGTCTCGCTTGTTGCCGTATTTGAGCCAAGATTCGCTGTTGTTAGCCTCGTATCGGTTCTTGTTGTTGTTGTTGCGGTTGTTGCTGTTCTTATTCAACATCTGCAAACGTTGTTGTTTCTTATTACTCTGTGCTTTTTGCTTTTTGGGAGCTTCAGTCAACATATGGAGGTCTTGTTCGTCTTTGTCTTCGTAGGAGTATGGTTCAGGACTCCAGCTGTTTACAGCAGAATAGTCTTGGTAGGGATCTGGTTGCTGTGCCTGGCCATAGACGTAAGCGGGATGGGCCATGGCGTTGTTGTACAACATCAAATTCTTCATGAAGGCTGCGTTGACGTCATCTAATGAATCCTCCGTCGTCTCCGGCCTCTCTGGTTCGAACCACGTCTCCTGACCAACGGGATATGCCTCCTCTCGTTGCTCTCGTTCTTCCTCTTGGAGGACCTCCTCTTGTAAATCCCCCATAGGATCCGAGCTCTCGTAATAATCATAAGGATTAGGAGCGTAGTAGATAGGGACATAGGATTGATAAAGGTCGTAACGTCCGGATCCAGAGCGAGATAAGGTTGGGTAGTAGAATGGGTAGGCAACAGGGTCTTGAGGATAGTAGTAGTCGTCGTATTCGGGAGCATACAAGTTCATAGCATCATAGTATGAATACGGGTGATACGATTGAGGTCTGGGCAAGGTCTGGTAGTAATATGCAGGGAGGTGCATAACAGAGGATGCTCCCCACCCTCCTACGTTCTGGGGATGCGCGGTGGAACGTCCGTAACGTTTCATTCCGAATATAGGATTAGCCATCAACCCACACGGCACCAAAATCATCAGAGCAATTATTCTTATCTCCACTGGTTTGAATATGGCTTCAGTCATCTGGAAGAAAAAATGAAGCGTTGTTGACATGACGCACATCTTGTATGTTCATTTGCCGTAATTAATTAGTTTCGTAATTGGGTTATAGCGAAAGTGACAGACAGAGGGATGCTGTACAAGAGAGACTTTGTTTTCCGAGGTCGATACGTGACCTAGTTCCAACAGGTCGTTTCGTCGTCTGTCTTGCGCAAGAGGCAATTTAATGAACGAACATTCATTCATACTTTGCGGTATATATCACTACAACATGCTTTCTATACCACAAAACTATTGAAAAATGAATGAACTTGAAAATGCTGATAAATTGAAAATAATTATAAAAATACAAATCAATTGTCTATAAAAAAGAATAAACATTTGAGATAAAATATTAGTACTCACGATTAGAGAAGTAATCAATAACCGCTGTAGATTGAAAATATTTACGTATGAAATATCGTGGACGCGTGAACTACTCGACGTCTGCGACAAATATGGAACGAAGCAAAGTGCGCATCTATTTATAAGGACGCTGCTACCCCGTCTGGCGTCCCACAACCCGCGTCAGTCCAGCCCACACATTCTGAATGAAACTGTTAGTGGCGGGGAGAATCGTGTCTCTCCCACTTTCCACATTTGAAACCGGTCAAAATGCGGCAAATTCCAAGCTGGTTGAAAGCTACCTTCTCATTGGTTGACACCATTGAAAGCTCCATTGTGATTGGACACGTGAACTTGGCGGAATATTGATCCGGACTCGAAGATACTATAAGATGCGCCGCGGTGCAACCAAAATCGACGTAGTCGTGCCAGATGTTTTGGGGGTTTCCGGGTACCCTAACGGCGCCCGTTCATTCACAATTCCGATCCGGTCTCCCACTCTCTAAAGCTCCCCCTTCCATGGCTAGTGCTCGTGCGCAGTCCATTCGCAAAACTTGTCTTTACTCGACTGCTGAAGAATATTAACAATAAGCGAGCACTGTGGATTTCGGTGCTGACGTCATAATCATAAATGGCCATGAATCAGTTGAAGGTTGGGGCTGACGTAAAGCGAGCAAATTTATTACTGTTGTTGTTTTCTTTTTAAAAATTCTGCTAAAATGAACTACCTATATAGCGAAATTATCTTTCGAACAATATCATCAGTTAAGTTCATTAAAAATATACAGGTAATGTTAGATAATAATTAAAAAAAGCTCAATTTATATATTAGTTTAGGTTTTACATTGCTGTTTTATTTTTAACCCAAAACGATTATTTATTATGTTTTTATTGAAATTACCAATCAATAGTGAAAATATAAATATATTGTTTTAGTAGTTATTACTGATAAACTGTGATAGTTGCGAATAATTTTTTTATAAGGATGACTATATAATTAATAAAAATAGTCCAGTGATTACTATATTTATAATATTATAACATCTTTCCCTTTTTCATATAGTACAGACTTTCAATCGGGATGGTAAATTTCTTGTTCCTTGTAGTCGTAAGGAAGCTGGTACCGGTGGATCTTGAGCTCGATTCGTATTTGTATCTGCAGTGGTAGCTGGGCGCTAACTGTCTTTCTTTCAGACTTTGCAGCTGGACGCTCTTCAGTAGCTTTATCACAGTTGGGGTTGATCGTTGTTTATTCTGTCTGGATGTCTAAATTAGCTGGCATATTTTGGGTATTATATTTATTGTCTACTGTGTTGTCATTATTTGTTGTTACATTAGTCGGTTGAGGATTCAAATTATTATTATTATTGGTTTTATATTTACCTCATTTCTTCTATAAGACAATCCTTCTACATTTACTAAATAAGAATTATTATTGTTAATTAACGGGTTGTCTTATTATCAAATCAGGATAATTCTTACACCTTTTGTCGTAATATAATTTTGTTTTATATCTATTTTCTTTAATTATGTTTGGAATATCATTAAATTTTTTGGGTTTTAATTCTGTTTTCTTAATAATCTTCTTCGCTAGCTTTATTGTGGCTTCTGATTTACCAGTTCCTTGTTAATGATTAGGAGACGAAGTGTAGTGTTTAAATTCCCAATTTTTTGAAAATTCTTTAAATTCCTTACTAACAAAATTCGTTCCATTATCTGTGAATACTTGTTGAGGTATTCCATGTCTACTAGAATTTCTCTTGCAGATTTCAGTTAATGTTTTTGTTGTTACATCTTTAATTATAGCTAATTCAAAAAAATCCGAATAATGATCTACAGTTATTAAGAATTGAATTTGCTATCCTTTACACTCTGTGATGAAAATATCCTTTGAAATATATTGAAATGGGAAATCTGGTATTTGATGTGGTTTCATTTCTGGTTTTCTTTGTGACTGTTGATATTTTGTAAAAATTTCACATTCCTTTACCTTATTTTTTATCTCATGTTTGGCCAATAAACATTTCTTTTAGCTGTTCTGATGCAGTATTCCATGCCGTTGTGATTAGAATGTATTCTTTCAATAATCCTTTTACGTAATTTATAAGGAATCACTATTCTGTCATTTCTAATTATTAAGTCTCCTTCAATAGATAATTCATTTTTTATACTAAAATATTTTTTTCAAATCATCTGATATTTCTTCTGTATATAATATTTTAATCTTTTTATAGTTATATCGTTTTTACTTTCAGAAGATGTACGTTTTATTATAACATCAGATATTTGTACATCTTGAATAAAAATTTTCATTCGAAGTTTTTGAGTGTTTTTTGAATAACTGGGTAAACATCGTCATACTATATATATATATATATATATATATATATATATATATATATATATATATATATAGATGTGCAGAGTACTCGCGACTGGTTCGAGTAGTTAAGAAGACAAACTTTAAAGCGGATTTTTAACAGTCAAATGAAATTTAGTGGGCAGAAATAATTTCGACACTCTTTTTAATAAAGTCAAGCTTTCGGTTTATTTAAAACCATCCTCAGGACTCTAAAATTGTTAAAAAAATTTGTTGTACAATGAATTTTGACAATTTTAGTTTAATACTTACATTAATTTGAGATTTGGAAGTAAAATTTTCAAAACCAAACATAATATGCGAATTTAGTGTTGGACTTTAAGTTTAACATTGTCATAGTTAATAAAATTATAAATTTTGTACAAAATATATGTCGTTTTACATTTTAACAAAAAATTATTACAAATTTTGATGATGGCTGCGAAACAACAAGAAAAAACCAGAAACTTTTCAACTGGTGGCGCCGGATTCGTGAAGTAGGGAAAAAAACACACAAATATAAGTTTAGGCGGGAATGTACAAATGAAGGTCAAGTAAGATATAAGAAAATAAGAAAAAATCTAACCTCAAAATAATATAAAAAATATAAAATAATACAGAAAAAAATGTAAGATTAATAAGAAATTTTAATAAATAAAGAAATTAACTTATTATGTCGGTATTTGAATTATTTTCATCTGGTGGATATTTCTTTTTCGATAAAAGCAGCAAAAAACTGTAAATATGACTCAAGTTACCCACATCACTTCGTTTGTTCATATTATTTTCATTGTTGTAAATATGTACCATTTCTAGGAAATTACGTTTTGTTGAATTGTGTTCTTTATCCAAAATTTTTATTTCATTATAAGCAGCAGAGTGTTTGTTCTGTATTAGGTGTTCTGTTAGTGCTGTTGCTTTCGGTTTATGTTTTGTGTCACTTTTGTGTGAAGATATCCTGTCTTTTAATAATCGGGATGTTTGTCCGATGTATTCTAGATCACAATCCATACAAGGAATACTATATACCACATGTGATTGATTTAAAGATGGTACAGGGTCTTTGAGTTTGGAAAATAGCTTTTTAATTGTAGTACAATTTCTCTGGCTGATTTTAACAGAATCATCTGAAATAACTTTAACGAGTTGTTTCGTTACTTGAGGAATATAAGGAAGCGATGCATATTTTACTCTACTGTTGTTGTTGTCATTGTTGTTTTCAATGGGTGTGTCACGTCGAGGTTGGTTATTGAAGAGTAGACTGTTGAGGAGTTTTTTAGGATAACCATTTTCTTCTAAAATATTTCTCAGTTTTAATAAATTACCCTCATGGAATGTTTCATGGGATAATTTTAGGATCCGAGATCTAAGTGCAAGGATAACGTTTATTTTTAGATGTTTTGATTGTTCTGATTTGAAATGGATGTATCTTCCTGATGATATGGATTTTTTATACCAGTCTGTTTTTAAAGTCCCATCAGATTCTCTTATGACCACCATGTCTAGGAACGGTAATTTCCTGTTTTCTTCGCGTTCCACCGTAAATTGAAGTTGTTGGTTGAAACTATTAAAAGTTTGTAAAATAGTGTCTTGTTTATCAGCCGGAATTGCACAAATGATGTCATCTACGAATTTTTTGAGGAAATTGATTTGAAAATTAATTTTAGCCGTACACTGTTCAATTAAGTAGTCCATTGTGTATTGTGCAATTATGGGACTAATGATTGCTCCCATAGGACTGTCTAAAAGTTGTTTAAAGAAATTGTTATTGTAAGCACAGTAACACGTGTCGAAAACAAATTTAAGTAGGTCTGCGATTTCTTGAAAATTTAAAGTGGTGTGTGGGCATATATCATCCCATTTAGCTTCTATGCTTCGTATAGCTGTTTCATAACTTATGTTACTGAAGAGTGACACAACATCCAGACTGATTAATATGTGATTTTCTGGTAATTTATGATGATTAATAAATTCTGAGAATTCAAACGAATCCTTTATATAATACGGGTTTTCTTTATTATAAGCGGTAGTTAATATATTTGTAAGAAATTTGGCAATTTTGCTGTTTGGTGCATCAATGGAGGCGACTATGGGTCGTATATTTAAGCTTTCTTTATGAATTTTGGGCAGACCGTAGAATTTCGGAGCAACTGAGTTATAAATTGTTAATGTTTTCGCTTCTTCTGGTGTTATTTTCTGTTTAGCTTTCAAGTTGCTAACTATTTTATTCGCTTTTGTTTGGATAGTTAATGTTGGGTCCCTGTTCAGTAACATGTATGAATTTGTGTCCTGTAATATATTAAGTGACAATTCCTGGTATTTTTCTTTTTCCATAACACATGTGACGTTTCCTTTGTCTGATTGTACAACAACTAAATTCGGGTTTTGTTTCAAGAAACTTTTTGTACTATGATACAATTTGTTTGTGATGTCAGTATTGATTTGTTGTGATTGAACAAAATTGGTAATGATGTTGGTAACTCGAGCCCTACATATGTCCTTACTGTCATTATTATAGTCTGATATAATATATTCAATGTCGCTAAGGAGTTTTGGTAAATTTATATCACTAAAATTTGGCTTTACACAAAATTTGGGACCTAATTTTAAGCAAGTTTGTACATCTGGTGGAATTTCAGTATTACTAAGATTTTTTAGCCATTTTTCTTGAGTAATCAAACTATTCTGGGCAATTGTCTTTAAAGAATTTAGTTTTTTAATATTACTGGCTTTAACTTTGAAAAAGTGTTTGTTATAAACTACATTTTGTTTCTGTTTAAACTTATTAAAAATATGTTGTGGGGTTATGTTAATAATTTTGATTTCTAAATTTTTCTGTTGTTCTTTCAGAGTAACTAAATATTTACAAGTAGTATTAATTTCTAAATTTAATATTTGTTTTCTTAACCTGTCATACGCTTTGTCCATTTTGTCTCGGTTCCTGATGTCGTGGTGTATCCTCACCGGACGTTGGTCAATGTTGTTGGTGATATGTTTTGGAAGAACTCCATGTTGCCGGCATTTGACAAGGAAAATTCGCCTATTTGTTGCTGATGAAACTTTGATGTTCAGTGATGCCCATTCTTTGTAGTATCTCATGGCATGTAAGCCGTACTCTCGGTGGAGATACTTCCAGGAATGGGCTTTTTCCAATATCTCCACCGAGAGTACGGCTTACATGCCATGAGATACTACAAAGAATGGGCATCACTGAACATCAAAGTTTCATCAGCAACAAATAGGCGAATTTTCCTTGTCAAATGCCGGCAACATGGAGTTCTTCCAAAACATATCACCAACAACATTGACCAACGTCCGGTGAGGATACACCACGACATCAGGAACCGAGACAAAATGGACAAAGCGTATGACAGGTTAAGAAAACAAATATTAAATTTAGAAATTAATACTACTTGTAAATATTTAGTTACTCTGAAAGAACAACAGAAAAATTTAGAAATCAAAATTATTAACATAACTCCACAACATATTTTTAATAAGTTTAAACAGAAACAAAATGTAGTTTATAACAAACACTTTTTCAAAGTTAAAGCCAGTAATATTAAAAAACTAAATTCTTTAAAGACAATTGCCCAGAATAGTTTGATTACTCAAGAAAAATGGCTAAAAAATCTTAGTAATACTGAAATTCCACCAGATGTACAAACTTGCTTAAAATTAGGTCCCAAATTTTGTGTAAAGCCAAATTTTAGTGATATAAATTTACCAAAACTCCTTAGCGACATTGAATATATTATATCAGACTATAATAATGACAGTAAGGACATATGTAGGGCTCGAGTTACCAACATCATTACCAATTTTGTTCAATCACAACAAATCAATACTGACATCACAAACAAATTGTATCATAGTACAAAAAGTTTCTTGAAACAAAACCCGTATTTAGTTGTTGTACAATCAGACAAAGGAAACGTCACATGTGTTATGGAAAAAGAAAAATACCAGGAATTGTCACTTAATATATTACAGGACACAAATTCATACATGTTACTGAACAGGGACCCAACATTAACTATCCAAACAAAAGCGAATAAAATAGTTAGCAACTTGAAAGCTAAACAGAAAATAACACCAGAAGAAGCGAAAACATTAACAATTTATAACTCAGTTGCTCCGAAATTCTACGGTCTGCCCAAAATTCATAAAGAAAGTTTAAATATACGACCCATAGTCGCCTCCATTGATGCACCAAACAGCAAAATTGCCAAATTTCTTACAAATATATTAACTACCGCTTATAATAAAGAAAACCCGTATTATATAAAGGATTCGTTTGAATTCTCAGAATTTATTAATCATCATAAATTACCAGAAAATCACATATTAATCAGTCTGGATGTTGTGTCACTCTTCAGTAACATAAGTTATGAAACAGCTATACGAAGCATAGAAGCTAAATGGGATGATATATGCCCACACACCACTTTAAATTTTCAAGAAATCGCAGATCTACTTAAATTTGTTTTCGACACGTGTTACTGTGCTTACAATAACAATTTCTTTAAACAACTTTTAGGCAGTCCTATGGGAGCAATCATTAGTCCCATAATTGCACAATACACAATGGACTACTTAATTGAACAGTGTACGGCTAAAATTAATTTTCAAATCAATTTCCTCAAAAAATTCGTAGATGACATCATTTGTGCAATTCCGGCTGATAAACAAGACACTATTTTACAAACTTTTAATAGTTTCAACCAACAACTTCAATTTACGGTGGAATGCGAAGAAAACAGGAAATTACCGTTCCTAGACATGGTGGTCATAAGAGAATCTGATGGGACTTTAAAAACAGACTGGTATAAAAAATCCATATCATCAGGAAGATACATCCATTTCAAATCAGAACAATCAAAACATCTAAAAATAAACGTTATCCTTGCACTTAGATCTCGGATCCTAAAATTATCCCATGAAACATTCCATGAGGGTAATTTATTAAAACTGAGAAATATTTTAGAAGAAAATGGTTATCCTAAAAAACTCCTCAACAGTCTACTCTTCAATAACCAACCTCGACGTGACACACCCATTGAAAACAACAATGACAACAACAACAGTAGAGTAAAATTTGCATCGCTTCCTTATATTCCTCAAGTAACGAAACAACTCGTTAAAGTTATTTCAGATGATTCTGTTAAAATCAGCCAGAGAAATTGTATTACAATTAAAAAGCTATTTTCCAAACTCAAAGACCCTGTACCATCTTTAAATCAATCACATGTGGTATATAGTATTCCTTGTATGGATTGTGATCTAGAATACATCGGACAAACATCCCGATTATTAAAAGACAGGATATCTTCACACAAAAGTGACACAAAACATAAACCGAAGGCAACAGCACTAACAGAACACCTAATACAGAACAAACACTCTGCTGCTTATAATGAAATAAAAATTTTGGATAAAGAACACAATTCAACAAAACGTAATTTCCTAGAAATGGTACATATTTACAACAATGAAAATAGTATGAACAAACGAAGTGATGTGGGTAACTTGAGTCATATTTACAGTTTTTTGCTGCTTTTATCGAAAAAGAAATATCCACCAGATGAAAATAATTCATATACCGACATAATAAGTTAATTTCTTTATTTATTAAAATTTCTTATTAATCTTACATTTTTTTCTGTATTATTTTATATTTTTTATATTATTTTGAGGTTAGATTTTTTCTTATTTTCTTATATCTTACTTGACCTTCATTTGTACATTCCCGCCTAAACTCATATTTGTGTGTTTTTTTCCCTACTTCACGAATCCGGCGCCACCAGTTGAAAAGTTTCTGGTTTTTTCTTGTTGTTTCGCAGCCATCATCAAAATTTGTAATAATTTTTTGTTAAAATGTAAAACGACATATATTTTGTACAAAATTTATAATTTTATTAACTATGACAATGTTAAACTTAAAGTCCAACACTAAATTCGCATATTATGTTTGGTTTTGAAAATTTTACTTCCAAATCTCAAATTAATGTAAGTATTAAACTAAAATTGTCAAAATTCATTGTACAACAAAATTTTTTAACAATTTTAGAGTCCTGAGGATGGTTTTAAATAAACCGAAAGCTTGACTTTATTAAAAAGAGTGTCGAAATTATTTCTGCCCACTAAATTTCATTTGACTGTTAAAAACCCGCTTTAAAGTTTGTCTTCTTATATATATATATATATATATATATATATATATATATATATATATATATATATATATATATATATATATATGTGTGTGTGTGTATGTGTATGTGTGTGTGTGTGTGTATGTGTGTGTGTGTGTGTGTGTGTGTGTGTGTGTGTGTGCGCGTGACGAATTTTTCTCCGTCGATAACTCCAACACTACAATTCTAAAAATTGTAATTCTTTCGTATTCCTCTTCGGCACATCCATATGAAGACTTGATTAGATTTTGGTTATAATTGCTTGACCGGAAGTACCCTCATTTGAAGATTTTAACAGTTTTTCTTAAAAAACGCTGTTAAATATAATTTTTTTTACATTTTATACTTCATATTCAATAGATATTGAGTTAAAAATTATAAAGAAATTAAATTTCATAAAGCATACGATAACATTGGAAACAAATGTGAAGTGCGATTGACATGTTTGTGTTATAATTTTACTGCAAATATAGAATCAATTCTAAGAAACTCTCTATATGAAATTTGTACGAAACATATAAAACTGAGGAAAGGTAATGTACCTACTGGAAATATAGAATCTTTTGCAAGAAACTGTCTGTATGGAATTTGTAAAATAGACATAGAACTGAAGGAAGATTTTTTAAAAAATATTCTAACAAAGTTTCGTTTTCCGTACTTATTTTTAATATATTCTTTTTCTAATACAATGTATTTATTTATGATGCATTTTATTTATACATCTAACACCATGTTTTAGTGGTTATTACTCATAAAGGTACACAATGTAAGTAGACAGTTTATTTATTTATGAAACAAATTCTGATAGTCGCTAATAATAATTGTTTACAAAGTGACTATACAGGGTGTCCCATAACTTCAGGTACATATTAGAAGGGCATATAGTTCGTAATGTCCTGATTACGGAACAAAAAGAATTTTTTCAAAATTCCTATAATTAAGGGTAGTTCACTTAAGAAGAACATTTTTTGTCCCCTGGATACTATAATATTTGGAATAGTGAAATTAGTTATAACTATTACATACAATAATTTAACAATGAAATTAATTTATGCAATTACGTAAAGCTTTGTCACACCAATTAAGTCTGGGAGATGTGTATGTAATGAAAAAAATTAAATTATTTACTTTATTTTTACAAAAACTGTTCAAAATTATTTCCATTAACAGCTAAACATAATGCAGCACGTTGAATTAAAGAAATTGAACAAGCTCGATGAATTGCATTCTCTTGTCTAATTCTTTCAGCACAATTTTCAACTCGTTGCCGTAATTCTTCAAGGGTTTCAGGTGCCTCTTGATTATCATAGACGAGGGATTTAAAATTACCCCACAAATAAAAATCTAACGGATTGAAATCCGGGGATCTAGGGGGCCAAGACGCGGGACCTCCTTGACCAATCCACCTGTCCTCAAATACTCTGTCAAGATGTCTGACATTTCTAGAAAAATGTGGCGGCGCACCGTCATGCATAAACCATGCATTTTGGCGTACATTAAGAGGAATATCTTCTAATAATTCAGGCAAATTATTCAGCAAAAATTGTAAATAATCATTCCCAGACATTCTGTTAGCAAGTATGTATGGTCCCAGTAACGATCCGTTTACCATCCCAGCCCGAACATTTAGTGAAAATCTGTGCTGAAAATGACTCCTGACAGCAGCATGTGGATTTTCTTCGGCCCAGTAGTGACAGTTATGAATATTATGTATACTATCACGAGTAAATATCGCTTGGTCGGAAAATATTACTTTTAACGTAAAATTGCCATCCTGAGCATGTTGGTCTAGAAGCCATTCACAAAACCTTACTCGACAGTAATGATCGGGTTCAATTAACGCATGGACCCGTTGAAAATGATAAGGATGTAAATTATTATTCCTTAAAATTCTCCAAATTGTCATTCGTGGTACACCTGGTAGTTGACGAGATATTCTCCTTATGCTGATTGTTGGGTCATTACGTACCAAATCTAAGACAGCATTTTCAACATTTACTAGTCTCCGATGAGCCCCGCCGTCTCTTCCCCGATTAGGTTGCAAAGAACCAGTGTCGCGAAGGCGTTGAGTAAGGCTTACAAATATGCGAGAATTCGGATGCCGTCGTCCTGGGAAACGTTCAGCGTAATAACGCTGAGCTAATCTACAGTTTTGCCCTGCTTCGCCATACATTAGCAACATATCCACTAACTCACTGTTACTGTAACCATTCATATTTGCAACAATAATCAGAAGAGCAATATCAAAACTGTTATAAGAAACACAATTTATGTGGCCGGCTACTAGAAACCTAATGAAATGATTGTATTATGCAAACATTTCTTATTAATTAGATATAATACAACGTAATATTTAATATTAAAACTACCTATTCAACCAGTGTCCCAAAACTGTTTCCTTCAAAAACCTCAAAAACTAATTTTTGAATTTTGAAAAAATTATTTTTGTTTCGTAATCAGGACATTAAGAACTATATGCCCTTCTAATATGTACCTGAAGTTATGCGACATCCTGTATAATTATTAAAAATATTCCAGTGATTACTATATTTATAATGTAACATTTTTTATTGTATAACTGTCTTTGCTGATGATGATATTTATATTGTACTCGTATGCGTTATACGGTATACTCACTGTATAAGTATATACTAACTGGAACTCGCCTACTCTACCTATCACTCCTATCAGCGTACGCTGCACTGAAGGCCCATTCGTGTCGAACCGAACCTAGCCGAATAATTCGTATCATAGCTGTCGATTTATTTGCATGTTTATGCTTCATTTGAGGTTTGTTTCCAAATTTACATATATACGTCTGCGAAATTGATAATAATCCAGTACCTAAAATAATTAAATTAACAGTAAACTATTATTCACGAAAGATGACTATTCAAGGTCATTTGAGAGCCGTCTGATATATTACTTGCAGATAACTTCACTACATTTCGTGTGCATAGGCGTGCAACATGAAATATTTATGGACACATTTTAACTGAAAAAATAAGAGTAATTCATCTGAAAATTATGTTTCTTTCTAAATAATGCCTTTCTGAAAGATTTATGTTCTTCACTTATGTTTTTGCAAAATACAAAAACATAGACTAAACTTGTAAACCAAGGAAAACGCGTGCAACATGAAATATTTATGGACACTGAAAAAATAAGAGTAATTCATCTGAAAATTATGTTTATTTCTAAATAATGAGGTATTCAACAAAAAATGTTCATTGTAATTTAATACTTCTTCAATGCCTTATTAAAATAAGGGTACAACAGGGAATTATTTTTTTCGTTAGTGTTTTCTGTTTCTTGTTTTAATAATTTTATTAAATTTTTATAAAATTATTCGCATACATTTTATTTAAAACCTGGGCTACACGAAATAATTTCCGTCAACTCACAAACTGTTCCGATGCGTATGCGCATTTCAGTTAGTATATATTTCAGTGGGCATACCTAACTGTTTATAATACAAACAACCTACAACTTGGAACTTTAAGGACTAGTTATTCTTACTAGATATTGAAGGTTTTCAAAATTGTAATTTAAAATAGTGTCGTTCTACCCGTATTAATATAATAAATTATGCTTTCAATATAAAAGCATTCAATCAAGAGTGTAATTAAAAATATTCAGGTGTTATTGGATAATAGTTAAAAAGCTCACTAATTTAAGTACCTTTCTACTCTCATTATAATAAATAATTACATTACTCCATGTACCATTAATTTAAAAGCATGTAATCAAGCACATAATTTGGTTATCTGTTGCATATGCATCTAATATTGTATCCCACAGTGGAGACTAAAAGCTTTCATACCTGTGTTGTTTTGTATACGTAGGTACTTAAGAATCACGAAAACTATCTGTTCAGTTCAGTTCAGTTCTCAAATGTATGTAACTGCCAGGTAAATGTCACTGTCAAAGAACTCATAATTTCAAATTAATAATAGGAACGTTTTTTTTTTAAAGTAAATAGAACAATATTTATACGGAAATGAATTCCATACCGTTTCCAGCATAACTAAATATGTAAGTATAAATTTGAATTATAAAATAATAATAATATGGCGGGAGGTAATGTGTTGCCACATCAGATTTTTTATTTATTTATTCATGTAAATTTTATTAAATAAATTTCTGGATTTAATTTAATGCTATCTCATACAGTTCCCCGGATTAAAATTAAATTATAATTATTGGCAGCAATCTTCAACCCACTGTCAACAAATTTCTGCTGCAATGTGTAATGAGTCAATCGCTAATAAATTTCTGTTCGTGCATAACGATTCGAAGGATACTATAATTAAGGTATCAAGGGTGTTATACGGACAATAGTGTACTTTCCGAGAGCCTCTGGCCCGAGTTGGGTACGTTCATCGAAGGCATTATTGTCCTTTTAACTCTTATGGTGGTAGTGCCTTGCTGTCCGACTATAATTATATAATATTCTACGTATTACGGAGTTTTTAGGCTTTATCCCAGTATTGATATCAATTTCTTGATAAAATTACCATAGCACAACTCATACTGCACTTGGGCGTTATTTGTTACATAATTACCCTTATGACAAAATAATATTAATAATAAACTAACGTTGCTTTTTTTAAACAAATATCTAATACATTATTCAAGAAGGGGGTGCTATAGGTTGCTTCCCGCTTAGTCCCTTAAAATATTTAGTCACTTTATGCATAAGTCTATCTGACACAAACACCCAAGCTGGGATTATGCGCATGCTGGCAAACCTTGACTACTATTGGCTAACGACGAAATCACGATCTCTTTTATCATTTAGATTGCGAATAATAGCCCGAAGGAACACGGCTCATATGATTTCTGATTATTGAAGACTAGCACGAAATATTTTAAATTTAAAACTGAGAAATTAAGTAATGTATTTTATCTTTATTCTAGAATATAGATATTAGTAATAATAAATAACAATGAAATATTCTAGTGTTAAATTTGAATTAAATAAATTACTTTGTTGTACTGTAAATGTAATAGGAATACAATCCAGGATTAATTTATTTAGGTGACAGTACGGTAAAGAAGAAATAAATTATAAATAATTTATAAAATATTTACAGATTCCTAAATAATACAATTTTATGAAATTTATTTCTAATATAATCGTTTTTCTCGGAGAATAATTTTGTCTCCTGGTACAATCTAATATTTAGAAACAAAAATTAGACGCAATATCAATTAAGTAGTCTGATAGTGCATCTTTCTTTCCACAACTTAGTTGTTTCACTGCCTTTAGAAAACTACAAACAAAAAAATAGCCCATAAATATAAAACACTTATGGCCAGTTTTTTAATCTCTGTTTAAAATTTTAAACAACAGTTAAATAAACAAAACTGCAACAAAATGAACTATCAAATGACAGATTTATCATTGCTGTCAACAAAACGACGTAATATTCTTTATTTAACTGTTGGTTAAAATTTTAACCAGAAAACTGGCCCTTAAACTTTTTGTGTATTAAATAACTTATCTATGCAAACTAACATTAGGAGCTTTAGAATTGCACAAACACGTTCTAGTCGGCATTGTATCAACAAAACACAAAGAAAATAAAATACTGTATTACCGAAATACAAAGCAACGCTCACGATTCAAACAGAAATGAAATCAAATGTCAAACATCAAAAAAGTTTCGTCAGAACGCCGAGAATCCCGAAGATACACGATGTATTCCAAGTGGAAAATTAGACTCATTTTTAAATAAGTTTTTAAATCCTGAGAAAAACAATACCTAACGCACAAAATTCGAGTCCTCATACTTCTTTTTTAAACTTATTTTAAAAACGAATATAATGACCCAGTTTTGCAGGTGCATGAATTATACAATGTTCTGCTTCGGGGCCCTACCGCTCAGACGACTATACTCTTCTGGCGACAGCTGTCAGCGTTAGCCATTAGTAGTCAAGGTTTACGAGCATGCGCATAATTCCAGCTTGGGTGTTTGTTTGAGATAGACTTATGCAGAAATGATATTTTCATTTGACAGTGTTGGCTTCACCTACTCGTATGTGAAAGATATGAGTATTAGCAATATATTAGTTAATAGGTATGTGGAATGAGTCGTGGGCAGAGAGAGAACGTATTAGAAAGAGACAAGTAGTAACGCGGCTGCTGGCAAGGCGAGTGGCAAGGGATTGAAGTCCCCACCATAATTTGAAGGCAAGGCTACTGCACATCAAAGCTGGTCGGTAACGACTCGGCGGTCAAGTTATAATTATAAAGATTAATGATCGAGGCGATGCAATCGATTACAGTACTACAGACATAAATTTTGTATAATGCTCAAAGTATTATATTAAAAAGTTTCCAAACTTTTGTGCGACACAGTTTATGCAAAAAATGCTTTGAAATAAACTTCATGGGTAATATGAATAAAAATGAGTATGTGCTCTGAGTATGTACTCAAAAGTATGAGTATGAAGTGTGAGGTTTTACTCCAATTTGTATGAATAAAAGTGATTTAGACTCAACGAGTAGATGCTCTTATATAAATGAAGAAGATGCTCCTATGTAGCATGTAGAGGTCTACAGCTATCGTTGACTTTATTGACATTTGCCTACACGTCAAAATATTTGTAACAAATTTGACAGACTCCTTGACGTCCTCAGTTTAATTAAAATGATTAGTGACCGTAATAGTGATGAGGATGAGAAAAGTGCGGAAAATGGTGACATAATGATTTGCAATAATGCCTTTTTTTCAAAATCGCAAACTCTGGAAACAAAAAAAAATCTGCTTTGGAATCCTTAAATAAATTATATGAGGAAAACTGGACAATTTTCATTTTGTTCATATTAGATACGGCACCATCTCTTCCTTCTCCCTTTTTTCGCCCAAAAATATATTTCTGATGAACTCAATGTTTTCTTTGGAAAATCGGTAGAACGCCTTGAAATCGTGGCACACCCAACAAAGGGTAATATGCCGTGATGATTTATTTATTTATTTAAATCACGAGAAATAATACTCCTCCTAGGAATACGTTTTCGTGCACGTAACTTCATCATTAATTCCATCATTTAGTTTAATTTCAGGATTTCAAAAGGCCTCTGCGAACAGCCTGAGTCAAACTCCAATTTTGCCAAGTATGTACTTCATCCTGGTAGTAGGTACTATTTTTTATTCACTTGAGTTGATACTTAACTGTTAGGGAGTAGATACTCAAAGGAGTATCTACTTCTATATTTTTATTCTTACGAAACATAGTATCTACTTGCATTTTTGGAGTATAAAGTATAAACTCAATTTTATCATATCACACCATGTGTTTCTTAGTACATACTCGTATATATCGAATACGTCATAGTAAATTATAGCCACGGTCACGATCTTGGCAATCAAAAGTTTAATTCGTTTTCGATATGTACATTGTACATACATATACAGGCTGATGAAAAAACAGAGGACAGAATTTGGAGGGCATATATACTAACCAAAATAGTACAGCAATTCTTACAGATCTGTAAATCTGTAAAAAAGTGACAAAAATACACCTAGACTTGCTAACTAATATAAAATTATACATACGATTGGCAGCATACGTTTTGATTTTGTTCATTATTTACAGATCTGTAAGACTTACAGATTTGAGCAAAATCGACTTATTAATCAACAAACGTCTGTGGTGCTACCACGCCACATTGACATTGATATGTACCCCTTACTGCACTTTACGCCTTTCCATGGTCACTTGTCAATCTCAATATTTTGAAACTATACGATATTGCTATTGCTTTATTTTTATTGATATGTAGAAATTACTGACTTGCTAGAAAGCGACAATATAAAGTTGTTGCTTTAACTATATCGTGCAACATATTTTTGGCAAAAATATGAAATCAACCTTCGAAAACAGTTTACAGAATATTTTTCGTCGTAGCGTTATCAGCGTTTTCTGCACTACGGTGTGCATGCTGTATGAGAACCGGCTTCACTATTCAAAACATAACCTTAAAAGTAAGTGTTTAAAGTCATTTTGTAAATGTATTATTATTCAGTATACGTAGTATATTGAAAACTATAGTAATAATAATAATAATAATAATAATAATAATAATAATAATATTAATAATAATAATAATATTAATAATAATAATATTAATAATAATAATAATAATAATAATAATAATAAAAATAATAATAATAATAATAATAATAAATAATTTTCTTTACATGAATAAATGAATGCATGTTAAACCTAAACACTATAGTTTATTACTTGATTATCTACACTTCATGTGAAAGTTGAAATTGATTGTGGACTCATAGATATATTGTAACTTTGTCCAATTAATTTTTGATAAATATCAGTAGGATAAAAACTTAACAACGAGGCAAATATGTTTAATTCAAGTGTAATATATATATATATATATATATATATATATATATATATATATATATATATATATATATATATATATATATATTGGATTGTTTGAATTTGACATATATGGCAAAAGCTGATAAATAAAATTATCCTTTTCCTTTATAAGGCAAAATAAACTAATAAAAAGGATATCATCTGAAGTAAATTGATAACTTTGAATTTTCATTATTCTGCTAATTAAATTGAAGTTTTGTAACAGTCGTTTTCGGTTTTCGTTATTCAAATGATTGTATGCGCAGGCGTGTCTACACAATTTTTGTGAAATGTACGTAGATTTATCAATCCAAGCCGATGATATCCAAATCATTTATTAATTATTTATTATCAATAAGGTATAGTACAAAATAACAATTGACTTGACTATGTTTTGGTCGTTTAATATATCAAGTCAATATCAATTACAATATGGCATGGTTCCACCACAAATCTTCAACTGTTTCCGACAAAGAGGCCATCTTGTATTAGAATCGAAGAAAAACTGACAAAGATACTGATCGATTTTTTTTGTTAATGCCAGTAGATAGACCTTAAAAAAACAATAAAATTTAATTTGGTATAATTATTTGAATATTTTTTTGAAACCAAAAGCACATCTGAAATGGCGTCTGAAACGTAAACAAAAAGTCTCATTTCATTTAATTGAAGCCGTAACTCTTATAGTTTTCGAGATAGCAGAGGTAAACCCTGTAAAAATTCATTTATTACTGCTCATATCTCGGAAACTATTGAAGATTGGACCCATGTTCATTAAGTTTTTTTTTAATCATTTTGGTCAGTACTATTTGCCCTCCAAATTTTTACGTCTATTTTTTCATCACGCCGTATTTCCCTACCTTCAAAACTTATTCTACGTCGTAAAATAACCAATGTTTGCCATATTGCCTTCCTTGGGATTTACAAATTTTCATACCTTCATGTGAAGGAGATGTGTTTTCTGTGAAGGCTTCACAACAAAATATTTCAATCTCAAAACTAACACTTTTGTAAACTATACCGGGTGGTGGCGGTTAAGGTGAACAATGGGGATTTAGCATGGAAGTTTTATTCTATGCAATTTCCTGCTCTTCTGTTCATTTTACAGCCAAAACTGTATAGAGTGCAAAGTTGTAAACAATTAAAAGTTGCAAAACTGTGTTTGGTTTCCTTAATATTATTTGAAAAAGAAATTTAAAATGTTCAACCAATTAGTAACAGTAACGGTCATAATTTATGACATAAAAACATTATTATTTTTTCATATTCTGTCAAAAAATATTTGTAAAGAAGTAAATTAAATAATGAGTTTTTATGGAAAAGAGAAATGTGTCTGGCCTATTATAAATAAATAATGTGGCGGAATTTATGAAAACCAGAAAAAAGAAAACATATGTTATGGCTATTAATACTAATTGACAGAACTTTTTAAATTTCTTAAAACTGTAAAAAAACCAAACATTGGTACTATATATAATAAATCATCTAAAAAGATTATATGTAACTTTTATTCTGAACACCTATGATCACCCCAACCGCCACCACCCTGTATAAGCTATACGGTGTGGTACGGAAGTTTAATTAAACTACATTCGATGGAGTATGTGCAGAAAGGAATCTACACTATGGCCTGAGAGTGACTAAATAGACGCCGACAGCGCTACAGGTTGCAACCCACTGCAGACACAAACTTTATTCATTTGCTTGTGAATACAACTTGTAATTACGTTGCACCAACAAACTGATTAGAAATATTCAGCGAACTAGATGTATTTCACAGTTATAATTTCTTTTGTTTTACTAATTTAATTGGGTAAGCAAGCATTTGGTCAGTAAACAAGGTCAGTA
The DNA here is from genome assembly GCA_963082715.1 of Harpalus rubripes. NCBI lineage: Eukaryota > Metazoa > Arthropoda > Insecta > Coleoptera > Carabidae > Harpalus > Harpalus rubripes. Next base: position 61,075,097 of record OY720448.1, on the reverse strand, counting down.
AATTCTCAAGTATGTCCTTGTCTCTGAACATTGTTCATTGATAGAGGTCGAGGATTAATGTTATTTTGTATGAAATTTTAAATGTTATAAAAATTACAAAGTATATACCCATTTTTTAAAAAGAAATATATAGACAGCGTCAGAAAATAGACAAATATATAATAAAAACTATAATACAAACCACTACTGCTTTACTTCACTCACAGCACAGCACAATAATTATGGACACGCGGATATTTAAACGACAAAATCTCACAAACTACTGAACTATTTATCTCATCACAAATACAGTACATAGTAATCATTTGTATCTTTTAATTTCAACCGCAGGAACCAAATAACAAAAAAAATTGTATAATAGTCGCGTTCTTTTTATCATTTGCCTCATCTCAAGATGAGATGAGTTTGGATTGAACTGAGTTGAGATCAAGTGAGATTTTTACAAATTAAAAAGAACGACAAAAGACAATTTTTTTTGGTAACTTAAACGACTGTTGTCGCTGGATGTCTTCTGTGTCTGTATCTGTGTACCACATGTGTACAAATTGAATTTGACAGTAGTTTTTCAATGGTCAACCACGATATTTTCATTTATTATTTTGGATCGCGCAAAACTATGAGTGGGCATTATTTGGGCTTCAGTTATTCTGTCGATTACATAATAACATGTAGAGCGACACATTCTAAAATATTGTTTAAATTGTACGCTACTATAACTTCCACATAATTTTCAATTCTATGAAACTTACGTCTCTTTGCTATATTATTTTTCGCGGAATTGTCTGCATATTTATTTATTTCTCAAATATTAATAATATTTATTAAAGGAATAAACAAATAATCTTTACAATAATCAAACAAATTGTATGCGACAGCCCGTGACAGCAAAACATTCATCCCCACCATTCATCTAAGATTAAAATCTCAACAAGCACAACCTCCTGAGGTGACTAAGAATCGGGAAGGGGGAAGGTACTATTCTCACTTCAGTTTCACTTTATCTCGCCTCCGTTGGGATAAAAAAAAACGGTCAAAATTAGTGAGGCAACTGAGGTGAGTTGAGACGAACTGAGATCTCATGTAAAAAGTGGTAAAAAGAACGCGACTAGTTTCACAACGGTCCACTATGCACATGCAAGTCTAAACTTATCTGAACTTGTGAAATGCGGTAAAATATTATCATGGGTAATGCATGTCACTTTTCTTTTTTTAACATCATATAAATTTATATATGTTATAGTGTTATTGTAAGCCGTAATGTACAATTAAATATTGATTATTGTTTTAAAAGTGCATAAATGTATAATGAACTAAAACAATAACACAGTACCTACTTTAAAGTCGCGCTTGGGTCATGTAGACCCGAAGAGTAAAAATTATGTCAAAATAATTCCAACTACATAGGTAAAACAATAATATTTTTGTTAGTTTATGTAATGTATTTAAGATGTCGTAAAAGAAAGTTTGGTTGCATACCCACTATAAATATTATATTTTCAATTATAGTTGGTTGACAAATGTTTATTATTAGTCAATATGTCTGTTTGTTTCGTTACTTTGCGTCTACTGTTTACTGCCACGTTCATACAAAGTATATAGGAACGGCAGTAAACCGTACACGCAAAGTAAAGAAACGAACAGACCTAATTATTGCCTGCCTTCTGTGCAGTGTAATGTTCAATAAACCAGGTAGGTATGTAATATGATAAACATTGGTCCGCTCATTATTTTTTATAAATATGTTAATTACTCATGAAATGTAAATAAAATACTTGCAAACTTGGCAAATATGTCAGAAATATCTTGTTTTGCTTCAAAATAATATTTTACGCACAACTGCATTAAAATTGTTTACATCGTAGTTACCATGGTGGAAACTAGAGGTTGCACCCTGCGGGCGGTAACGTAGCACACGCGGGCGGTAAAGTAGCCATGCGGATGGTAAAATAGCCATGCGGGTGGTAAAGATCACATGCGTGCGATAAAGTAGAGCAAAAGCCCGGCGACTGGTAAACAAAACGTCTAAAAAACAATTGGAAATGTATTTTTTAAAAATAATAATTTGATTGCTGTAGTGCGTAAAACGTTGTATAAGAGTTGTGCAAGTTATTTACATCAAGTAATTTACTTAGTTTTTTACATGTAAAAAACTCTTATAAAAAATTCAATTTATATGTAAAAAACCCTATGTAAAAAACGTAAAAATCCAAAACTTACCTGTATCTCGTATATAGTTAACTTACTAACCTCTAACAGTAAGCACTTATTTGTATGAGACATAAAACTGACACTGACAGTGACAGTAGACAGCAATGGTAACAACAGACAGAGCTACATTGCGTAACCCATGCGCAAGCCCAGTTGGAGATTTATTTACGTTTTTTACGTTTTTTACATAAATTAGTTATTTACACCAATTTTGTATAAAACTAAACAAAATTTGTAAAAAACACAACTCTGATATGTACATACCTCAGACCGAAATAAGTTTATACCCTAGGCCCAATAAAAGACTTGCGCTACGCGTCGGCCTTCAAAATTAGTCCGCAGGCACAAATCTTTTCTTGTCCTGACCTTCTTTTCGTAATTAACTATAACGTAAGTGATTTTGGGCTTTATATGCAGTTACATCCATTGTAGACTTAAGCAAACAGTTTTATCACAAACATACAAATACATTTTTGCCTAACATATATCATATAAAATCAGAAAATCCCTGCTTTTGGAATGTAACCACAGATAGTGTTGCCGCAAGACCAAGATCAGTCTTGGTCTCGTTTCGTTACGCCTCGGTCTTGTCGAAACAAGACCATCATTTTGGTCTCGACTAAAAAGTCAAGACAAGACGAGACCAGTACCGAGTCTTGTCGAGAAAGTATTGAAGTTTCGACAAGACTCTCCACTTCAGTATTTTTTTCAAAATATTGTTTTAAAAGTGCTTCAAAAATTAAGAGCATTGCTATTAATACTATTTGAAATTTCATGAAAACAAGAGACATATTCATTTTTAATCTTGTATTCCTGACACATTATTTTAAATAAATTTAAAAATTCAAATACTATTAGAAATTCGTAAATTAGACTGGAAGCTTGGCTTAAATTTCAAAAAATTCTAAACATTACAAAATATGCATAATACTCGTATTCATGTTATATCTACACAAATAATGAAATAAAAGCATATTTACTGCATGAATTTGAGTATAATAGATAAATTCATAAACCATTAAACCGTTAAATTACAATGTATACGTAGCATAAAAACTACCCAGTATAAACCGAATATTTAAAAATTTGTAATTGTATTTATATCCAAAGAAATGTACTAACAAAATTTAAAAAAAATTATTTCCAATTTCCAAACAGCACAAAAGTTATACCTACCTGCAATGTAAAATATCATATTTAAAAGTAAACATAAACTCTTAAGGCGCCAATTACTATATCGCTTCTACCTACTAGCTATGGCGCATTTTCCACGACAACAATGAATATTGTTTTTTTTTTGTTTTATATAATTTAATTCTGTACCTAATGTAATTGCGACCTAGTGCTGCTATATTGAAACATACATTGTTCACTTCAAATATAGAGTCTTTTTCATATATTTACAAAAAAAAATCTGTTGTGATTTTTAGAATTGTGTGAAAATGGAAAATGCCGACAATGATTTTACGACCTTAAGCTTTAAGGGAAACCCGTTTTAAAACAACCATATTCTAGATTTTCAACAGATGTGTTCCTTATTTCACCTAAATACTGCATTTGAAATTGACAATAGTTATTATTTTATTACACAAAACGCAAGGATTCATAACTTAGCCAATTGCGCATATCTATATTACTGGACACTTTCAGTTTCATTTTATTTTTTAAATTTTCATCAATGTTTTATTTCAAAAGTTTAACCTTGAGTTAACTGTTCTGATAGGTATGACCATAGTTTCCAAAAAAACTGAAGGGGAAGAGATGGATATTTCCAAAAATTTCATTTATACCTACTTAAATATTCTGCTCTAATCTTTACATTTTGAGTCTCTCAGATCTATAATAAGTATATGAATGAATATTTTATTACAATTCTTAAGATAATTTTCTAAAATTTTCATGTGGTAATATTATGCCTTCACATCGAAACACGCATAAAATAATATGAAAATATATGCCCATATAATGTAATATAAAATTCATTGTTGTTCTATATTTTTTAATCCCTAGATTTTACTGTTTATCTATTAAGGTAAACGCATTGCTGTCAAATATAATTCGGTATCTAGTTATGTACTTGAAATAAAATTATATTGTAAGAATAAAGTAAGAAAAAAAAAACACACGGTATATATGTACCTATGCACGTCCATTTTAATATTTATTTTTTTAAGAGATTGACTTTTAAAATTAATATTACAAACATTTTTTGGAATTTTTTAATCGCGATTTACGGTTTTTCTTAGATATTTATACAGTATTAAAAAAATTTGTCGAGACTCGAGACAAGACGAGACTGGCTTCAAGTCTCGTCTCGACAAGACCAGTGTAGTCGAGACTAAGTCAAGACCAAGGCTTGCCTCAAGTCTTGTCTCGTCTCGTGTTGCGGCAACAAGATTTTAAGGGTAAAACAAATTTAAACTCAATAACCCTCATGCTAATGCAAATGAAAAATTAAGTACTTTTTGTTTAAAGTTAAAAATAAAAGGAAATGTGGGATACGAGTATTTAAAGATGTATAATTTTGTGTTATATCTCGAAACTTAACCGATAGAAAAAAAAATTTCGTATGACAATAAAAATATCTATACACAGTTTAATTTTTTAAAGATATGTATCATGAACGAAGCATAAATTTAATAGTGAGTAGTTGCAATCATTAGTAGTGCTACTAATATTTAGTAAAAGGTTATGAGCTTGGCTCCATATGTTTTTCTGACGAGTCGACATTTACTCTTAATGGGGAACCAAATGTTCAAAATTTAAGATATTGGGCTAAGAATAATCCACGACAAATGCTAAAAACACATACCCAATACCCACAAAAAGTGCATGTATGGGCAGGTATTTTAGGGACCAATATCATAGGACCTTTTTTATTGATGGATGTCTGAATGGCGAAAAATATTTGCATTTGCTTCAAAACCACATTGGTCCGGAAATTGAAGACCAATTCGAAAATATTGAAACGATTTGATATCAGAATGATGGTTGCCCTGCACACTCTGGAAGAAGCGTAACAGAATATTTGAATCAATGTTATCCTGATTCGTGAATTGGTCGTAGCGGTACATATATTGGTCGGCACGGTCACCAGATTTAGCGCCTGACGACTTTTTCTTATGTTCATACCTTGAAGAGAAAATTTATTAAGAAAATCATCCTAATCTAGATTCTTCAAAGAATGCCATTCGAAGAGAATGTAATAAAATAACATTTGTACAATTAAGTAATGTAAGACGTGCATTTTATAATAGATTAAGTCACTGTTTAACAGTTAACGGTGATTTGTTCGAACATTTATTGCGATAATAAAATAAACAAATAATTTGTTATATTAGTTATCTAAAATTTATGTCAACAGTAGTTATAATCGCATATTGTTTAATATTCACGAAATAATTAAAATCCGTATTTTTCTATAACTGTAAATATAATTATTTCTTTCACAACATGCACAGAGAACTTTTTTTATTATTAATATGTTATTAATCTGTTATACTACTTACTAACTTTTTTGACATTTCAAACGTCATATCTTTGTGCCTTTGTTTAAATTTCATGGCTATCGCTATAAATGAGCATTTTATAAAAATATTGATCCCAATTTTACACGTTACAAAAAGTGTAAAATAAAATATGATGAGTGATTTGGTTGTAGAATTCAATTATCTACAAGTTTTATTTAAAGCGTTTTGCTCTAAAATAAATAGGGAACAAAACATCGCCATATGAAAAAATTTGCATTCAATTTCCTATATTGCATAAATCAATTAACCACCCGGTATATATATATATATATATATATATATATATATATATATATATATATATATATATATATATATATATATATATATATATATATATATATATATATATATATATTCACGAACATCTGTTCAGAGCTTCAAGTAGAGTGTCCCTTCTTGTTTATCAATTTTAGCGTAAATCTAATACGTTAATGCTCTTGATATAAAAGCCTTAAATACCAAAATTGAAAAGTTTTGGATTATATCTTTTTTATAGTTTTTCGTTAAAAACTGTTATGGGCTTCAAGTAAAGTATCACTTCCGGTTGTTTAATTTTACCCAAAATCTAATCAACTCCTTACATGAATGTGGAAAACTGAAATACGGAAAATGCTTATTATTATTATTATTATTATTATTATTATTATTATTATTATTATTATTATTATTATTATTGTTATTATTAATATTAAAATATAAAGTTAAAATTAAATGAAACAGGGTAGCTATGAATCAAGTTATATAAAAAAAAAACTAATGAAATTACTAATAAAAATATGAGAAATATTATGAAAAATAAGATCAATAAAATCTAGATTTGAAGGGTAAAATAAATTTGAAACAATAATTCTTATACTAATAGAATGAAAAATCATTTTCTAGTAACCTATGAGAGTTTTTGTCAAAATAAAAGCACATCTAAGATGATCCCCCAAAGGCGCACTATATGTCTCATTTAACTAAAGTTGACCCAATGGTGGCCTTTGAAATCCGGAGAGCCTATTATGTTGTACCTACCGGATTCGTTATTAAGCTTGTAAACAATTGCTACCAGTTCAGTATACAAAAAAATATCCATAATTGTACATAGAGAATATTATACGTGTAGGTAAGTTCAAGTTCAAGTTTACTAGTTTGTATACATATAAATATGAAATTTGGACTGAAACTATTATGATTATTTTGAAAATAACGTTATATAATTACTGATAATTACATATTTTAAATGCATTACAATTACGCAAAATGATTACATACAATAAATTATGGTTTTTATAATTACATTACATTGTAAGAAATGATAAGTAATAAAAAAATATGAAAATGAGTGTGAAGGTACTATATTAAATGTCAGTCGACGATTCTAAACTTAAATAATTTGTTGATGACGAATCTATATTTTTCTCGATATTAGTATATTCTTCTTAGTGTTGTACAAGACCATCATTTTTGATCTCAACTAAAAAATTTAAGACGAAACAAGACCAGTATGGAGTCTTCAATCGTTACAAATGATAACATTTTCCCCGGTTATACGCCTACGGCACGGTTTCTCGTGTTTACCCTGTATACAATTATAATTAAAAAATTAACGATGATTTTGCTTACGGAAGTAGAATTCAGGATCTTTTCACACCAAAAAGTAGCATTTAATGTCGCTCTCCAACTTTTTTGTTCTAACTACAGGTCTATAATTAATAATTAAAAAATAGCTAGATGCCCCTATTTTTTCACTCTGTGTGAATGTCATAATCCGTTACACAGTCGTTTAATATGGGAAAATAGTTTTTTTTTTAAATATCAACCGTGTTCCTAATAATGGTAAGAATAGTTTACCGATCGAAAACATTTTTGTCTGAGATCGATAATTCCTTAACGATCGTGACGTTTATAACATTTTTTTGCATGATAGACGCACAAAATTAAAAAAAATATTTTGACATTAAAAATTTTTAGTTGTCATTTTTTTCCCTGAACGGTGATTTAGTGCATAAAGTTAGATTTTGTGTACGGGTTTTTACTTTGCGCATGGCCTGTTAAAGAATGAACTACTTTCCGCACGGAAACGGTCACTTTTTGGGCAAGTTCGAAAAATATTAAATTTCCTATGTTATTATATTTGGCAATTTAATTCAAAACATGGTGGAAACAAATTTAGTATGTTTTATTTTAAATAATGAGAGTTAATTAACTGACAAATACTTATTTTTTGATCTGTTACTTGGTTTGCAGTGTACTCGACAAACTAAATCCAATTTACCACATATTTAAGTTAGTATACTGGAACACCATAAAATTCATAAGCAGAATAATATTTTTTATCCAACACCTTCTAATAATAATGCTATATTCATTGCGATTTGAAACAAATAAAGCTGCTCATACGTCTGCCATTAGCAACATAAGATAAACTTTCATATTTTGACATTATGGTTACTGTTCAGCCCTTCTCGGTACTTTTTTAACAAAATTTTTCACCATTCCTAGATTATCATAATAATTAACGTATCAAGGGCATTATTGTCTGTTTAACCCCTGTGGTGTGTTCAACGTTTAACGTGCGACTATAATTTTTTAAATATTCTACGGATTACAGATCACAAAGTTTGAATAAAACAGGGGACTACAGCGTAATTGATTTAAGAGAAATTAGGAAAAAATATTGACAGTATATGCTTAATAATAAGAAAGAAATAAAACGATATAATTGAAATACTGCGGAAATAAGGGGATTTTGTTATAGCAACTCATCACTCATATGAATTCCATATATATATATATATATATATATATATATATATATATATATATATATATATATATATATATATATATATATATATATATACATATATATATTATTTTGATTGTCGACTCAAAGACGGCCTATAAATACATAACGAATACCCATTTAGAGGAGGAGCCTACTATCAATGGATGTAGAGAAATTTAAATAGCAAAGGAGTGGCTATCGGTCCAGTACTGCAATTCTCAAACAGTTTTTATTTGAATATCATTATTTTGCATTAAACTTAATAATTTAAATACAATTCCAATCATAAATCATGTAAACTTGTACAGTATAATAATATTCATTTATTTTTTATAAATATAATTTAGAAATAGCATATATTTCAAGAACATCCACGAAGAAATTAGTTTGATATTAAAACTTATATTCGTGACGTCACATCTATATTTTCAAATTTCGGAGGAATATAACTCACTTATTATAAGAATTTTTTTACCGGATTTTCACCGACAGTCTTAGTTTTACTTATACGTTCAGATGAAATTATATTTAAAAAATTGCGGAATCCCCTATTTACGGAGTAGATAGGCTTCCGCTTGTTTTTTAGGCTTTATCCCAGTATCATCAATTTTTTGACATTACCATAACAACAACTCATAACACGTCCTTGGGTCCTTATTACCCATCGCTGGGTATGCCAATCTGCTTTGTACACATACATATATCGATAATGATGAAATATTTGCCCCGTGGGGGCACTTACCAGGCGTCACTTCACGGTCACTCATTGCTGGCGTGAAGAGTGCACCACAGGGGTTAATTTTGTGCTATTTAAAATTCGAAATATTTGGTGTCTGTCGAGATCGAACCCGGTTCCCCAGATTCGCGACCTGACACTCAGACACATAGTCACGAGACCTCGTAGCTTATAATTAATTCCAATTACTTAAAAATTTAAGTATTTAATTAATTAATTTTTATACAAAATACGGTTAACTTGACAATAATAAGTATTTAAAAGAAAATTAAATAGTTCTATATGTAATGATAAACATATGCAATAAATTTTGTATTATTTTTCATCATACACTTTATATTAATGTAGGTAAAGGATAAAACAATAAAATTATATTATCATTTATCATTATGTATTTAAAACTTTTTCAACATTTTATAAATTTATTTTGTATACTTGATTGTGTGCGCGAATTACAATGTGCGATTAGTTGGTTCAGATTGAGAAAATAAGTGGTCTTTACATAATAAGAATGATGAAGGGTAAAGTTTCCTATTTACAAATTTTTGAAGCTTACTAAACTGGCAGATAATGATGGCTGGTCCTTTTGGGAACTCCAATTCTTAGAAGTTTTCAAAAATGTGCCGAAGCAATGAGAAAGTACGTTACTACCATAAAATTACGGTTTTGTCGGTCTCGACAACATTTCTTAAGAAAAGCTTGAAAAAGCTTGTTTTTAACCAAGCTACTTGACAGTCGAAGGCTTAGTTTGGCTTGAAAATTCAAGCTTTTTTAAATGTTAGGCTTGTTTGGCTTGGGCTTGGTGGAACAGAAGCTTGGCTTGGCTTGAAAAGTCAAGCTTTTTTGAATGGCAGGCTTGGCTTGATTTTTCAAGCTTTTTCAAACCGAGCCAAGCCAAGCTTCAAGCCAAGCCCGTGAATCTGTAATCATTATCAATTTATTGACAACATTACCATAGGTATAACTCATAACACGCTCTAGGGTGGTAACATACCAATCGGACGTTAAATTTGTTAACAAACTTGGTAATAGAAAATTATGATTGTGTCGCACGGGATTAACACAGATGATTAATTTATTAATGTGTGACTGTCTTAAATCATCTATATATCGGCGAAACTAAAATAATATCTAAAACTACTAGTTTTTAGAATTTTTATTTACCTAATTTTCCATGAAGCTTAGAGTTGATATTTCTTCGTAAAATTTATTAGTTATATTACATGCACATCACAATACTTCAATTTAATATTGTTTTACTTCGTCTATATATCAGAATATCGTAAGCAAAATACAATTACTACGGACACCTATCGTGTGTGGTCACTGATGCTTGTGTGTGGGTATGGAATTATACTTACTAATGGAAGGAGCGTAAACAAATTTTATTGGTGAGGGAAATGGTGCCTGATGGGGATAGACGTTTTACATGACATTTGCATAACAAATCTAATTCTCATAAATAAAACAGGTATAGATATTCCAATAATAATAAATATTCGGTGTGTGGGTAATAAGAGATTTCAATCCAATAATAGATTACATATTGTAACGTTTATTTATTTTGGTGAAGTATAAAAAAATTAGAGATATATTAATAATGAAAATAAAAGTTTATTAAACGATAAATAAAGAAAAAGATAATAAAAATAACGAAACATTGAATAAACAAATATAAACAATAATTAAAGACTAAGACCCGGTTTCATAAAAAAATAATCTACCTATTCGTATGATTAACATTTTGTTCAAAGTAAAAATTTTATTTTAATAAGAACATGGAACCCGATTTGAATTTTTCCCTACATTTAAATTTACTTTGCAAGTAAAATTTAATCATAGATAATTTTTTTATGAAACCGGGCATAAGATTATTATTAAACATTTAAACACTAAGATTATTTATTTAATCAGTTAACACAATGCACTATTTATTTTAAACGACATTTATTTCACTATATTTATATCACTAACTATTTATTTTCCATGCGTGTAGACTCGTGTCGACTCAACTGGCTAGACTAAATTAGACTGGCTCCTATAGACTCGCTTCGCCTTTATAGTGCAGCGTGTAACAAAAATGGTCGGCCACTTGAGGTTTTTCAGTTTTTTATTCAAAAAGATAACAAAAAAGTGAGTTGTTAATTAAAATCATGTTCAAAATGACCTCCACGTGTAGCAACACACTGCTGAGCTCGTCGGATCATGGTCTGCTCCACGCGCTGTTAACAAAAGTAGCTGTAACTCAGTAAAGATTAACGATTTATTTTTATGTTTATATAATCTTTTTTCCCTTATTTTTAGTCGTAGAAGCCCCCCAATTTTGGTATAGCAGTGCACTAATCTAGAAAACTTCGGGAACGTTCGAGTACGAGGTCACGAGCGACAGTTATGTCATCGCCTTTCAGATTTTAATAAAGATACAAAGAATTGAAATCACGAACTAATGTTTAAGGAAACGTGGGATTAAACTGTTTTAACGACTTTATAATCGACATCAATGAACCAATGGATTTGCAATTTTTCCCAAATATTTTAATAAATTGGTATTCTACACAAATGCCTATTGTTCCGCTTAGAACATGCATAAATAACTCAATATAAATATGTAATATATTGTAAGTTTATTAATCAACTCAAGTGATTACAAAACAGTATGTATCGCATATTGATTGTTCGATACTCATCGCTGATCAGTGTTACCAAAATGAAATAATATATTTTCCTTTTTTACCTTCCG
>OY720448.1:61018107-61055607 GCA_963082715.1 Harpalus rubripes | reverse complement strand
CACACGATAACGTCTGGGACGTTAAGGATAAACCTGGGGTTTATCATGATAGGTCTGGGACCTACACTCGTGTGATCGTAAGCTAAACTCTCATTATGGGTCTGGGACCCATTGACCTCTGGGAGGTCAGAGCTCTGGGAGCTCAACATGTCTGGGACATGCGTGTGTGGCTACGGTACCGCTAGTGGCTCAGAAATGATTATTCACGAGAGCCGTATTCCAGCAATTCGTCAATGCACTGGGTGTATACTTTTGCGGATAGGGGTACCGGAAACCACAAGGTGTTAGGCTGCATTTAATATGCGGGGCACCTGCCCAAGTCTGGGACTTGGGAGCAACCTTATTCCTGCCCCCCCCTCCTGTCTATCTTATTAGATGATAATGCACGCCTGTGATAATTGTTGTAAATTGGAATGACAATGTGTATTTTATCCCACTTAGGGGAACGCGTCGTAGAGGGACAGTACGTCGCTGACAAAGTTGCGTGTGTGGGAAAAGACGCCGATAACAGGTCAAAAAGGAAAGTGAATTGTATATATTAAATTATTGCATGTATTATCGCCCATATATTCTAGTTAAGTAATATATGAAAAATATTAACAAAAATTAGTAAAAACCATAGCTTTTATATGGATATAGATAAATGATAGATGTACTCCGAATGTAAGGATGGATAATTAAGTTAACATACGAGAACAAAACTTGTATTTGACTAAATTATTTTTTTTAAAAAGTTCTTTATTTTATAATGCTTCTCCTTCGTCTGTCATATCTTCCATTTCTATATCTATATTTTCACCTAAAGGGCCATTTTCAAAATCAGGCTCACTTTAAAACTTTAATTAAAATGTCTTTAAGACATCTTTATATTTGAGTAATGCTACACTACTCGCTATAGTAAAATAAATAAATAAATATATCATCACGGCATATTACCCATTGCTGGGTGTGCCAATCTGCTTTGTACGCAAATATCGGTAATGATGATGCTATAGTTATACATATTATGAAAACGAACACAACTTTAATTTAAATTTAAAGTATATAGTATTAAGGTGAAAATAAAATTTATTATAAAAACGGTCTTTAGCACGGTTGATCACTTCTGTCACATCCTTATAAAAATCCTTTTTTTTTTTCCGGTTGTTCAAAATATTTCATAATTTTGTTAACATCGATATTTTTTTGTTTGCTGACGTGGTTCAAACCTAAATTATTATAAAATTTATAAAATCGAAATAGCGCTACTTCGGAAGTAGTGCTACTTCAAGATGTGAGAATGGGGCCCATTGTATATTTGAATTTATTTTGTTCCAGTACATCCGATTTTAAATTTTTGCCTCCAAGCTTTATGATCTTGGCATTGCTCATCTTCTAATTTTTTTCTTCCATTGCTTTTTGTAAATCATTACTTCAAAATTTTCTAGGTCTTCCTCTTTTTCTTTTTTCATATGGCATTCATATAATAAGTTTTTTGGGTGTTCGGTCTTCAAGCATTCGTAGTTATGGTCGTACCAGTTTGTTTTCGCTCGATCGTTTTTAAAATTGTTTCTTCTATCTTCATTATTTCTTTCTTTCGTTTCTGACATTTTCTCTTCTTGATATTCTACATAAACGCCTTAGTACGTCCATTTCAACAGCCCTAATTCTTTTTTCTCATCTTCCATTGGCGTCCATGCCTCCGCCCCATACAACGTTATACTTTTTACTGTTTCATAATATATGTTCAATATCCGTTTTTTGAAATATTCTTTTCCACCATAAATTATTCAGTTTTCTTATAGCTTTTTTACCTTGGCTTATCCTGTCTCTTATTCAGATTTATCTTTTCCCTCTTTATTTATTTTTATTCATAAACAGTTATATTCTTCACATCCTTTTATAACTTTGTCATTTTCTATTTCTCAATTTGTCGTTTTATAATCCACAAAGAAGTATTTCAATTTCCCTTGTCGAATATTGTAAATCATCTTTGTCTTGTGCCAATGTCTCCTGGTCATCCGCGAATTGAAGAGTGTAGATTGTAGTGTTTTCACCTATTTGTATTTCCGTGGGACCACAATTTATTTAACAGATTTGTAGCACATGTTCAACGTTTATTTTAAATAGTGTAGATGACAAGCAGCATCCTTGCCTTAATCCTTTGTTAGCTGGAAATTCCTCTGACAATTACGATCCAATTATAATTTGAGATCTAGAATCTTTATACAGTGTTTTAATTGCTTTTAATAAACTATTGTTTATGGGCCTTTTTTCTAAAACCTCCCATAACTTTACAATTGGTACATTATCAAATATTTTTGTAAGATATATGAACAGAAGATGTAATTTTTGTCCGGTCGCAATTTTTACTAATTAGTTGTTTAAGAGAGAATATATGGCCAATACAGGCTCTACCGGCTCTAAACCCACATTGTTCTTCACCTTCTTTGTCTCTATATTCTTCTTCCACATTATTCTTTAGTATCCTTCCATATAGTCGGTTTAAGGTAGCTGTTACTGTGATACCTCTATAGTTGTTGCAACTTCCTATGTTTCCTTTTTTAGGTATCGAGGTAACATATCCTATTTTTTAATTCATGAGATACTTCTTTCTTTATCAAACATAGGTTAAAGAGTTGTGTAATTAATTAAAATAATTTTTCACTGGCATTTTTTAAGAACTCCGCTGCAATTCCTCCATGTCCACTTGCTTTCTTATTTTTTAATTGCTTAACAGCATTTTCACTTCTACAGTATCTACTTCTATTGGGTCTCCTTGTATTATCACATCGTTTTGTTCTTTCTCTGTAAATTCTTGCCGTCGTTCAGTTAATAATTCGGTATAGTGTTCCATCCATTGTTTTTGTGAGGTTAGATTTATATTATTGGTTTTATTTGTTTTTAATTTTCTAATAAATCTCCAGAATTCTGAACACTGTTGGCGTCCAGCATTTCTATATCTTGATATTTTTTATCCTATGCCTTTCTCTTTTCTTCAATTATTAATTTTTTCACTTTTTTCGATATTTAACATATATTTCTCGATCTTCATTCGTTTTTATGCGCATCCATCTGAAATATGCACCCCTTTTCTCCTTTATAACGCTCATGAAACTTTCAGTAAACCACCATTTGGCTCTCGTATTACTTTCTTCTATTTTCCCAATGCTTCATGTATCGCTTTATGTATAGCTTGTTTCATAGCTTCGTGTAAGGTATTTACAACATTATACCACTGATTTATTAATTTTTGATCTAATCTACTTTGATACAGATTCCGGGTACTTTTTTGTTTTATACTTTCAATATTGTATTTTACCGTTACAGTTTTTTTGGCATTTTCTGGATTACTGATACGCAATTAATTTGAATTCTTTTGACCGTGACGGAAAGTCATGAATATTTTTCCTTTAAGCAGTTAATGGTCAGTTCCACATTCCGCACTCCTTAGAACCGTTACATCTTTCAATTGTATAGTTGACTATTGTTTTACAATTATAGAATCTATTATATATTTCAAATGTCTTTTATGTTGGACCCACATGTATCTGTGAATCATCTTGTTCTGATAAAATCTGTTCAAGATTTTTAATCTATTGCTCTTACAAAATGTAATAAGTCTTTGACCATTTACATATTTTGCTCCAAATTTACCTACTATAGGATCATTGTCCTTGGAAACGCCCAGACATTGAAATCTCCTAATAGGATAGTTTCGCGACTATTTCCAATATCATTCATTACTTCTTGCATTTTGTCGTAAAAAACATTATTTATTTGATCTAAGTCTTCATTATTCGGTGCATATACATATTACTAGTATTGCTAAACGCCTTGCCATAATATCCATGAATACTTTAAGAATTCTTTCGTCAACAATGTGATACTTCTCTTCAGTTCTTTATGTATTAATAGTGCTACACCTTTTTGTGATCTTTTATCATTTGTAATACCACTGTAGATATAAATGTAATGGTCAATTTTTTCTATTCCAGATCCCTTCTTTTTTGTTTACGTTAACGCTATAATTTTCATCTTTATCCTTTTAATTTCATTTAGTACTTCTGTCCATTTTATTCTTATTCCTTGAATATTCCATGACCCACTATTCAAATTTATTTTTCGTAGCTTACTTCGTTTTTCATTTGATCTGTCCTGTTTCTGAGGCTGGCTGTTGTTTGCGTTTTTAGTTGTTTTACAAACCTTGGGGGTGTCTTTCTTCGTCTGGTTCCTCACCTTTAACATGGGTAGCCCTACCAGTAGTTACTGTACCAACATAGTTCTAAGGAACCATGAAGCATGCGAACCCAACACCACGACAAGGTGGAGACACCAACATTAAATATGATATTTGAAGAAGTACAAGTCCTTCATAAGGCATTTAAATTGTATAAAATATTGTAATTATAATATGATGCAATGTTTTCATATAAGGTTGGCATTAATTTCAGTTAAATATTGTGTGACATCCATGAATTTTGATAAGATCCGTATACGACCATACGAACTGATGAATCTAAATAGGTATGTTTAGTGTTATGAACAATGCTAGAATTACATTAATTATTAAGTAACTACAATATAACAGTAAAATACTAGCGAAATCTCGGCTTCGCTGAGTTTTACCGAGGGCTCCGCCAATAGTGTTTTTGATAGACTACACGTAAATAAAATCCCTCTAGGCACACTTTAAATCCAAAGTGCTAACGCTAACATTCTTCTAAAGTATCTCCTGTCCTGCCCACCCAAACTGCCCACGCAACATGCCCACCCAAACTGCTCCCGCAACATGCCTACCCAAACTGTTCACGCAACATACCCACCCAAACTGCTAACCTAAATTGCCCAAGCAATCTGCCGTTATCCTCTTTGTCTTCCCCGCTCTCCGTGCCCTTGCTATTGTTCCTGTACAGTCTGTACACCTTGTCTTGTATGTCTTTCTCCTCCTTGATGTTCTTCCTGTCTGCTTATAATATCTCTTTAAAATAAAATATAAATAAACAATAATCATATCTTAAATACACTGACCGGCACAGGAAATAATCCTTGACATTCTCCCTGTACAATTGGTCTTTACAGTCTTTCTCATCTTTGATGTTTTTTCCGTATTTCTCGTTCGTTTCGTCGTTTGATTAGGTCCCTCAGAATCCGTGACAGCACTGTAATCGAATCTCTCATGGCGGCCAGTAGGGCATGTCAAATTTGTTTACATTCTGAAGAAGTGTTTTTTGACCCAAAATAATGTTCACCGCTCAACTCAGCACGATTTTTAAGTTTGTTTGGTCGAATCCTTTATCAAGAAACATAGTTGAGCGGCAACAATTAGTGAATTTTTAGTTGTGACGTAACTTCACTTATTCAGACTTGGAACTGCAGTCTACGGGAACAAATATAAGTAAAATCAGTGAATCTATAAACTTTATTTATTAATAATATCAATGATTGTATTAAAATTGCATAGCTGCTAAATTTTATTAAAGACAACGCGCACTTGAGCTACCGGAGTGAAGCGCGGCGAAAATTTTTCTCATTCAATGTATTATTGTGTATACGCGCACTTTGGAGTAGCGAAGAGCAGAGCAACGAGGTGACTAGACACAATATATTAAATGAAAAAACTTCTCTTAACCGCGCTTCGCTTTGCCGCTCTTCGCTTCGCTTAAGTGCGCGACGGTCTTTATAATAACACTTTTTAAAATGCAAAGAGAAGACATATTTATTTATCAGATTAGAGTTTTGCGATATATTTAAATTTAGCTTCCATACGTTTAGGCGATCAACTTTATCTTCTATGCCAAAAATTATGGAATATATCATGTATTTTTGTTGTACTCGTATACCTTTTAACACTGCACTTTTTGATATACACATATATTTAACATTACCTACTATATATAGTAGGTAATGTCAAATTTGTGCTGGTGGATATTTTGTACCAAGTATGGGGTGTTGCGGAATTCTAAAAGCATTAACTCTATATCTATTTTTCCCTCCTCAGATTTTTTAAACATATTTTTGCAGATGACTATTTCCTTTTCTGCAAGATAATATGGACTCAAAGTTGTAATTTTAACATTCCAAAGTTTTGAAAATTTATAAAATTCAATAGAATTAAATGGATTTATATCGGCTATTAATATTAGAAGAAAACCATGTAACGAAAAATTTGATTTTAAAATATTTGAAATATTAAATGCAGTATTTGTTCTTAATTTTATTAATTTAATCCATTTTGAGGTATTGTCAACTAACACAAGATAGTTTGAGTTACATTTTTGGTTTAAATTTTTCACAAATACGGCATTTAGCTATTCTCTCTTCACTCTTCAATATCTTTCTGCATGTTTGGCCAGAAGAAAAGAGATTTTGCACGATTTAGAGTTTTCGTAATACAAATTGTGATTCCTGTAACATATTTAAAAAAAATCTCGTAAACTAAGTGGTAATATAATTTTATCATTAAGAAATACTGTCATTTTCTACAGAAATTTGATTACGAAATTTTTAATAAATTTTAAATTTGTCATCTGCTTTACATTTGTTTTTGGGCCAACTATTTAGAAATACTGCAACTAAATTGCTCAATATGTGATCATTTCTTGTAGCAATTTAAAATTCATTTTTCATTGATTCAGACATATTTATAGCATGTACAACTTCATTTAAACATTTGTCTGTATTCTTTTTACCAGATTTTGAACATGCTCTATTTAAAACATCAGTTATACGTATTGTGTCCCAGGAACAAATTGCTATTCAACATCATATTTGGCTAACTCTAATTTAATTCTCTGCAGTCTGACTGAATTAATTTTATGAATAACTTTCTTCATGGTATCGTGCATTTTCTACCATAAATGTAAGTGTGGACTTTATTGCAAGCAAATAATATTCCTAAAAATTCTTTTTCTATTTATCCATAGTTTAATTCTGCTTCAAATAGACTATTTGAGGTATAATAGACAGATTTATTTACTTGCATATACACTACCACTTCCATGTTGACTACTCTCTGTCTGTATGACTGTTTCTTTAGTATTATCAAAATTACATAGTAGAGGAGCATTTGCAATTATTTCTTTTTCAGAAAATTAAAACATTTTGTATGAATATTTTCAATCCACGTAAATTCTCCAACATTAAATGAAGTACAGATTTGAGATTTCAGCTAAATTTGGAATATAATTTTGCAGATAATTAAGTAGACCCACGATGTAGTATCTACAGGTGCTCCCATGTCAACGGCCGCGAAATTCATCTCGCGCCCGTTATCATAACAACGGTCGCGAAATCCAATTTCGTGGCCTGTATTGCGGCTGCGAAATGATTATTTCGCGTCCGGTTGCACAAAATAGTTATTTGTATATCAAGGCCGCGAAATCGCTCTTTAGCGTACCGAGAGAAAAATTGTCGCCGAGAGCGCTTGCGACCGAGGCAAGACAATCTCGAGGGCGCTAAAGGATTTCGCGGACAAGTTGTACACAATATTTTTTGTGCAACCGTAAAATTTGTAATTATAAATTTTATTAATTTTAAGCAATTTTATTGTAAATAGAAACTTAGGTTTCAAGGTGGCCATGGGATTGACATTTGATAAAGAAAACCATGCAATTCTCAAGTGACAGAGTGATTGTTTACTTAATTTCGCGGCCGCTACCATGACAACGGCCGCGAAATCCAATTTCGCGGCCGGTACTACGGCTGCGAAATGCTTATTTCGCGTCCGGTTGCACAAAAAATAAATTATCAAAAGTATTTCTATGACAACTTACAAAATACAACTAGATTCAAATAATCTTAACATCTCTTTTTGTAAGTTGGCAGCTATTTTTAAAACATACTCATTCGTTGACAAAGCATTTCTAATTTTGGTCTAAAAACGGGCTTGGTCAGTATATACTGTTATCGTTTACTAATTCTCTAACAAAAAATGAACGAATTCTTATGTTTTTTGTTCTATTATGGTATTCATAAAGGTAGTTATGGGCTAACTTGATTGCGGATTCATTGTCAATGTGTAAAACTGGTAGGTTTTCTAAATTTGCCAATTCTTTTAAAAATTTTGTGAGCCAAATCATTTCTCTAGCAGCTTCACAGGCCGCTACAATCTCTGCTTCGGTTGTTGATATAGCTATTGAAGATTGTCTTTGACTTTTTCAATCTATAGTTCCACCTGCATACATGCACAGTATACCTGAAGTAGAACGTCTGATAGACACGTCACCGCCTGATCTGCGTCACTATAGCAAACTAAGTTTTTATCTAAACCTTTCTTATATACCAGTCCCCTCTCCCGAGTTCCGTTTAGATATCGAAATATCCTATTTACTTTTATAATATCTTCTCTGGTTTGGTTTTCCAAATTTCAACACTAACTGAATATGCTATGTCTGACCTTGTACCAACAATTAAATACGCGAACGCGCCTACTGTTTGTCTGTAACGAAAGTGTACTATTTTCTCTTCTTCCTTACTGTGTGTGCCCTCTTTTAATATAGGTATTGCAACAGATTTGGAATGACTCATATCGAATTTTAGTAAAATTCTCTTTGTATAAGCCTTCTGATTAATTTCTATGGAGCCATCTTCTCTGCTATCTAACTCCAAATCTAAGAAATATGATGCTGATTTCACTGGTATTTTAAATCTTCCTTTAAGTTCATTTAGGAACAGTTCTGCTTCTCTTATATCGGATGAAGCAAGTAGTCCATCGTCAACATAAAGTGCCATCATGAGCTTTCAGTTGTTTTCATTTCTTATGTATAGGCACGGATCTGCTTCACTTTGCTTAAATCCTGACTACACCAGAAAATTATGAATGCTAGCATTCCAACATCTGGGAGCTGGTTTTAAGCCATACAAACTCCAGTGCCAGTCTTCACATCATCATTCTTGGGTTCAAGCATAACGATTGTTACGGTTCAATTTTGATCTATAGCATTTTTTTGCTCCAGAATCATATATATATATATATATATATATATATATATATATATATATATATATATATATATATATATATATATATATATATATATATATATCTTTTACGTACCTTTAGTTTAACTTAAATCTGGATTTCCCCCGTCGAATGTTTACTGTTATTCTGTCAATCTCTTATATTCCTTGTGTTTTTCAATTGTTATAACTACTTTAATTAGTGTTCTGTCCAATAAATCTCCTTTGCAACTTCATTCTCCTTTTTATTGTTTGTGTTTAGTGTTTCATTGGTTCCTACATTGTGTATCCCTCAAGTAAAATATGTTTCACTTCTATTTAGTAACTTACCTGTATTTTATCTTCATTATTTTTGGCCTATTTATATTTTATTTAGAACTTCTTCTAAACATTCATTTTGTAGCGACCTTCTGAAGTTTTGTTGACATTTTTGGCAGGTTTAATGCGGTCTAATACTGCAGTGGCGTGCGCGTTCGTTTTATTGTATTTATTCTTCATGTTATTTTTTGGTTTTACCATTTTGATTGTCTGTGTAAAAGTTTCCGAGCTCAAGGAAATTAGTTCCTAATGTGATGCAGTAAAGACGTGTTTCTTTACCATCGTATTTCGGCACATGGCCATTGTTCGGCGTCGATTTTTTTTGTGTAGTTTTTCTGTCGATGCAAAAGTGGAGTGTTTCGATCGTTGTCGTTTTGAACCAATATTGTTTTGGTTTCGGTATTGTGCGGATTTTGATAGGGTCGAAGTGCCGTTTTGACTGTCGAGTGTTAGTTTTCCGATGATGCGCCATTGTGGATTCATGGGCATTACATTTTCGTTCTGACAGTTAATCTCCGGGGGAGGATTTGGCCGCTTTACATTCACATCTTCGTTTGTTGTGACATCAGCCAGCTTGAGTTCCATCCGTCGACATCGCCAAACTCCATAGCCCTTTCCGCCCTGCACACGTCACATGAGATAAGTACATTCAACTTTATGCAAGATCGTTCTTCCGTTTTGTGATATTTTTGCGTGGAAGAACTGAAGGCGCGTTTTAAAGTTGTGTGTTGCCGTGGAGGACTGTTACTACAGTATCTTCACTCTAAGTTTTAATTTTGACGCTTTAGTAATTGTATTTTTACTGAAATTATTATTGTGAATATGACATTGGAGCCTTTAGCTCAATATATTTAATTATCGTTGAGATTTATTTTGTATAGTAGTATTTTTTGATATTTATATATGATTACATTGTTGCCCAATTGTTGCAACTTGTGATTCAGCTAGAACGCGCGTATCATCTGGCATGTAGCCCACGTTTGAACTGATATAATTTCGAATAGCTGTAAATGTATATACGCCACGCCCGAAACTGGGTTGTGGGTTTAGGGTTCAACAATAGTGTGTTTATGATCTCTTTATTTTTTACCACATATTCATTTTTTTTATTGTTGAATATATTTACAAGTTTTTACATTTTTTCACCGTGCCTTAAGCACGCAGCAACTTGTGTTTATTAAATTCTGTTTTAACAATTATTTCTTTTATTTCGGAAACCTCAGTCGTTTACAGGCAACAACGTTACGGTAGGTAAGATCTCCTTTAGTATTTTGTTTAGTACCGTCGTTTTCGTAAATTTTGAAGTTAAAAATTACGTGGCGCCGTTATTCCTTTTTAAAACCATTCCCATGGTTTTCAACCCTGCCCGTCTCTACTGTTTAAAAGCTGGCGGCCTCCCAACAGAATATCCCTGTGGAGTATCCGTGTCTCAATTAACCCTTTAGGGAAAAGTTACGTCACACAATATTCCCCTCACAGAAGGTACCATCTAATTGTGCTTGCACAATAGATTCACTTCGTTCTGGAAGGGTAATGTCTTCGGCCATTAGTACGCGCACAGCCTTGTCTTCTCGTGGGTTTAAAACAAGTTCTCCTTCATTGACCATCATTACTCCATTCTTCAGGTCAAGTTTAAAACTATGATTTTCATTACGTCTATACCGAGTATTAATTCATCTTCAACGTCAGCTACCAGCGCACGATGTTTAAAGGATGTGTTTCCAATAGTGATGGTCATATCTATTTCTCCTAATGTAGTAGCTTGTTCTCCCGTCGCTATGCGTAATCTCCAATTGGTTGGTTGAAGATGCGTCTTGCATGTGTTCTTTACTAAATCGGGTCTAATTATAGTTTTTGTCGCACCCGTATCTAATAACATTTTCAGTGGCCTTCCATTAACAGAGCCATTCACGTAGATGCTGCTGGCATGATGATGAAAGGATGCAACATAACTGATGGATTGTGGGGCTACTAGATTACGGGTCGACGATTGCCCCTTCGCATCAACCCGACTTAGTTTTCCGACTCCTTTTCTTCTTTTACCGATTCTGTCTCTCTTTGATTTTTCTGAAAAGTCTCTGCGGATGACCCTGTTTACCGCAATACCAACAGAGGATTTTCTTTCTTCCGGCGAACACTTCATTTACAATTCGTCGCATTTTCTCTTCTAGGTCTTCCGTGTCTTCTTTTCTTTCGGCATCAACATTTCGCACTTGAGATTGGTTACGTGAAGCTTGTTTGGCAGCTTCATGTTCTAGTGCATATGAGAGCGCATAAATTAATGTTTTTGGGCGGGCCAATCGCAGTGCTTGCTGTGTTTCGCTGTCTCAAACTCCGTAGATAAATGTTTGAACGGCCTGGCACTCCAAAACGCTGTCAGGAGCTGCAAGATGTGCGAGACGAACCAAACGAGCTACGTCGACTTCAAATTCTTGAAGGCTTTCTTTTGAACTCTGATAGCGGTTCCTCAGTTGTGTCTAGTACCCCTGCTCTAGGTGCGTATTGCCATACCGCATGTCCAACCGCTTGACTAGTTGGTCGTAGTCCTCTTGTTCTTCTTCCTTCAGCGTTTGTAGAATGTCGATGGTTTCCCCACGCAACGAAACAGTCAATGCTTTAGCCTTCTCTTTGGACCTCTAGTTATGTGCTTTCGCAGCCGCTTCAAATTGTTTTAAATAGTTCGGCCACGATGATTTTCTACCAAATTCCGGCGTTTTAATGTGCATTGTTGTACTAATATCAGGTTTTACTACTTTACGTTCTTCTTGTAAACCTGCCTGCACTACATAGAAATTTGGCATTGGTGACAATGTAATTCTAGTGACATTTTCTCGTAATTTTTCAATCTGCTTGTTATACTTATCTTCTAAAATTTTCAAGTCTTTCTCAGTCTTTCTAGAATTCTCCTCTAATTTCTGTTCTAAATATCTAGAATGTTCCATTAATTCTTCCTTGAATATTATTGAATTTTCTTCTGCTTTTCTAGAACTTTCCATTAATTTTTCTTCTAATGTATTAGACTCTTCCAATAATTTTTCTTTTAATGTTCTGGAATTTTCTGCCAATTCTTCTAATTTCCTAGAACTTTCTTCTGTTTTTCTAGAACTTTCCTCAAATTTTTGTTCTAATGTTCTAGAATTTTCCGTCAATTCATCTTTTAATGTTCTAGAATTTCCGTTTATTTCCTGTTTTAATGTTGTAGAAGTTTCTGCCAATTTTTGTTTTAACAGTTGACTAATGTCACACTGAATTTCGAATAAGTAATCATCAGGATTGTCACCAGCATCGATTAATGCTTGTCGCAGACAGATTGTACAACTATTTTCAGCCCTGTCGTATCCAAATCTCGCTCATCCAGTTCTTTCCTGAGATCACTTAATTTTACTTGTTTAGTTGCCATATTATTTCTTTTTTTTAAATTTACACTTCACAGTTTATTAACCCCACACCTGACACCAATTGTAACTTTTTTATTTATTTGGGTGAAGTGTAAATATTAGACAATTATTAATAATTAAAACAAAAATTTATTATAACGATAAATAGATATTAAATATAATTAAAAGATGATAAATATAACGAACACTACGATTAAACAAATATTAAACACTAATTAAGACTAAGAATAATGTGACGGAAATCCAAATGAACTGCGTAAATAATAATATTGTGAGATATGAACTTATACAAATCAGAGCATTGACCTTGACAGAAGGGAAACGGGATATTCAGGAGGGAAGGGGAGACATGAGCTTGTAGCTGGATGAATACGTTGCAGAAATCTTGAAGTCGTAATGCCCAATGTGACGGGAACGAATTTCCCGCCGAAACTGCTGGCGAGAGGTACTGCGCTGGGTTGGTCTTGATGCTGCGCTTGCTATGCGCCGGATAGGGGGGCTGGCAATCCAAATCCAATTCCGACCAGCCGAGAATAAATTCGACTTGGCCCGGCAGATGGTCCGGTCGGCAGGCTTGGAGAATGGGGCCAAAATTGTCCGCTGCGAAGTTCACTGATTGCTCGATGCAGACGAAAACTGAGTGAACACAAACCAGTTCACTCCGTTGCACTTTACACAAACACTTCACTCACTTTCACTATTTTTCTGAAATAGGAAAATTCCCTCTACCCAAATAAAACACAACAATGTGATTAATATTCATTTATTTGAAATTGAAAACGCAAAGAGACGAAGAGAAAGGACGAAGATGCAAATATTAATGAATTTTGAGGATTTTTTTACTAACGAAAGAAAAACACATCCGAACCCAACATTGGTTCACTACCGACTTGTTGTTTTTTATATGAATGTTTTTTATGTCGTTAAGGTTTTTAATTGTTATATTTTATAAGATGTCTTGATTACAAAAAATAGTACAGAGTTCTTTTAACAACAAATTGTCATCAGTGACTCTGATTCTCATTCGTCCATACTTCACAATAAAACTTTCCAAAAAATTATAAAACTCTTAAACACTAAGATTATTTATTTAAACAATGTATAACTCACTTATTTATTTATACAACTATATTTATTTATGTTTACCACTTGTCGACTATCTGTTTGTATCACCAACTGTTTAACACGCAACGTTTATTTATATCAGACTGTCCAATACCGAAAAAGTGAGAAATACAAGATTCTAAAATTTTCTGAATGATAGTATTTGAGTTAGAGTGGAGGATCCACACACATATACACACATACACACAGACATCATCGTAAAAATGTTAAAATTGGATTCTAGGGACCTTAAAACGTGCTCTTTTACCGAAATTTCGATATGCGATTTTTAGCACGATCCCTATATCTCCCTTACCAAGGGTAGCGGGATCAATCTTATTTCACTCTAGTACAGTCTTGTCTAGTTTAGTATAGTCTTGTCTCGTCTAGTACAGTCTTGTCTCGTCTAGCTCTGCTATCATGTGAAAGTAAACTCAATAATAAAGGCATAAACTATATTAACTTGACAGACGTTTTATTTTATACATACATGTCAATCATATCACAATAGCTATTTGTGTATTAAGAGCGCAAAATGGGACATTGTCGATTGAGAGGATATTGCCGCGCGAGGCAGGAGGGCGGCATTCCCACGAAATCGACAATGTCCATTTGCGCTCGAAACACACACAGACACAAGATTTTTTCTACAGTCACCACAATGGAGTCCTTCACCATAACAAAAATTTATTTGTTTCAAGTACATTAAACTAGTGCAGTGAAAAAGTGGATGTCTATTGGGGACGTTCATGCCAAACTTTTGCAAGTGGCTGCACAGCTGTTTACACATTTTAATTTATATTTAATTTTAATTTATCGTTATTTTCCATTCTTCTTGAGCTATTGCTTCAATCTAATCAATGCATTTTATACTTTTGTTTTTGTAAATAAATAAAAATAAAATAAAAAATAATATTCACAGCAGTGCGGCATTTTGTTTGGTAATTTAATATACCGACGGAGCAGTTATACGAGTATGTTAGATTGCCTTGTGAAGGTGGTAAATGTGTAACTATAGTGCCTTTAGTTCCTGACTAAACGTTTCCGTTAAGAATGTAGACAAGTGACATTTCTCAACATTGTATAGTTAGAAATTGGGACGGCGAGCGTTTCTCAACTTCGTCGCGCATGAGCGGCAAAGTGACAAAAGAGAGCGCAAATGGCTACTTTGTATACAGACTGTAGAAAAAATAAATTATCAAAAGTATTTCTATGACAACTTCCAAAATACAACTAAATTTAAATAATCTTAACAATTTTCACCTGTAACCACTACCGGTACACTGCGGCACACCAACTGTTAAACACATGTCAAATGGTAACGGGTCGCATTAGCGCCATTTTGTTTCCCAGTTACTTAGCCATGTCAACGCATCTCGTGCACTCACCTATAGATATTATATTGTGACTAGATTTAAAAATCTCTGAACATCCTTTTTATTTTTTGAAATATCGTATTCACAAATAGCTTGCACACGATTATTACGCAGTTTTACTGTTTCCGATTTAAATATGTTACCCGTATATATGACTTCTTCAGTTTTGTATCGGCATTTAGATTTATTGAATTTAATGTTACTTTTACGAGCTCTTTCTAGTCCTTAGTGTTTGGTCATGTTCCTCTGGCGTTTTTCCATAAATCAGGATATCATCAATGTAAATGAATACATTGTCAATGTTAGCAAAAATTTCTGAATTATACTTTTGAAAAACTTTACTTGATATATTGGGAAAACTTGGAGAAAAACAGTGTGATGAAAACATTTTGACAATATACTTTTGTAATTAACAATATTAAACAAATTTTCAACTCAGTAAGTTTACATATCCCTGAAGAAGGCATATTTGGTGCCGAAACGGCGGCTATATAATAAAACATTTTTCAAACGTTTTCATCAGGCTGTTTTTCTCCAAGTTTTCCCAATAATACTTTGATCCAGTCAAAGAATACATATTTACTTGATATGTTTAATCTAAACGGCAATCTTTTAAATGAATATGTACCAAACATTGTACCAAAAGTACATAAATTTTGACTACTTTCACCTCTTTTTATTTGCCAAAACCTGTCTTTTAAATCCAGGACAGAAAAATATTTAGAATATTTTAATTTATATGTTAAATCATTTAAAGTTTAAATTGTAAAATACACATTTTTGATTTAATTATTTAGTTCTTTTGAATCTAAAGAAAGTCGTAACGAACCATTTGCCGTTTCTACTGTAACTTATTTATTAATTCAGTCATCTGCAATTTTACCTTTTCAATATTATTATTTTTACACAATTTATCTAATTCTTTCTTTACTTTATCTCTTACATTAATAGGTATTCTATTTTCTTTTAATTTTATATAATATTTTGTTGGAAAGCAACCAATTCCTTGAAACACTTCTGGATATTTGTTGAAAATATCATCTTTTGACAATACATCTTTTACAGTATTAACCTTTTTTGAATTAAATTTAGTTTTTTACATGGTTGTAAATCAATTATGGCTGTTAAACTCAAATTAGTAACTAAAAATTTTTCATTGTAATTTTTTTTATTTATATACATATTTAAATAAATATAACCCAGTATTGTTATTTTTGAACCTCCATATGCTTCTAAATTAACAGAGCAATTCTGTAACTTTAAATTATTCAAGGAACTTTTAGTACAATTAAAAATCTTATGGGATATGATATTAACATCAGAGTCAGTATCTAATTTAAAATTAACATTAATATTTTCAACTTTTATGGTTTCTGTCCAACTAAGTGTGTTTACATAAACATGTTTGATAGATCCACGAAATATTTATCTGAATCTGCGTTATTACTATTAGTTTCGACATTATTTGTATTAGTTAAGTGCACATTATTCTTCTTAGTCTAACATACCTTACTAAAATGATTATATTTCCCACATTTCGCGCATTGTTTTCCCCTGGCTGGACATTTTTCTTTAAATATATGGTTGTACCCACAATTTTTGAAACTGACAATCTGATTCTGGTTCTGCCTGTTGAACATCTTATCCTGTACATTTTTTATCATCGCTGTGCTTTTTCTGTGGGTAGATTTTTTTCTAAAACTAAAGGAAGAGTTATTATAACTGCAATTACCATTTACTTGAGGGAGGCTACTTTACCTTTTTTGAGCAGCCTCTGCGGACTGGATGGATTACTGCATGATGTTGCAACGATGACGACTGTGGATTCTTCTCCTCGTGATGAATTGTCATTTGTTTTCTTGTAAGTTCTGCGATTCAATAGTATTTCACTGCATTTTTTATTTTCATTTCTCTTAAGTTTATACTGAATTTCCTGGTTATTTGAAAATAGAACTATTTTATCTCGTAGCAGTTCTTCCAAATTTTGAAACTCGCAGTCCTGTATTAACGTTGACTTCTGTTAGTAATGAGTCAAAACTCTCCCCTTCTTGTTGGTTCCTGTTGTAGAAGAGAAATGTTGCGTGCAGTATGTTCTTTTTCGGGTTGCAATGTTTTTCAAAATACTTGAATACTTTGTCTATTATCTTATCATCACCTGCTTTTTCATACAAAAATGTATTGTTTAGATCAACAGGTTCTTTACCAATAACATTAATTAAAATGTCTATCTTTCGATTGTCTGTTTTTCCATCATAACCAGACGCAATAAGAAAATTTTTAAATTATGCTTCAATTTCTTTAAATTTTCACTTAAATTACCACTTAGCGGAAGAGATGTAGGCGGTTTGAGATTAGAAGCTATTTTTTATAATGCGATGAAATAATGGCCACCTGTTTTTTTATTGTAGATTCTTTAAAATTATTTATTTCTTAAAATTAATTTTATTTATATTCGGCTGCGTCATGTGATATTTGCATTTTATTCAGGATATAGACAAACACAGTTCAAGTTCATTCAATTGTCAGTGACAGACCAAACACGACTGTCAAATATGCAAAATTTTGTATTGTAAAGTCACATAAGTATCACACATGTACGCTTTAACATCTTTAATTATTTGGTAATTTAATTTGCGTCAGTTTATGGGTGTTCAATTATAATGATATATATATATATATATATATATATATATATATATATATATATATATATATATATATAACGTGCCATACGTTACCACTTAATAAACAAAGTTGTAATATATCGTGATCTGCAATATTTTTTTTTCTAATGTGCTTGTTGTAATTGAAGGGCTGACTGCAACAACAGTCCATGTGCAAGAAAGTAGTTTCGAGATAGTTAGAAAATACGTTTTATTTTTTTTATTTTGCACCTGTAACAACGTTATTACAGCACCCAAAAGAGTTCGTCAATAGCTCATTTGAATGCTGTAATAGATTAGTACATTTGATTTTTTTAAATGATTGTGCCCAACAGATTAAATGGTGACCAGTATTTGGAATTTTTACAAAATGTTCTACCAGTATTATTAGATGTTCCCTTACTCCATCGTCAACATGCATGATTTCAGCATGGTGGTGCTCCACCTCATTTTTCAAGAAATGTGCGGCAGCATTTAAATAATACGTATGGGTACAGGTGGATTGGCCGTGGAGGTCCTGTATCAAGGCCACCAAGATCACCTGACATCAATCCCTTACATTTTTATCTGTGGGGTCATTTGAAGTCCTTGGTGTATGATAATCAAAACCCCCTTGAAACTGTTGAAGAATTGAGGATGCGGATTCAAAACTGTGCTGAAATTATTAAACAAGAAAATCATGTAAACCTGGCATATAGTGCCTCATTAATTCAACCTAGTGCATTGTGTGTAGCTGTGGGAGGTGACAATTTTGAACAATATTTATGAGTTTTGTGTTTATTCTTGAATTGATTTTTAGGTTGTTTTTCATATTAATATTGTTACATGAAAAGTTTCTAGTATTGTTGCTATTTATCCGTTAATCCATTCTGTTTTTTTTTTCTTTATAAAAATAATTCTGCGAAGTATTAATATTAATCTTTGATATGGTTCATGGAACTTTCAAAATAAATTACGTTAGAAATAATTAAGATTTGATTATACAGAAACATTACGTAAATTAATTAAATTAATTTCAAGTATTAAAGTTGTCAGTGGTCCAGTGGTATCAAAAATGTTAGTTTAATGAGAACTACCCTTAAATATGCGATTTTTTTAAAAATTCTTTCTGTTTCGTAATCTACACATGTCATACTACTCACCCTTAAATTTATGACATTAAGTTCGTTTCCACCCTGTATATATATATATATATATATATATATATATATATATATATATATATATATAACAATAATAATAATAATAATAATAATAAAAAGAAGCGTGATCGGCAGCCTTCGTTTTGTGCCATTTCACTGTAATTGTCGTGTGACGTCATTGCGGTATATTTTAAATCTTTTTATTCGTGACTAAGAAAAACTCGTAGTCAAGTAGCGACCATATTTGAAACCTTTGTAACTCGTACTGTGGTAACAAACCGAGTATAGTCTGTCTCACGAAAACTTAAAGGATAGCCATAAACCTTTGAAACGCCTCTAACTTAAGGTGACATAGAAACCCAAATTTTCAGCCCTCATAAATAAGATTGTGAATACGGTCATTGCTTTGTACAGAGTTGGAAGGTACGTCGCACTAAACTGTTTCGTTGTATTATAGTCTACGGGTGCTTAAGCGGTATATGGCGATCCTTTGGGTTTACATGAGACAGAGTTTAACATAATTTTCAATCACATGGTAATCATTGTAAGTTATTGTGTCATTTTTGCTTTATTTTGTATTAAACTTGTGTTTTAGTAGTGTTATTGCCCTGGTACATATATTATATTGCGTTAGGTAGTTATTTTATTAAAATATGGATCCTTGTACCAAAATAGTACGAGGCTGATTTTAGAACACGAGCCGTAGGCGAGTGTGGTAATTCATCCGAGTGAATAATACCCATTATACGCGAGTAGAATACAATATTTTATCTACACCTGCAATTGAAATCATATACCGGGTGACACTAAAAAATGGTCCACTTTAAATAACTTTCTTATTTATAACTATTTTTAAATTAATTAGATTTTTCAGGTAGTAAGAAAAGTAAGGTCATATCAGCTGGTTCCACAATTTCCGGAGGTGTACACAATAAGTTTTCACTTTCGTTATTATCTTCCATTTTTTCGGTTTAAAATTGTTTTTTCGCGCTTCCGACAAATTTTAAGCATCAAAATCGTCCAGGAACTGTCAGAGTACTGCAAACTGAAATGAAATGAGTCACTCACTGTCGTAAAAATATTATACATAATCTATAGTTGAGTATTTTTAATACAAGAAAATGGAATATTTATAGGTTCTGAACATAATTGTAAGTAATTATAATTAAATTTGCAGTGAAAATCCAAATAAAATTATGTTGATTTTTCAAGTTATGATAGGTATAGGAATGAAATGCCGTGAAACGTACAAAGAAATGTATTACCAACACAGAAAATTTTCCTAGAATTTAGAATTTGAGTAATAAATGATAATAAACAGAAGAGTCTGCACATAAAATCTTGTCTATCACATGTCCAGAAACGGTTCTACGAGTATTTGCATGCGCTAAATGAGGATGATTGTAAACCCTCAACAATAAATTTGACAGTTTCGTGTCTTATGTAATCTCGCCCCGTGGATTATGAGTCATAATACACGGGGCGTAGTTAATGAACGATATTATGTACCCATGGTTACGTACATAATCAATATATTATTAAACAGGTGTAGATAAATGTAAATACAATACACCGTTGTGTTTATGGCTGCCATTCGCGTCGGGATAAACAAGCGAGTTTAAGTTTTAATTCTTTCTCTAAAGCTGGTGAAAGTACAATAAAAATATTAAACAAATTTGGTAACAACGAGGAGGTAGACAAACGTAAAACTTAGATTCTAACAATCAAAACTAGGAAACACATGATATATATATATATATATATATATATATATATATATTGATGAAAAAACTACAATATTTACATTTTCGCCTATATCCAATGACTTATTCATATTAATCATATTTCTCAAATATCGATACACCAATAAAATGGGGAAACAATTACACTGACTTGCTAGTGTTAAGTTAAGGCTGATTATACAAATATAATTATGGTTTATGATACATTTTTTCTGCCTAATATCCAGTGTCCAGAATTGACGTCAAAGAGATCTGGTCACTTTGTTGTAGACAGACTTTTGTGCGCACTTTTTTCGACTTTTGGGCTGTATTCGGAGGTGTTTGTAGATGAATATATGTGTCTCTTTTTTTAGTTTTTCACTTATATCTCGATAGTTATTAGTCCTAACGAAAACGTTACACAAAATTGAAGCTGAAAAATTCGGCATAAAATAGTTTTTGAAAATCGTTATTTTTTCAAAAAAGTAATTTTCACATTACGTTTTTCAATATACATAATATATGTCTTGTACCTTCAAACCGTTATACTTACGACAAAAGTAATCAGAATCGCAGTTGTAGAGGATAAAATTATATTTTAAAAATTCATATATAAGTGCAACAATTACCGGTAGGTGGCCACCTTGTAGTTGCCATTGATCGATCTTCAGCAGTGTAGCCAGATGGGAGGGAATTTCCCTTTTTCGTAGGAATTTTATAGTTATGAGAGAAAAAGAGATTTTATATAAAGAAGAGGAAAACATATAAATTTATCGAAAATTATCATTATATGAATAAAAATCTGATGTCTAGCACATTACCTTCCGTCATTTCTATATTTTTTGTAAAAATTCCACACAGAAAGTTTTTTTGCAAATGATTCCATATTTCCAGTACATTACCTTCAGTCAGTTTCTTGTAAGAGTCTATATATTTCTAGTAAAATTATAACTCAAACATATTATGTAAATTGCACTTTGACACTAATATTTGTCAATCAGAATTTTCTTAATGTAGTAGATGTTTCCATGTTTATAGCACAGCTGGTTCCTTTGTAAAATATAATAACTTTATAATTTTTTAACCATATATCAATTGAATATGAAGTATAAAATGTAATCAAATCGTATAGAGAATAAAATTCTTAAATATTTATAATAACATTAAATGTGAAAAAGTAATATTTAACAGCATTTTTTCAAGAAAAACTGTTAAAATCTTCAAATTAGGGTACTTTTGGTCGACTAATTATAACCAAAATCTAATAAGCTCTTCATATGGATCTGAAGAAAAGAAATATGCAAAAATTATAATTTTTGGAAAGGTGGTATTGGAGTTTGCGACCCGAAAAAATCGTTACACACACACATACATACACCCATCCATACATACATACATACAGACATCATCGTAAAAATAGTAAATTCGTATTCTAGGAACCCTAAAACGTGCTTATTCATTATAAACTTATTATCGAATTTTTTGACCAAAGACAATACCTTCCTTACCTAAAGGTGACGGAAGGTAAAAATGCTGATAGATAGATGTCAACGTCAAGTGCGATTGACATAGTATTTGTTATAATTTTACTGCAAATATAGAATCAATTCTAAGAAACTTTCTGTATGGAATTTGTACAGAATACAGAGAACTGAGGGAAGGTAATCTATTGGAAATATAGAATCTTTCGCAAGAAACTGTCTAGATATAATTTGTATAAAATATATAGAAGTGACGGAATGTAATATGCTAGCCACATTAGATTTTTAAAAAGATGTTTGAGGTATTCAGAGAATTTCTGTGAAAATTTTTTTTATCGGACTAATAATAAAAAGTCCCTATGTTAGGACTTTTTTCAATTACTCAATGTCTATATGATGATTGGAACATTTTTTTCATTCCATTGATAAATTTTCAAATTAGATTTTAATGTTTTTGGTGCAATTTGTGTACTACGAGTATCCCATTAGGTGTTAATCATCCCCCATTCCTTTTGCGGTTTTCCACTAATATATTATTCCAGAATGACCCAGTAGCGACTCCCACTCTGTCTCAATTCTAAAGATCCACGATCGTGGATTCCTGACCTAGTTCACTGCACTGTGCACGTTTCGGCTGCCGGCGGGGATGCCAGGGGGATGGTTCCACCCTGCGCTCGATGCCGGCGCCCGGCGTCGACTTGTGAATGAAATTCGGCTGCGGCCCGCCCGGACCCGGGGCGAGACGGGTGGGTCACCGCGTGGGTGGATCTAAATATAGCTGCAGGAGACAGAGACCGTAGATCTAACCAACAAGGACGGCGAATAGCCAGAAGGGTGAAAGTGCTGGGGGTAAATATTGCTAAATGAAAATTTTATGCTATTATTGTCAAGGGTTGTTTAGGTGTTAAACTCATTTAAAGCCATATTTTTGTACAATATTTGTATAATTAAATTAGAAAATGACTGGAACCGTTCGACAATTAGATTTTAACATTTTTCCTCAGATTTCTTTGTAAAAAAGTTTGAGGCAGTAACTAAATTTTAAAAATTAACATAAAAGTGCTTCGTTTTTTAATATTTTTTTTTTATTTTTGACAAATCAGAGAAAAAATGTTTCTTCTTATAATATTCTATAATATTTTGAACAATTTCTACGACACGTGCTGTAGCTGAAAGAATAACTCTCCAAAACTTGCCGTCGATATGGTTTAGATATATACCTAGCGTTTATTCTTTCCCTTTTATATATATATAAGATTATCATTTTTATATAAAATAGAGTACATTTATTTCAAAAACTAATAATATCTTACCTACTTTGCACTAGTGTTTTTAGAGAAACTGATAAATTATTACTTTCTTTGCTTGTTGCATAAATAGCTATTATATGTAGAAATGATAATATGCTATGTAAATTACAAGTTATTTATAAACAATAAATAAAAAAAACAACTCATTTCTCTTTTGTCTTCCGCTTAGTTACAATTTAATGTGAAATCACAAAAACATGTTAAGTATTATCAGTTACTGTCTCTTCTTAGTCTTAAATTTAGCAAATAGTTTAAAGAATTTTCTTCGTACAAGAATTCAAACGTAATTGTTATTTTTGGCTAAGAAATTCAAACAAACTATGATATATTTCTAATCGTAATAACAAAGTCTTAATTTAGGTTTTAACAATTATTACAAGAAATTTTACAGCGTTTATTTTTGCAATACCGAAGTTTCCGTATACACTTATACCTTCATCCGGGTCAAATTTCTACATAGATTTTAATGTCATCCGGGTAAAAAAGAGTTTCATATTCATTTATTCATGTAGAAAGAAATACATTTTTTTATACGAGGATCACACTAGAATTATTGAGATTAAAATTAAGTATGTCGTGGAAAATAAAATTTGCATTATCCTTTTAAACAGTTATTTATCTTCCATTTAAAAATCAGTTAGTTAGAACTTAGTAGATCAATTTTACAGCATTTATTCTTGCAATACCGAAGTTTCCGTATACACTTGTGAGTGAAAATATAGAATTGACCAAACAGCATTTTCTTCAGTTTTCGAGAATAAAAAATGGAATAGAAGGTTTTCGTCTGAAGAAGAGATTGATACTGCAATAGTACAATTCATGATTACTTATTTTAAAGGCATTGTAAAAGAAGATCGGTTGGAAGTTTTAAAGAAGTGGAATGAAAGATTGTTTAAATATATTATTGTTGCATTATAAGGAAGTTTAATCGGGAGTAGAAGAATACTAAATGAAGGATACTACTGTGAACTTGTTTAAAGTAAAATTCTAAAAAATATTAACCACGTCTCTTAATGTCAATAATACTAGTGTGATCCTCATACATTCAGATTTACAATAAAACATTGTGCACAAATTGGCAAAAAAAACACATCTATTTGGTTTCAAATTCGACATAAAATGGTATGACTGAGATCTTGCGCAATTGGTAACACCTAATTTACACCAGAGTCAAAAGATTTATGTACAGGATGTCTCATTTTAGATGTTTTTTTAAGGTATCTCGGGTAATATTAATGATAGAGCAAAACCGTTTGCACATTCCAGGGTCAACTTTTCCAGAAATATTTAATAGTCACCACAGGAAATTTCGATGTTCTTTTGTTTCTGAGCTACAGGCAAAAACTCGTTTTTCGCTCATTTTGAAAATATCTTATATCTTATTTATTATAAAAGTTATAGAAAAAATGTTTTTACAAAAATTTTACCGTTTTTTAAATAGAATAAAATGGCGTAATTAGATTTTTTGAAAACTTAATTATTCTCGAGATATAACACAAACTTATGATTTTTTAAATGGGAAACTATGTTGAATATAGTCCCTTTTTTTCTTATTTTATAAGCTTTTCAATGATATATAACAAGTCGACATTTTTTGTTTACTTGAATAAGAAATAATTATTAATTTATTGGGTTGAAAAAAATTAAAATTATTAAGAAACAAATGAAAAAATCTATTACAGACCAT
The DNA here is from genome assembly GCA_963082715.1 of Harpalus rubripes. Classification (NCBI taxonomy): domain Eukaryota; kingdom Metazoa; phylum Arthropoda; class Insecta; order Coleoptera; family Carabidae; genus Harpalus; species Harpalus rubripes. The sequence goes on along the minus strand of OY720448.1, from coordinate 61,030,467 downwards.
CATTTGTATATTTCTAATAATATTCGTTTCAGTTTTACTTATTTTTTCAATTTATTTATTTACTTCAAAAGCATATTAAACCATCTTTTTCGGATTGTGTCAAAGCCAACTGTGACGTCGATAACTAGTAATTTAACTATCCCAAAAATAATTGGTTAAGAATAATTTTGGGAACATAATTAATAGATATTGAATCAAAATAAACAAATGATACTTTGTAATAATTTTTTTATTTGTTTCTTAATAATTTCCAATATTTTCACCTCAATAAATTAATAATTTGTCTTTTATTAATGTTTAAAACAAAAGACTGTATACTTGTTATATATCATTGAAAAACTTATGAAATAAACAAAAAGACGAGACTATTTTCAACATAGGTTCCCATTTAAAAAATCATAAGTTTGTGTTATATATCGAGAATTATTAAGTTTTCAAAAAATCTGATTATGCCATTATATTCTATTTAAAAAACGGTAAAATTGTTGTAAAAACATTTTTTCTCTAACTATCATAATGAATAAGATATGATATATTTTCAAAATGAGCGAAAAACGAATTTTTGCCTGTAGCTCAGAAACAAAAGAAGATCGAAAATACCTGTGGTGACTATTAAACTTTTCTCGAAAAGTTGAGTCTGAAATGTGCAAACGGTTTTGCTCTATCATAATTATTACCCGAGATACCATAAAAAAAAAACATCGAAAATGAGACACCCTGTACACTTAATTACACGTCATTTTAAAATTTATTGATTACAATATTTGTTCTTACGCTTCTTTAAAAATAAAAATAAAATTACTATATTTGAAATATACATTAACGACATGAAAATACTGTCAAGGGATATTAAATAAAGGGTCTTAGTTCCCATATGTTTCCATATGGTAGCAATATACGTACAGAAAATCCTGGGAAGAGTGCACATTCCAGGTCATGAGATTTTCCTTATCGTGTGTGGTGAAGACCTTGAGGGCGGCGGCCGACTGTCCGCAGTCCGCAAAATCAAACCGAAAAACCTTTTCGAATGCCTGCTCAGGCTGTACAGGCAAAACCCGACGTGTGTGTTCAATGCCTACAGAGATTTTTGTTTTGTTCCGTGTATTTTTGTTGTAAAAATTTATTTTAATTTTTAATAATACTTGGTTTTATGTTTCACAATTATTTTATTAGATTACTAGTTTCGCTATAACATTAGCATCATCAGATCTTATCGTTTAATTATAAATATATATATGTCAAAATTATATCAAATAAATATAATAATAATAATTTAGACATATATATATTTATAATTAAACGATAAAGAAGATCTGATGATGCTAATGTTATAGCGAAACTAGTAATCTAATAAAATAATTGTGAAACATAAAACCAAGTATTATTAAAAATTAAAATGAATTGTAAGTTTCACCAAGTAAGAGCAGACACAATTAAAGTAAAAATTTATATTGTAAATCGGGAATTTCTACAGTATCTTAATTAAAGGAGTGACCAATGATAGTAAATGTAAATAGCTTTATTCGTCCATCCTCAAATACCCTCAATTCTGAAAAGATATTTATATGAGAGAATTCACTTTTTTAGTAGCCACTCCTTGCACCATAAACTTCTTTACATGTGTTTTTTCTCGCGAGATTTAACGCAATTAAACAATTAAGAACTGAAGGTTGAAAGAAAATGCTGAAGAATCTCTGCGCGTCTATGGGCCGTGAGCGAGCAAAGGTTCGGTTGAGGAAATCCGCAAGACCTGGACTGCATAGTTTTTCTTGAGGTGTACGTGTGTGGCTACCTTTAGCAGTGAATATATTTGTCAGTATTGATATGACTTTTGTATACTATCAGAATAATGTACAAAATGATATATAGAGCAATACACGACGATACGAGTTAAAATCAACACAGTTTATTACGTGAGCTCTACGTGAATTGTTTTTAATACAAAATCGACCTTCTGAGACCATAATTTGGCACTAGCTTAAGAAATTCGAACAAACTATGGGTGTAGTCGAGGAAGCAGGCACATTGACACGCGTACGAAATCCAAATGTCAAATCGAACCTTAAAGACCATCAACAACTTCGTGAGTTTGTCGAATGAATGCGTCAACTAGGCATGGATTTTTTAAAAGAAAATCATCTTTACGACGAGGCGCATTTTCACCTCCGTGGATTCGTAAGCAAGCAAAATTTCCACATTTAAGGAATGGAAAATTCAAGAGAGATTTATGAGAAGTAAATGCATCCTCGAAAAGTGACGATTGGATGTGGATAGTGATGTGTATCGAGCAAATTAAATAATACCTAATGAGAAGTTAAATAAAATTTAGGTATATGCTCGGTATTTACCTCGAAGTCTATTTACCTACCCAATGGGATTCTCCACCGTAACAAAAATAATAAAAACTACACTTCTACTTAAAGTACTACCCAATAAATAACGATTTAGACAAAAAGCATTTTTTAAATAATTATTTAGCTAGATATTTTAAATTTGTTGTCAGTGTCACTATGAGTCTGGTGCGAGAAAAGATACCAATAGGTGACGTCATATTGATATTAAAAATCAAATGCAGCTAAACCAATTACAATTAAGGCTTTTTAATACTACGAATTGCTTCAAAATTAAAGGAATAGAGGACCCCATTGTAAAACTTCTACGACATATTATGTCAACACATAAGTAATACAAATTTATAATAAAAAATTGTTTATTTTTGTCATTCTTTTTGTTTTTATTTAATTTAACATAGAAAATATTGAATAATATACTATTATGTGACTTCAACTATTTTTCAATGATATTGAATACCAATAGGTTTACTATTTATAATCACTAAATATATACAAATTTATGGGTATTTACCAGGAAAAATAAATAGCCATAAAGCCTGCATTATTCAGCGATGTAATCGAACATTTCACAGAAGTCAGGGTGCTCATTTAAAAGATATTATCTTTAATATATACATAATTGCATTGTTTGTAGTAAAACAATAAATAAATAGTACGTTTTTATTTCATTTTGGCACTTTGTTCTAATATTGTCATATGGAAACCTGAAATAAATCACATAAATTATTTTTAACATAATTATCATACAATTTTTTCTGTATATATATATCTTAAATTGCTTCTTAACTATTCACAGAGACATATTTTTCAAAATCTGCGAAAGATCAATATAATGTTACTACTAATTGAAATTATTTTAGAGTCTTCCCTGATGAATGCTTATAAAAAAATCAAATACACGGAAATTCAATAGGAAGCACTAAGAGTTCTTTGAACTGAATTGCTTATAAGTTAGGTAATGTATTTGCGTATTCAGTGCAATAACATGTAGGTATTTTATTTTTGTCAGTAGGAAAAAGTAGTAACATTGTGTGGGAAGATAAATTAAACCTGTTTGATTTATTAGAAATTATTCATCAATTAAATATCTATTTTGTAAAAAATTTGTGGACTTCACTGGAATTTGAAACCAGGAAGAACATTCATATTGCCGGTAGAATACTCTAACCAACTGAGCTATGAAATACCTCTGAAGTCGATGAATTTTTCACTTGTCTAATTCTAGTTTATATACCCTCCTTTCGGAGCATTGAGTACTTATTGGACAGCGCGACACACTTGGTGGTTTAGGAACCACACCCCATTTAACTGTTTTTATACAGATTTTGTTATAACATAACATTCAGAACCGTGAACCATTCAATTATAAAAATATTTGTTGTATTATTGTATTAGAATCAAGACAGGTGAAAAAATTAATTGACTTCAGAGGTATTTGAAACCTCAGCCTACTGGCAATAGGAAGGTTCAAATCCCGGTCCACAAATTTTTCATAACATACTATAATATTAGTATTTTTATATTTTATAGTTTATTAACCAATATTAATACAGTATAATTTGTTAAAGCACAGTGTAACGAAAGGATTCAAAATTTTATCATTATACTGTAAAGTTTTATTTATTTGGGTAAAATGTAAAAACCAGAGAATTATTAATTAAAATAGATGCTCATTAAAACGATAAATTAATATTAACCCATAAATGGTATCGTCGGGTCCAATCGCACCTGCTATCCTGAATTATTACTACTGATTGGTTAGTACTGCACGTAGATGGACGGAATTCCGGGACTTTTGATGCATTCAGTCTATCAATCGATACCGCAAGTGGTAGTTCGCTGCAACCTTCGTTAAAGCATTATTTTGAGTTTTCGATAATCTTACGTGCACAATGTACCTGCAAGTGTGTTTTTTATGAAATAAATCTTGTTTTTTTTTTTCAAAAATATACTCTCATGCTATTATGTAAGTGCTCATACTATTGTATTTCCAAAATGATGAACATGATCCAGATATTTGCTTTATTCTAAAGAATGTTTTTTTTTATTTTTAAAACATATATTTCCAATTTATGCCTGCAAATAAGTTTTCTTATAATTTGTCTTTATATGAACTTAAATCAATTGTACATATTCACAGGATTGAATATCAAATTTTGTATAACAATAAACAAAAAATTCAATGCCCAATCGTTATTAATAGTTCCGGGTCCGAACGGACCCGACGATACCATTTACGTTGTAAAATATTACGAAACCGGTCAAGGGTTAATATTGAATACTAATTTAAGACTAAGAATATAATTAATTACTTAAACACTAATATTATTATTAAACAGTTAACACGACTGTTTATTTTCACGCTATTTCTGTCACTATTTATATCACATTCAACTGTCCGACCTTTCACCTTTCACAGCGTCTACAACTAATATTCAAGATTTTTACCAGCGTCAATTAATGCTTGCCGTAGTCTCTACTGATGCGCTGACTTCTTTCCTGTTGCCTCCAAATTTCGTTCTTCCAGTTCATTCTCGAGATCACTTTAATTCACATAATTTTAATAGTTTCGTAATTTTGTTTATTATTATTTACACATCACAGCTTATTAACCCTACACCTGACACCAATTGTAACGTTTTATTGTTTATAAAAATCAGAGAATTATTATTAATTAAAATAGATGTTGTTAAAACGATAAATAAATATTAAAGATAATAACAATGACGATATACTCAACTGACTTCCACAGCGTCTGTATACTCAACTGCCCGGACAGAATATACTCCTTTCTACTTTATTTATTAACATATTTAATGCTTTCCACTATACTAACAAAACTCTTCCACAGCGTCTGTATACTCAACTGACTTCCACAGCCTCTGTATACTTAATTACTCAAGTTCGCCGTCCCTCACGGGTCTTCACTCGTCAGCTCACTTCCACTCCGCTCTACTATCTACTTACAGAACTCTTCCGCAGCGTCTGTATACTCACCTGGCTTCCACAGCGTCTGTATACTCAACTGCTCGAGTTCACTAATTGAACTGAACTCTACAGCCTCTGTTCGACTTCACTAACGGAACTGACCTCACACAAATCTGTGTCGCTTATATAGCTGCTCTATTACTTTCTGGAAAGTTCTTGAACATTCCACCGGATAAGAACATCGAATACACAAGTTTTAGGCAACCGAAAGTAATTAAACAGGTCGAGACGCGTTTCTTTTTAACCGACCTTGTAGCTTTTATACTTCTCGAGAGGAAAAAATATGATGTACAACCTGTATATACTCGTATAAGCAAAAATGCGCGCTCTTGGAATAATTTTTAAATTAATAATTCAGATGGTGATAACAGTCAAATTATAATTGCAACGTGATAATAATTGCTATTACTATAAATAAACAAACTTTGAAATCTTTTAAATACACTTTGCTATTCAATGATTAAGATTGATAGGATTAGTCGCAATTTGTATTAAAAAATACATTTCAAAAATTAAATAATGAATAAGTAATATACTAGTGTCACAGTAATTATTTTGCGTAAGATTATTTTTATTAAATTTATTATGTTTTGTCTCTAATAAGCTATTTAGGTACGTAACCGATGTTGTTGGATAAGAGCTACATTTAATGATACTGGTATTCACGTATTTTATTTTAGTTTATTTCTAGATTTCAGTGTGAGAACATCGCTTTGTAGTGATTCAGGTGAGGGAGTTAATCTAGCATGTGTATGATTGTGGGTGTGTGTGCGAGCAGTACGGTGTACTGTAGTGGCCGCATCGTGTGAACCCGAGGGTCGCCAACGGTAGCAGCAGGGAAGGCTGTAGTGATCCACATCTGTGGTCGCCAACGGTAGCAGCAGTTAGGGCTGTAGTAATCTGATCCAGTTGGTTAAGAGGAATGTCTCCGGATCACCACCGAAGCGGCAGTGGTTTCGTAGTGCCGTAGTGGCCGCTCGTGTGAACCCGAGGGTCGCCAACGGTAGCAGCAGGGAAGGCTGTAGTGATCTGATCCAGTTGGTTAAGAGGATTGTCTCCGGATCACCACCGAAGCGGCAGAGGTTCCGTAGTAACTAGCGGTATTGCCCGTAGTTGCCAACATGTGTGTACGGTGTGTGAATGCCTGAACCATTCGTAAATGATTGCCTCCTCACTGAGTATTTCTTATGCGTTCATTCTTTTGCAGAATTAATCACGGCGTGGAGGAGGATTCCGCGTGACCGGGTTCGGCCAGGCGACGGTCATGTAGATTTGTTATTTTTTTGTATTAATACTGTATATACTGGTTTGGGTGATAAATGTTTTTTAATATTCCCATTTTCAGCGCTAACATTTAATCGTCATTTATAACACTAGAATACTAGTGACTTGAAACAAAATATCCACATATAATCTGAAGCTGGCACCAATGGTTTAAAATAATAATAAAAAATATTCGTACATTTGAAGACAGAATTTTACAATTAGAGATGGTGAAAATCAGCATTTAAAAGAACGTAATTAAAGTTCCTGCCATGCATTAATTTTGGACAATGTCTAAAGTCTCGTTTCTGTGGGCGTGACGTCATGAAATTATTGAGTGGAATACTCGACTTAGTATTCTCTGTGCTAAACTTCGGAGCGGCCAACAAGGTAAAAGATCGCGTGCAGAATAACAAGCAAAAGATGTGAGAAATGAGGACAAATGGACGTATCTGTATCACATTTTGTAGAAAATATTTCATCTACATTCCATTCATTTTGTAACGTTTTATTTATATCGGTGAAGTGTAAAAATCAATGAATATTAATTAAAATTGTGGTATATTAAAACGATATATAAATATTAAAAGATAATAGAAAGATATTAAATTGTACTATCACTATGACAAACAAATATTAACACTAATTTAAGACAGAATATTATAAAACACTTAAACACTTATATTTATTTCACTTACTTACTAATTTAAATATAATTATTTATATTCATCACTCGCCGACTATATATTTATATTACGCATTATTCATTTCGTGACGCTTGTTTATATCAGACTGTAGAATGCTTTCTCTAACAGGGTTTATGTACTCAAGTGTCTTTTTTCGAGAAGCTAATAGAACATTTTTCGCGATAAAAACATCGAATACATAGATCAAGCCACTGAGCAAGTTGGGACACGTTTGTTTACTCGCCGCGACGATTACGTCAACGCTAAGAATAGACACTGGCTCACCGCTACAGCGACAACGACGGCGGCGATGGCGGCATCCATTGCCCGTTACAATTTTTTATTTCCTTTAAGAATGTATGTTATGTTAAGCATTTCGTTAATCAGAAAATACGTTGATTTAAATCTCTTGCTATAAAAGTATTAAAGAAATTTGAAAAACAATACTGTCATTATAAACCCATAAACTAATATAAAAGTACGGTTTCGTTAACGCAGTCGACAGTAGCGGTTGGCAGTTCTAGAGCGGTGCGGTTAAAATCTTATACAGCCATACCGCGAGCGTCCTAGTACACTAATGTAAAAATTATTCTTCATTTAATAGATTATTCAATTGTTTTTAATCGAATCTTAACGAATAAAAAAATTAATTTTTCATATTCTCTACGATACTCCAAACGTCTCTGTTTTTAATTATTATCTAGGATATCATAATTTTCTTCTTCTTCTTCACCCTGTGCAATTGGGTGCAACTGCACACCGCGAATGGTTAATACTGCTATCGAAACCGTACCTTTAATTGTTTAAAAGAACAACAATTAAAGTTCTTCCACCAATGAGGGTACGTGAACATAATAAAATTTAATTTAAAAAAATAGATACATCAAAAACTGACTTAGGTGTAGTATCTATCTTAAATAGTTTAACATGACATATATATATATATATATATATATATATATATATATATATATATATATATATATATATATATATATATATATATACCGGGTGTCTTAGGCCGACCGACACATGGGCGATTAACATGTAAAATTAGTTAATTGTGAATAGTATCTCCCCAGTGCAAGATATTAAGATGAAATTTTGCATGCTTATCCGGGGATACTATTTCTATGGATTTCAATTCAAATCAGTCAATTTACAAGTGTAATATTAGAATAAATTAAGAAAAATTGTAGAAGTACCATGAATGTTATTCATATCTTGAAAATAATAGTATCTAAGCAACAGCTCTGATAGAGTAGGGGTAACGTGCGCGCTTCACAATTTAGAGAGTCGGGTTCGAAACCAACCGACAGCAATATTTATTTTTTAATTTTTTCTTTTCAAAATAATTTTTATTATTAATATGTTTTTAATCTTTTATTAATATTTAATTTAATAAAGTGGATACATTGTACGTAACAAGATTTATTTATTTAAAAAATATTTTATTATTTGCTTTATTGGTTTATTATAAATTAAATTTCTTCAAATTATAGTTAGCCCTGACGAAAACAAAAAAACGAGAACATTTGATTTGAATAATCAAACGTCAAATGCAGATTTGTATTGTACTATCTTTATTTGTTGCTAGTGTTATTTAAATAATATGGATTTAACTACAAAAGATAAAATTCGTATTGTGAAATTATTTCACATTGGTAATAGCCTACAGCAAACTGCTGATGTATTTTCTGCCGAAAATCCAGAAAAAGTAGTTAATAAATCCCGTGTAAGGCGTATTATTAACAGATTTGAAGAAACTGGGTGTGTTGCTAATCACACAAAGCAGGAAATACAACCAATTGAAAATGAATTTGAAGAAATAATAATTGCGCGGGTTGAAGTGGAGCCTACTATTAGTTTAAGAAGTTTACAAATGGAATGTGGAATAAGTAGAACAAAATTGCTAGAATACTTAAGAAAAATGAATTTAGAAGTTACAAAGTAGGTAACCATCAAGAATTGCGAGACGGCGACGAAGAAAGAAGAGCAACTTATTGTGAAACAATTATAGATAAAGCCAATGAAAACAGAAACTTTTTGTACTCCCTCTGTTATACCGATGAATGCACATTTACTCTTCATAACGAACCGAATGTGCAAAACTTTCGCCACTGGTCAAAAGATAAACCAACTCTTCAAAATTTATCAAGAACCCAATATCCCCAGAAGGTTAATGTTTGGGCGGGAATTTTGGGATCACACATTATTGGACCATATTTTATTGAAGGGACATTGAACGGTCCAAAATATTTAGATTTATTGGAAACAGTAGTTGGGCCTAGACTTACAGAATTAAATATGGAGAGGATATGGTTTCAACAGGATGGGTGTCCAGCGCATAACGTGCAAATTGTCAAAGAATATTTGGACAATTCATTTCCAGATTCTTGGATTGGTTTAAATGGACCAATTAATTGGCCGGCAAGGTCTCCTGATCTAAGCCCCTTAGATTTTTTTCTTTGGGGTCATTTAAAATCAAAAATTTACGGCCATTATGAATTGACCACTTTAGACCTGAAAGCGGCAATAAGGAATGAATGTAGGCTTATTTCTAATCGACAGCTAAGCAACGTGAGACAGCAATGTTACGATCGTCTCGGATTTTGCTTAGCGCAAAACGGCGGCCATTTTGAATATTTATTATAATTTTTAAATTTTAATGTTGTAATTAGTAGGTACGATTTAATATTTTTTAAATAAATAAATCTTGTTACGTACAATGTATCCACTTTATTAAATTAAATATTAATAAAAGATTAAAAACATATTAATAATAAAAATTATTTTGAAAAGAAAAAATTAAAAAATAAATATTGCTATCGGTTGGTTTCGAACCCGACTCTCTAAATTGTGAAGCGCGCACGTTACCCCTACTCTATCAGAGCTGTTGCTTAGATACTATTATTTTAAAGATATGAATAACATTCATGGTACTTCTACAATTTTTCTTAATTTATTCTAATATTACACTTATAAATTGACTGATTTGAATTGAAATCCATAGAAATAGTATCCCCGGATAAGCATGCAAAATTTCATCCTAATATCTTGCACTGGGGAGATACTATTCACAATTAACTAATTTTACATGTTAATCGCCAATGTGTCGGTCGGCCTAAGACACCCGGTATATATACAGGCTGTCTCACAACTCGCGCCCCAGAGTGAATGAGGAAACACGAGACTGCACTCGGATGTGTAATTTCGAAGAAAATAAAATCTAGCTTAAAAGATATTAGAGAAAAGACCTCTTAAAATTGACCAATCAGAGACCTACACCTTTAACATGTGTTTGCCGTAATTTTACGTTACTAGGGTTTTATACAAATCAAATCTTCTTTAAAATGTGTGGGCGACTGTAGTTTTCGAAAAATGTCAGTGTCAAATTAAATATGACAAGGTGAATAAAAAAGGTAAATTCTTACCATGTATTCATTCAGCCGCTGATTACTTAGAAATGATTATAATTTTCGGAGAATGTGGACGTAACGCCAGAGAGACAGCACGAGTCTATTCGGAACGTTTTCCGGATAGAAATCTTGTGGATAATACAGTGATATTGAGAGCCATCGCAAGGACGCATGAGACCGGTCAAGTTATGCCAGATCGAAAAGAAACTGGTGGTGCTCCCAGAATCGCTCGTACAGTTGAGAACGAAGAAGCTATTTTAAATGTCTATGAGGAAGATGGTACCAGAAGTATCAGAGAAGTTGCGGGCCAATTAGGTATTTCCAGGGATTCGGTACATCGAACGAATTATATAAATTGCATTACAATAAAAACGATTATTTTTAAAACCACCATTTGTTGTTTTAATTTCAAAGAATTCAAATGACAATAATATTTTCGTTTAACACATTTTACACAGCTGCTACAACACGTTGCACTGTACGATATAAATGATGATCTCGGATGACACTTTCGGTAACCTAAATTTGTTGACAGTGAAAAGTCAACTCTAAATTTTGGAACTCACTAGTAGTATTTTTAAGACCTAGCAACCAGTTTTATTTTGTAATAATATCATCACACCTCAAGATATCCCTCCGGGATTGGTGGATTAAAAAGTCTTGTAACTCCGTTATGCAAGCAGCCGCAAATTATTTTCTTCTATTTGTTGGCAACCTATTGTGTCAGTTTCGTCTGGGGCGCGAGTTGTGAGACACGCTGTATATATATATATATATATATATATATATATATATATATATATCAGTGCGTTCAATTTTAGTGAGTCAGTTTATTTTGCTCCGCTCTCTAAAGTGAGGCGTTCAATGTGAATTGTTCACTTAAACGACTCGCACAAGCGCTCTTCATGTCTACAATAACTGCTGTACTCGCTTGCGCGAGTGTCTTATGTATTAAACAACTCGTAGTGTAAAGCGTAACATTTAACATTAGCTCACCTTGCTTTCTTTCCTGCTCCGTGCTGTATTTCGTGCACCTGTGCTACTGTGCTTTTAACTGAGCAGTGAGTCATCTGTGTTAATGTTTTGTTTAATGAACCATGAGCTAAACAGCATAGCACGTGAACGAAGCACAGAGCGAGAACGAACACAGTGATATTGTGAATTGGTGAGCCATGTGCCGTACTGTGCGAACTAAAGAGCCGTTTGTTCATGCCTCATTAAAGTGAATCATTCAAAATTAGGGACTTCATGAACAACACACACACACACACACACACATATATATATATATATATATATATATATATATATATATATATATATATATATATATATATGGAGTATTTATATTGAGTATTTATATTATATTATACATATTTATGGATTTAAGGAATTTCAGTAAACTTGTATTATAGACGGCTCTCTGTCGTCTGTTAGGGATCTCTTAATTCAGTTAGGAATATTGTGCAATATTTTTTCGTTTTAGTACTTCGTACAGTCTATTAGTAGATCTTCCAATGTTACTGATAGGTTGCTGGTTGCACATATTTATGTGTAAGTATTCTCAAAAATGTGTTCGTGTATTGGTCGCGTATGTCCTATTCTTTTTTGTGATTATTATTTGTTGTCTTCTATATCTTATAGCTTTCC